>WBNM01044356.1:108962-157351 GCA_013399055.1 Ramphastos sulfuratus | reverse complement strand
TCATCCAGGCCGGTCGCCTTCCCCGCCGGCTCCCCTTTTGGCACATGGGAACTGCCAGTTCCTGTGCCTTCAAGAGCTCCTGTTTAAAGTAGGTCCAACCATCCTGGACCCCTTTGTTCTTAAGGGCTGCTGCCCAGGGGACTTTGCAAATAAGGGGACTTGGCAAATAAGGGGACTTTGCAGGTCTTCTGGAAGCCTTCTCTTCTCCAGGCTGAAGACCCCCAACTCTCTCATTCTGTCCTTGTAGCGGAGCTGCTCCAGCCCTCTGATCATCTTCGTGGCCCTCCTCTGGACCTGCTCCAACACTTCCATGTCCTTCCTGTGCTGGGGGCTCCAGAACTGTACACAGTACAGATCATTCCTTGTAACTCAGTCTTCCTTTTGCCCCAGCTCCACAGATGGTCCCATTGTCTGCCCACAGCAGCTCTCCTGTGCTTGTTCACTTCAATAATTCATTGCTTTCCACCACCCACTCCCAGACTACTTGTCCAGCTAGTCCCAACCCTAGCTAATCTTGCTTTCCAGGCTCTGGTGTCAACAGACCCCTTGTTTCAGTCTTTCCGTCCGTTTTCTCATTCTCATTTCAGTGTGTCTGCATTTGAAGCCTCCAATTTAAACAACCCCTGCTAGGAATGTCACTGAGGTAGTAAGTTGGCTGAGCAGAAGACATACATGGTTTGTGATCTGCAGTCCTGATTCCCTAGTCATCTGCATCACCTCAGTAGTGTCCCTGTCCACCTGTCTGGAAGCCCACTGAGTGGCAACCTGATGAAAATCCACCTACAAGAGTTTGAACATGTTTGCAGGTCCACCAGTATAAGCATAACCTGAGGATGTCTCATACAAATATAGTCTTGTACACTACAGATATGGCTCCTCAACTTTGGCTCTATCTCTGCCTAGAGCAGCTCTTATAGGGAAGAGCTGGCTTCTGTCCCATAACACTGGCCTCAAGTGTGCTGTTAGCTCATGGAGAGGTACATGTTCAGTCTCTGTTGTCTCTTGCAGATGATGATGCGGTGGGGCATGCTTCATGACAGTAGCATTCTTGTGGGCTTTAGCTGTTAACATTTACATAGTCTCCACTGAGCAGCTGTGAGATGAGATTTGTTTTTCCCCAAATGCATGTGTTGGTCAAAACAGATGCACTTTCAGAAAGATGGTACAAGGCATATTCCTGAAGTTGAGGTCAATACCCTGCCAAATTTCAAGCCCTGCATTGAAGCATGGAAATGCTGCCATGGTTCCACAAAAAAAGTTGCCAGAATGTTTAAATTTGGGCAACCCCCCCCTTTTTTTACCCAAGCCTCATTCTTGGGTTAATGAAGTTAATGAATCAGAAGTTAATGAATCAGAAATTTAAAAAATGAAGTTAAAAAATTAAATTGATTAACTCAAACGGTATGGTAAATTTAACATCGAGTCATTAATGTTTGGCACAGCATGCCAAAACCATGGTCTTGTAATACAAATCTGTGGGCAGCTTTTAGAATAAACAGCAGCCCCAAATCACTTGCAATGATTATTATCCCTTTCTTTGATGTTTTGTATTCTCCTGTCTTTCCCTGTTGTTTACAAGTTAAAGTGGAGTTTCACGCATCCTTAAAGATCTCATAAGGTCAACACTTCACATTATGTGATGGAAATAGATACCGTGCTCTTACTTTCAAAAATCAAAATCAAAACTACCAAATGAAAATTGAGAGTGGAAAGATGCTATTTTTCATTCCGCAAGCACACATTACAAATGTCAAATTATTTAGCTGTACAATCAATAAGTGAGATGTAGAAAAAGCACTAAATATTTTTCATCCCATTCTGAGTAAACATACAAACACTAACTTATTTTCAAAGAAATGCACAGGAGTGTCTCCTTGGCTCCAAAATTAATTGCCACACCCAAAACAGCTAAAAATGAAAAATTTTTAAAATGGAAAAGTTTTATGGGAACTGATTTTGTGCAGACAGCTGAGGGCCCACTGTCACTCAGTAGTAACTAACGAAGCATCCAGCTCTTAAAGTAAGCATTACAACTGTGTCACCATACCTTTCCTCTCAGGATACAGGGTGTTACCACTTGGTGCTTTGCCACAGATGTTGTACAGCCAGAACTTTGTCTTGAAAATGCATTTTTCTGCACAGAGAACTGAATTTTAATTTTTGATTTACTAGCTGCAATATTTTGCTCTTGTCTCAGTGACTCTTCTTCCTCAGTACAAAGCATGCATTCAGATATCTTTTTGTGAGTTCTCTCCTCTGGCTTCCCCAAGACAACAGAACCACTTATTTTCCTTCACAAGATGGCCAAGCTCTGTGGAAACCCTATTAAATGAGTTTAGAATCAACATGAAATAACGTAGAAATCATCTGTGGAAAATTGCAAAGTGTGGAAACGATGTTGTCATGTATTAGCAATGCTCAAAAATAATAAAAAAAATTAGCTCCAGAGGGCTTTTCCAGTATTTGTGGAGTGGCACACCTCCAAAGCACACTCAGTAAGGACAGGGTGCTTTTGGAAAGCTTATTTGCATGCACCCAGGCATGCAAGCACACACACGCATGGGCTGCAAGCACAGAGCTATTTTGCTGGCTTGGAAGAAGTCAAATATTAGAGGACCACTAGTCAATGAGTTGCTGCCTATTGCCAGGCTGAATGGAGTTTCTCGGATTTTCTGTTCTGGCAGTGGGTCACTGCTGGGAAAAGCAGTCCTGCACTGCTTTCTACCTCCTCTGCCACTCCCCCATAAGGCAGGCAGGATGAGGATGGCCAGGACCAGTATTCCCTGTGGGAGGCACTACATAGGAAGATCCCAGCCACAAGCTGAGGGTTGTGCTGGTCTCCAGAATGGGAGAGCAGTGGCTGGAATGAACTCACATCCCAGACCAAAACTGGTTGGCGAGATCTTCAATCAAGGGATAATATTCACAAAAATTCAGGAAATTTGGTATCATACCTATAAGAGTCTTCCGGAAGGAGGTGATTCTGCCCCTCTGCTCGGCCTTGGTGGGATCCCACCTGGAGTACTGTGTCCAACTCTGGAGTTCTCAGCACAAGAAAGACATGGACTTGTTAGAGAAAGTCCTGAGGAGGGCCACAAAAATGAACAGAGTTCTGGAACTCCTCTCCTACTAAGAAATTCCAAAAGAGTTGGGGTTGTTCAGCTTGGAGAAGAGAAGGCGACCTAGGAGACCCTCCAATACTCAAAAGGGAGTCTGTAAGAAAATGGGGTGAATCTTTTTAGCAGGGCCTGTTGTGAGAGGACAAGAGGTTCTGTTTTTAAACTAAAAGAGGTTAAATTTAGACTAGATATAAGGTGAGACACTGGGATGGGTTGCCCAAAGAGGTGGTAGAAGCCCCATCCCTGGAAACAGTCGAGGTCATGTTGGATGGGGCTCTGAACAACCTGACCTAGTTAAAGATGTCCCTGATCACTGAAGTGGGATTGGTCCCTTCAAACCCCAATTCCAGGATTCTACGATTTCCAAGCACAATGCTTCTGATGACAATCTCTATACATAACCCTGGTGTGCCCTGCTCACCTCTCATCTTGTTTGCGTCAGACTTTCACTGAGGAAGGTAGCAGTCGTAACCAGCTTAATTACTCATTTTCTCTGCCACCCCCTCAGCACAAGCAATGAGCAAGATGAGGTTTTGAAACAGGTAGACAAAAGATGACAGCGTTTCCTGAGATTTATATGGCATATAAATATTTAGCATTTGATTTATGCCATGTTGATGCTATTTGGCAATTGCTTTATTAAAACCTAGAAACTCGAGAGAACATGACAGATGGGAGAAAGGGGAGGAAAGTCTTCCCTCTGATGCTGGAAATAAGGAAAAGTTAGAGGTCTACATGTTGTGGCAAGAGGCAACTGGTCTGTCATGTCTCTGACCATTGTAGAAGCTACTGCTCTACTCTGGGGATCAGAAATGCACAAAGGATCAGAAATTATCTATTCCTTTTTAACAGGCTGATAGGTCTGTACAAAACCCTTCACATGAAACCTGGTGGATCAGGAGCTGTGCTTCCTTTTCCTACCTTGTCCCCAGATTAGAGATAACATAGATGCAAGGGCATTTATGTGCCAGAGTGAGCTCAGCTGCAAATCATTTGCCAAGCAGGTGAGTGTGTGCTTGTGCGTTTTGCTCAGTAGGGTAAGGGCATTTTTTGCCGTGGCCTTGGGGAGCAGAACAGAATGACTGGCAAGATTGCAGCCTTGGAAAGTTTGCAGTGGTTTTGCAGTCAGTAGCCACTGCATCAGTCATCTCTGCATATTTTTAAATTGACAGGCAGTTTGGGCATCTGCTTACATCAATATTCTGTAAATACAAGGATAAATTGGTAGCCCGAAACAGTGAGAAAGCTTTGCATAGGTTCTGTTTTGAATGCTATTTATTACACAGCATGATATACACAGAAGTCTTATTCATGTCAGTGGGAGTTTTATGCAAACATGGAAAGCAGAGTGTGGCTCAAAATTGTAACTTGATTTGCTGTAGACAGGCCTTTCTGCATGCAAGGCTGTGAAGGCAAGTTCTCCTCTTCACACACAAAAAAGGTGCAACCCTGTTACCTAAACCCAGCGTAATAAGGAGGCTGTGGTAAAGTGCGGAAAGGTCCTGCTTGCCGGCTTTATTTTACACCACTTCACACACCACCAACAGGAAGGAAGAGAGACAAGGGAGCAGTAGATGAAAATACACACAGTTAAAATGCTTTCCTACAGAATTTGGTTATATTCAAATTTGCAGCTGATTGTTTTTAAGGGATAAGTGTATTTCTAGAGATGGGATCTTATTATGGGATACAGTAAATTCTCTGTAGATAGTGATATACTTAGATTGCTAGTGAAAAAGCAATTTCTATCTCCTCTAACGTAAAATGACTGACCTGAGTAATCACACGTTTAAGAGTTTATAGATATACTCTTTTGGTAGGTGTTTTCCTTTGTATTTAAAAGTAGTGTTGAGAAGACGTGCCTTCCTAACACCAAGTGTCTTTTTCCTGACACTTTAATTTTTTTCCTTGCCCTAAAATTTAGAAATCTCCTTATTTCTACCGTCCTCTTGTTCACCAGCACTCTGGGTGCTTTTGGATGGTACTGTAGTGACACTTAAATTTAAACTTTCAGGAAAGCATATACTTCAAATATACCTTAAAGTGGCCAAATTTTATTACATATTAAAACAAGTGGCCACAGGGCTTGTGTAACTTGGAGTTCGAAGATGAAGAAACATTGTCCATCAGAAAATGCAGATGCTTTGACGATACAGCATTAGTACTGTATAGTAGTATTATAGCACTGATAATGATCTGCCACTGAAGGCTTGGACATATTTATCACCCAGAACTCCTACTGTGATTGTAAGCACCACAAATAAACTCTTGCAGAACACATAAGCTTTTCACAGAACAGGCATTTTCTTTCCCCCCCCACCTCGTGGTTTTGTTTGTTTTGTTTTGTTTTGTTTTGTTTTTCTTAGAATAATGATGGTCTCCCTTGCAAGCAAGATTTATCCAAGACATTTTTGAAGAAAATGTAAAGGAAGGAATCTCTGAAAAATTGTATAGCAAATGCTTAATTAACACACTTAGGCTGTAAATGCAGATCTGCACTATAAGAGAAAAAAACAATCTCCTATGTTGAGTATATTTCATATTCAGTTTGGAAATTGTAAGCTAAGATGAAGTTTTCAAGATATTTCCAAATATACTTGAAAGATTCATCCTTAGAGCTCTGTGAACCTTAACTCTGCCCACTAGTGATGGCAGCATTACCCTAGATATCATTACAGAGAGCGATGTACCCTATATACCTACTGCCAAGGATCTACCCATTCGAGATATCACACTATTTTATGCCTGAGAAAAGTCCTTCTAATTACAGCAAACTGCCTCTTTGATTTGCACCCTACAACATGCCACATATATAATACATGGGCCAGCCAGCTGGAAAACAGCTTTGCAGAAAAGGACCTCAGCTCCTGGTAAATATGACGTTGAACCAGCAATGTGCTCCTGCAGCAAAAGCAGCTGATGATAGCCTGGGCTGAATCAGGAGGAGTGATTGCCAGCAGGTCAGCAGAGGTGACCCTTCCTTTCTAATCAGCACCCGTGAGCCCATACCTGGAGTACTGTGTCCAAATTTGGCCTCCCTAGTAGAATACAGATAAGGAGCTAGAGGAAAGAGCCCAAAGATGGTTAGAGGGGACTGGAGCATGTCTCCTATGAGGAAAGGCTGAGAGATCTGGGATTATCCAGCCTGGAGAAGAGAAAGGTCAGGGGGAGTCTCATCAATGTGTAGAAATATCCGAAGGAAGGGTGTAAAGAAGATGGAGCCAGGCTGCTGCCAGGGGTGTCCAGTGACAGGCCAAGAGGCAATCATCACAAAATGAAACATGGGAGGCTCCATCTGAAAACAAATTTTCACTGTGAGATTGACTGAGCACTGAAACAAGTTGCCCAGAGACATGATGGAGTTTCCATCCTTGGAAACAATTGAAAGCCATCTGGACATGGTCCTGGACGGCCTCTTCTAGGTGATTCTTCTTGGGTTGGACAATATGATCTGCAGAAGTCCCTTTCAGCCTCAAATGTTCTGTGATTCTGTGATACTATTAAACATCCTGGGCAGCAAATGTAAGGCAACTGACTAGAGATTTCCTATCCATAGATACCTTTCTCAGGCCTATGCAGATACCTCTGAGGGTTTTGTGTCACACTGAAGACAACTTTAATCAAACATACTACTTGCAATTATATCACTGTCCTAATTTTACATTTTAACCAAATAATGACCAAGCATTTTAACATTAATAAACGTCCAAAACACTTAAAAATATTTTGATCTTTCATGTTGTAAAGAGTATATGTACACACTATAAAATCATCCATCCTAACAGTGCTGATGGAATCAACTTTGATCACACAAAGATGTTTTTTTATTACAGTAGAATATAGCCGAAAAGTTAGTGTGTGTGGGCACACTCATTTTTAAAAATGTCTACTGCTTGCTTTTATAAAACCTTTGCTTTCCATTTCAAAATCTTGACTGAAAAAAAAAAAGTCCTAATTTAAAATATCATTAGATTTTATTTTTCCAACATTTAATCTGGGTCTGAGTTGATTGGGGTTTTTTTGTTTGGTTGGTTGTTTTGGTTTTTTTTTTTTTCTAATTCATCATCATTTTCTGAGCAGAAATAACTAATTTAACTAGTACTGCTATTTATTCTAGTAACTAATTTAGAACTGGTGCAACCTAGTGGGGTTGCTTGTGCCAAAGGTATGATGGTTATCTCTGCTTCAGAAAACCTGATATCACTGCTTGTCCTGAGGAGTAAGGAATACAGTTTGGAAAGTCATAGCTTTTCTAACCTCTATCCACAAATGCAGCTTCATGTGCACATTAAATCTCACCCATTTTAGAGATGACCCAGAAATATGCCAGTCCTGTCCCTGCAGCACCATGTGTAACCAGGAGGTCTGACTTGAAGAAGAATTTGTTGAGGAAGCACCACATGGCTACCGAGAAGGTGGACATGGAGAAATCAGGACAGAATGAGTATCACAGGAATGGGGAAAAAGGCCATAAGGGGAGCACTGGGACAAGGTGAAACTCCCCTCCTGCACCAGTCAAGCTTTCACCTCTGTGCATGTGTCCTGTGAGTGATTTTTGGTGCGCACAAGATTCCTCATTCAAACCTATCACTAAGGCAAGTTATTGCCAAAAAGACACACCCCCTCTCCCTCCAGGAGACTTCAGTCCTTCCTCACATCATACATTAGCACCTCAGATCTCCTGCATTACTGCTTAGATTAAATGTACATTTAAAAAGAAAGAAAAAAAGACCCACATACATTGCAATCTTCCTGTGAAAAAGAATCACAAACATGAGGATAACACCCCAGCCCCGGCTGCTGGGAAACACTCTCAGTTTGGGGGGTGGGATGGTGTTGCTAACTTGTCCTCTCTGTGGTGGCCGAGACACCTCAGTGCACAGGCAGTGGAGCATGTGGAGCCCACTGAGGAGTGCAGCTCTTTTGGTGTCTCCACTACGATAACTGCCTTGTTAAGTAACTGCAGCACTCACAGATACACGGAGTGCTCAGTGACCCTCATAATTTCTCGTTTCTTCCTTCAAATGGAGTGGTCGTCAAGTTGTGCTAATCGTAGTAGTCCAAAAGATGTAAGAGCTTTTGAACAATCTCTGCAAGATGTGCTTTCACTTACCCATGTGCATCTCTTTGTTTCTGAATTTAAAATGTGGTACATCTGAGTGAAGAAAACCAGATTTCTATGCAGGCTGCCTCTTTTTCAGCTCAGAAGTAAAAGATGTCAGAACATGCTTTTGAACAAACCTGCTTAGAAGCAGGAGGCTTTCTCTAATGATCAGAGAAGCTCAGAATGACCAAACTGAAGTAAAAATCCCAGAATAGTGGGGAGGAAGGTAACATTTTTTACAGATGACATGTCTGATCTGTGTTTGGCTTCAATTCCTGGACCAATGCAGCATTTTCTTGCAGCCAGTAGTGGCAAGGCCAGCCTATTAGAGATGGGGGTGCTGCAAGACAGTCCTAGAGACTCACAGAGATTATCGCAGCCCTAACTCATTTAGGGTCATGTGACCTCTTCTGCAACCTCAAATCCACGTGTCAAAATTAATGGAAAACACTGAAGGGGGTATCGATGAAAACCTGGAAGGTTTTCTGTGGGAATGTGAAGCAGGAATCCCAGAATTGCATGCAAGAGCTTTTAATCTAAGCACCTGTGTCACTTAAGCATCTTTGAAAGCCTCATCTCCAGTTTTTCTGCTTTAGGGCTGGTTCCTGGTAATGTAGTTTCTAACAGGTATTTTTGGTGTTTGTGGTGTTTTTTTTTTTTTGTTTGTCTTTTGTTTGTTTGTGTTTTTAGGGATTTGTCTGCCTTCAACTCCAAGGATTTCCTATTGCAAGTACCTAGAGGTGTGTGTAGCTCAGTACACATGAAGAGAAAGGATTGCGCATGTTTTGTGGAGTAGCAGTGCAACCCAGGTGATGCAACACTTCTGCCCCTGATACTTCTTTCTTGGAGAAATCACTAACCTTCCCAGTGGTGTGGTTTCTTGGTCAGCACACTGAGAATGGTAGTATGTCCTTGCCCTCCTCTGTAAAATGTCCCCAGAAGAGTTAGAGAAATTTCAAGAGCAGCAGACTTTTTCATCATTTTGGAGCCGCACAAATAGGAGCAGAGAGTTTGTGGGTGCTGAAAATGCTCAGTATGTCTGTCACAGCTTGCTTGTCTCCCCACATAGCAGCTATGGAATACTGGAAGTGCAAATGACTCAGGAGGGGAAGGGGGAATCTGTGAAGTCAACTCCTAAGTGGTGAGGGAGAAACTTCCTCACTTTTGTGTCTGTGAGTAGGACAAAGCACTCCTGGTGCCAGCCCAGAGCCAAGCAAAACACAGCAAGCTGTCCTGTGGGCAGCATTGGTGGTGAGCAAGCTAATTTACTGCAGCCAGGTGAATGGCCACCTGCACTCCTCTGCACACCCAGACCGCTCATTTGGCTGTCCGGACAGCAGTGTCCCAACACCTTGCACCACTGTACCCTCCTGTCCTTCTTGCGCACATTTATTTGTGAAATCCCCCATGATCCAAGGCTGTGGCACTGCTTGCTTTTTGTCTGCTGTCCACGTAGGCAACCAGAACCCATTTGCCCCAAGGACACCAGCACAAACATCAGCTGAAGGGAGAAACTTCAGGGCAGGAGAGAAAAGGGGCAGTTTCTCTGTAATCCTGCTTAAGTTGCATCAATTTTTATATCATGCCCAGTGAAAAGCAAGTTAGCTTGGCATTGGCAAGGCAAACTTGTACGGACTATTCATGTCCCTTGGGCACGACCCCAGCCTTGTGTCTAACCTCCCTCTCACATGTACAAAGCAGAAGTGCCCCATGGCAGACAGTGCAGTCACGTGCACTTAAGTGAGATGAGAATCAGACTTGCCTTTTTAGTAACCTCTAAATGCCACTGTATCCAAATGAACCTTTTAATTAGATGGGCGCACAGCACAAGCCTGGGCAACAAAACTGCAAGATTAATTTATAAGGTAGAGGTCTAAGCCATCACAGGCAAGAAAGTATAATACTGATGTAGGTAGCAGGAGCTGCAAATCTCCACTGGTAATATTCTCCAGAAAATGCAGGGGACCCCTAAAATTCCAGATCAGTGTCTTGTAGAAGGAACCAGCCCCACCTTGGCCTCCTCCTTCCCCTCCCAGTGGTTTCTATTTCAGTTTTTGAATTATTAAAAGATCAAATGTTGGAATGCTGGATAGCCTGAATTCACTTGTCAGATCACGAAGTACTCATAACATTTCTCAGCCTTAATAACACATCTGCTCTTAAAATGTGGTCTCTTGATAATAGCTGGCTGAAAGTGTCTGAATTTAGGGATTATTTGAGACAACAGATTTCCTTCTATTTGGAATTGAATGAGGCATCTGCTCCCTCACCGTCAGCTTTGTGGGATATTCTCAAGGCAATCATAAAAGGGCAGATCATTTTGTACATTATGAGAAGGAAAAAAGACCTCTGTTGGCAATTACGAGACTTGGAAGAGTGAATTAGGGACTCGCAAAGGTACCACTTTATGTCCAAAATATCTAGCTACTCCATCCATTCTACCCTCTGTGTAGGGTGGGATGTACATTTATCTAACAAGCAGAGGCAATTCTCCTGTCAAAGCCAATGTTAGCAAAAGGGAAAGAGAGTGAAAATGAGTCAGGAAAGGATGTATGCACTGCATCTTGGAAAAATGACTCAACAACATATTAAAGAGGCTAGGACACAGGATGAAGAGCAAGACATGGGTGCATTGAAGGATTAAAGGAAATTCTGCCAATATTTATGTCAGTTTGGTCCATTGGAAAAAAAAAACCAAACCACAAAAACAGAACCAAAAAAAAAAAAAAAGCTTGCAAGTTATTTAACATATATTCATCATCAGTATCTCCTCCCACAAGTCAGCAGGAGATGATTAATAAAAAAATAAAACCAAAAGCAATCAGAGCTGAGTAGAGGCACTACTTTGAACTTTGCAGGTGTATCATTCATTTCTAGATCTCAAACATGACAGGCAAGAGCTCATTGGCCAAAGCAGGACCAGATGCATGCTTTAAACTGCCTGCCCTGCTGAACAGACAGGTAAATGCCCATAGATGCA
This sequence comes from Ramphastos sulfuratus, assembly GCA_013399055.1. NCBI lineage: Eukaryota > Metazoa > Chordata > Aves > Piciformes > Ramphastidae > Ramphastos > Ramphastos sulfuratus. Next base: position 146,148 of record WBNM01044356.1, on the reverse strand, counting down.
TATATGCATAAATACACACAAATATATACATACAGATCTATATGAATCCATATATACCTTGTGTATGTGCTCACATACATACATCTATACATACAGATGTATAGATATGTAATATAGCTACTTAGTCAAGTGATGCACATTGATGAAGCTGGAAGTAGTACCGCTCATGATAAGACAAGCACTTGATCACACTTCTTTATAGGGTAGAAAATGTGTTCAAGGGATGTGAGCTGCCTCAAAGCCTTTGTCAGAGGAGAGAGGAGCAACCTGTGAGACACTTTGGCTGCATTAGTGTTGTAAGACTGAACCTGACATGAAATACTGAAAGAGTTACCTCCTGCTGCAGGGTGAGATTTGGGCAGGTGGGAATGTGTGACCCACAGCCTCACAGTGCTGTACAGGAGTCCCTGGTGTGTGTTGAGGAAGGCTTTTTGGGTTGGAGGGAGATGAGTTGCTCTATTTCACCTGTGATGGCAGAAGAAGGTGCTTGACGCTGGACTCTGGCATGCAGACATATTTATGAAAATATGTAGCCTGAGTTTGGAAAAGCTGCTGAACCTTAAGTGAGTTGCCAGTTACATAATGCTTTCTGATACCTGTATAGATACCTCCCTGATCCAAGCACAGCACCGGTGCCATAGGCGTTTCAACTGCTTCCTGAAAACTGGGTGAGGCAGAAGATGAGTTGTGTTCTCACATGATAATGTTTGACACTTTTCCACACTCCAATTTCTATAAGACCCTCCCAGAGATGGAGAGACTGTGGCAAGGCTTTCTGGGCAAGTAGTGTTGCCATTGGGTCAGAGAAGGCTTCCAGTTCACAGTTGGCTTGGGGAGCACGGGCAAATGCACTGCATAATACATAATATATCCACAGGTCAGTGAGCATCGCGCATCCTGCTCTACAGCTGCACTGCAAAATAGGAGCCTGCTCTCTTTCTCGACCCAAGAGGCATGCTCTTTACTGAAAGCTGTAGAGGCTTATGCTGCGGTGCAATCCTCAGCCTTGGCAGGGTTGCCTGGCAGCACCAACACCACCTCAAGCTGCCCTGCATGCTCTGCAGCTAGAGGTGAAAGCCTGGCCAGGGAACTAGTGACACATCCTTGCACAGGGCTGAGCACAATTCCCATCACAGACACTAATCCTCAGGGTAAGGGCAGGATCTTCAGATACGAGGTTTTCCTTTGGGCTCAGCTTGGTTTTGGTTTGAGTACTTTGACCGAGACTTGTGTCAATTATTCAAGTTTTCTATTAAAGATTGCAGTTTATATTAGGAGAGATGTTTCTGATTTTCCCCTTGTTCACCTCTAAATCTCTTTTCTAATCCCTTAGCTCCTTTAATGAAGTTTTTAGTAGTTTGCATTGTTATTAAACCTCTGTTTAGGGAATATAATTTTAATCCTCATTATATGCCAAATATAGGTATCAAATATTCATTGTGTAATTACAGTTAAAAAATATGGCCCCCCGAAGGGTCTTTTATATTAATTTAAATTATCCCGCACTTATATTATGGTAGGAAATAACCTGTAATGCTGAAAGTGTCTGTACTTAGAGTTAGAAGGCCTCCTTGTTTTGGTTAAATCCTGTTCTATGACACTGTAGCCATGCTAGTGTTACAGCAGTATTGTATTTGAGCTCTTTCCTCCTCCCTCTTTGTAATTTAAAGAAACAATTGAAATCACTCATTTTCCTTTGATGTTAGCAAAAGTAGAGCAATTAATCCAGGCAGTTTTTTTATGCATTCAGCAAAGATTCATGCCACATGAACTGTTTTCCCTGTATGAGAGACAGATTCCTTACTCCTAAAACGTCTATGCAAATATCAAGAGAGAAATCAAGAAAAAAGAATCCCACATAACAAATTGAATTATTTAAAAATACGGAATTTTTATTTTCTAACTTAAATATGGAAAAAACAATTTAGAATCTTTTACATATAGATGTCGTAAGTTGGAGCACATTTGCAGTGGATTTCAAGAGTGCAAACGGCTATCAGTTTACAAGATTATTCATTTAAGCTAGTGTTTGTTGATAATAACGCAAACTTAGCTTTAATGTAGCTCTTTTTATTCTTACACTGAATGCTCTTTACTAGGAAAAAATAGGGGGGGTTGGAAGTCTTTACATGGCAAATGTTATATTTACAGATTATTATCTCTGCATTTGAAAGTTGGATCATCTTCAAGCAGAGGCATTCAGACATGGCCAAGCCTAGTGTTATGTAGCAGGTCGATTACGATGAAGGGAATCCACCCCTGACCTCTAGAGTCAATACTCTGAGAAGCCAGTACCACAGGGTTGATTAAGCCACAGCAACACCCATCACTAGATTTCAGTCTGCATTGATATAATCACATACTTTATTTAAACATTGTGGGAGAAAGCATAGAAGGTCACATTTCTGCCTGTCATATAGACCTCCTTTTCACAGCAGTAGTAAATATTAAACAAAGAAGCTGTGAGGCTAAAATAAAATTAGGAGTAAAACTAATTCTGAAATCTAAATCCTACTGCAGTTGGAGAAAATTTAGTATGTCCAGAGAAGGGCCACAAGGCTTGTGAAGGGCCTGAAACAGATGACCTACAACTGAGGGAGCTGGGGTTGTTCAGCCTGGAGAAGAGGAGGCTGAGGGGAGACCTCATCACTCTCTACAACTACTTGAAGGGAGGTTGGAGCAAGGAGGGGGCAGCCTCCTCTCCTTGGTGCCAAGCAACAGGACTAGAGCAAATGGTTCCAAGATGTGCCAGGGGAGGTTTAGGCTGGATATTAAGAAATATTTGTTCACTGAAAGGGTTATCAAACATTGGAATGATCTACCCAGGGCAGTGGTGGAGTCACTGTCTCTGGAGGTGTTCAAACAGTGTGTGGATCTGGGCTTAAACACATGGTTTAACATTGACCTTTCAGTGCTGGGTCATGGGTTGGACTGGGTGGTCTTTGAGGTCTCTTCCAACTGGATTCTGTGACAGACCAAATATGAGAGCCAGGTACAAATTTTCAAATACAGGCCTGTCCCTGTTTGAGGTATGATCTTCTACTGTGAGTGGTGGGAGAAGGAACAGGAATGGGAAGGAGATTTTACACAGAGGAACTGGAGTGATCCCCACTCTTTTCTTCTAACAGCTTGTCATCACTCAAAAGAGCACAAGTTGCTCAAGCAGTGTCTCCAGAGAGCACCACAGTGAGGCCAGTGAATGTTGCTAGCAAATGGGTTTTGGAGGCCAAACACTCTTTTCAAGAAGATATAAGAGGGTACTCTTTGGAGTGGCAGCTACTACCAAAACCATAGTGGAAGTATTTAAATGGCAGCGTGGAAGTATTTAAATGGCAGTGGGAAAGTATTTAAATGGCAGTGGGAGAGACTTCCTGGTTTTGCAGAGGAAGGAGAGCAAGGTAAAGTTAAATGGAACCTAAGCATGAACACAGTGTCCATGACTTCTTGTGCTCTACAAAGACTGACGGCAGCAGTCCAGCTGCTGGAGTTTTAAGCCTGTTGCAGTCCCTGGCACCAATTTTGGTTGCTCCCGTGGCTTCCACCCCTAAAATTCTTAGGCATCATGGAGTCCTGTGGTTGGACCTGGGGCAGGATTCCCTTCCAGTACTTCATGATCAGGAATTCTTACTGCCTTTCATGTGCCATCTCCCCTCTCTCCACTGCATACAGTCTGTGTATCACCGCTCCATAGTACACAGTTCACTTCCCTGGCCACCCACAATGCAGCTGAGGCCAGGCAACTCCTCCTTGAAGTTTCAGTAAGCAAAGCCAGGTGGTGCAGGAGACTGTTGCAGACAGATCAAGTGATACCAAACTCAGTGCCTATGTGGTGATTCTCTTCAAGACTGCTAGATAGGAAAGTCATCTTTACTTCAGTGTTGGATGCCTGATTTGACTGGGAATTGCCAAGGCAGGAATTACAAAAATAGTTATTTTTCCAAAAAGCCCTGCCCTAAAACTATATACAAAGCTTGTTAAATTTTATTTACAGGTCTTAATTCAGTTGGGAATTTTCACAAGAATGCTTATGGGCAATTTTTGTAATTTAAGAAAGTCAGAAAGTAGAAAAGGCTAAGACGCAAGATAGCTTCACCCCATTTAGAAATCAGAGGCAGAGCAGAGAGCCTAGGGAAAGGCCAAGAGATTTGCTCACAAAGGCAGACAGGAATTTGGAGATGCTCCCTGGACCTCCTTTGCTGCAGCCTCAGGAAACTGCAAGTTATAATCCAATTGTGGAACCCCGCGGCTTAAGTCCAATGTGAATGGAAGCTGATGAAGTCAAAGTGTCTCCAGACACATCTTCCACGAGGCAGCTGTCATGGAGCAGCACTGCCTTAGCAGCACTGGGACAGCCGCGCTGCTGGCGTGTTCCTGCCAACAGCAGCAGTTTACGGCAGAGGCAGGGTCCTTCCAGCTCGGGGCTAGGGAGCTGGAAGCCAGGACACGCCGGTCTGAGGAGAAGCTGGGTCTGGGTGCTGCAGGGAAATCTCTTGATCCTAATGTCTAATGTCCTAATGGACTTGCTAGACTTGCAGACTTGTGAGACTGCGCGTGCTTTCTGGTCACTCTATTTAAGTCCTTCCTAGATAATGTGTCCAGTGCCAATATATAGTGGGCATGAAGATCCCAGCCAATCACAATCCCAGATTCCACGTGGGCCTTCCCACAAGTGAGTACATGTGTGGGAGTGGGAGGAAAAGGGCACCTTTTGCCGTTCCCCGTTCAAGCTCGCAGGGGGAAGGGGAAAGCAGTTTTGCACCTTCATCTTCCCCCATTCAAACCTCCACTGAAGGAAGTGGGGGTGCCTGAAGGGAGCTTGGAGTGCCCCACTACAATGCTCTTGGCCCAGCCCATTACTGCCAAACCATCTGAGGCAACTCATAGGTATCAGCAGTGCTGCTCACTGAGGAAGAGGAGGAGTCTGAAGGCTCTCTGCTCTTCATGTGGGTCAAGATCCCAAATGGCAATTTACCCATCACTGGAATCATCTGCAATGGGGTGAGTCAAAACTTGACAAGGTGAGACTTCACCTTCCCTGTGGCTCTCCTTCCTCCCATAGGCATGGCTGAAGCTGGGACTATGGCAGTCCTGGTGGCAATGACCCCATTTGACTTGTAATTTAGCAGTAAGGTGGTCCCTGGGTGTCCTCCTGGGTGTACCCAAGCCAGGCTGATTTATTTGGGCTCCCAGCCTGCAGGAGTCATCCCATGCAGGTCAGGCAGAGCTAGGTTTATGGTGCTGGTCCTGAGGAGCATTTTCGTGGAGAGTTCAGGGGCATGGGAATCTTCCTTAGCTGTCAAGACTTGACACCCCATCTCAGAAGGCTGGGTCTCTGCTTTTAAATAATAAGCACTGCAGGTTTACTGTCCAAAAAGGCAACTACATTTCTTTTGCCTGCAGGTGTCTTATCTCCATCCCCATCACTAATTCCATGCACAGGCAAACATTGTTAGTACTTTAAGAATTAATCACATACTGCTTGAAAAAAATGTGACATTTGCATTTCAAAACTCTCACCAATTCTAAACATTTATTCTACAAAACTTGGAAAGATTGTAGTTCTCTTTCAAATTATTCCAGCACCGTGGGCATTGCCACAGAATGTAAAATTGCAGAACATATGAGACTGAAACCTGACACCCGTTCTTCCTTGTTGTGAAGTGTCGTTGATGAAAAATATACTAGTTTGAAGGGAAAAAAAAGAGAATTATGTAGGAGCATGACCTATTCCCAAAGCAGCTAGCCAAATTCACTCTTGTTTCAAAGGGATCTGGGTATGTAAATAGAGTGAGGGACCCTTCTTCGAACACAATTAAATCAATTTTAAATAGTAAGAAAACATGAAATAGCTCCTACAGTATAATTTCTTGGTGCTCTTGCAAGAACATTCAGAGTGTTAGTAGGAAAAAAAAGGACAGCATACCTTCTGCAAATGTCTGTCTTCTGTAACAGCAATTTTTAAGATCAGAATTACACAAAATTCAGTAAAATCAGTCTTTATTTCTATTCTATAATCCTTCTTCCTTTAAACGTTTTACAGATAGGCATTTTTAAGTTTTGTAATGAAAAAGACAATGACTTTTGAATGTTATGAACAATCTACTCAGACATTTCAGTCCTTAAAAATGATCTAGAAAAGATGGTGATATATAGGTAGAAAAGAGTATGTGTACAAGGATGACGTAAGTAAAACTGGAATAGGAATATAAATACAATATATTAAATACAAATATAAATATAAAGGTATCTAATATATGTTCTCATTCAGAAAAAAAAAGGTCATGCATGAATTTGTACATGTATAAGTGCCTATTTTCAAACACACTGATGTACCTATACAGCATTTCCATCTGAAGACCCCAAAACACTTCAGAAAGCTGAGTATTACATTTTGCAGCTCTTTTACAGATGGGGAAGTTAAAGTGCAGAAAGGTCACATGTGCAAAGTACACTGCTTTCTCGAATGTAATAACTAGTAAATCAGTTCCCAGGTAGCAGAGGAACAGCCTCTGCCACCTTCAGCAAGCCACCTGTTGCTTTTGAATGAAGAATTAGCTATTTTGGTTCAGGTATTTATCTTTCTGGTCCAGCTACTAGCTTTTACATTACCTGAAGAAAGCATGGAAAGCCACAAAGACATTTTGATATGTTTCTAACAGAGCGGCCTGTTCTTTAAAAACAAGTCCAATCTCATGAGGTACACTCCATTCACTTTCCTAGATCGAGACCCAAGTCCTGCTTCTCGCTCTTCTAGAAGTCTTCTTTATCCACAAGTAGGTAGGAGTGTTATTTGAGTAAGAAATGAGCAAGAGTTGTAGGCTTTGGCCTTTGAGTTACAAAGATGAAATAGCTTGTGCTCCAATATGTTGTATTATTCAAAACAGGCAAATATTTTTTCTTTGTGAAAATTAAATTTGAAACATATGGCTACAATAGTTCACATCTTTCACAAAACAACTGCATGTTCCTGAGGGTCCCAATTTCACAAAGGTGAGAGTTTTAGTTTGATTCCCTGGACTGTTAATTTACTTTACTCTTTCTGGTCTGTTTTGCCTCTTACTTTGTTTTATCAAATTATCCTGACAGATAAAAATGAGCTATCCTACATAGATGGTCTGTTCTGGAGCATGTATGTAGCAAGAAGCCCTTCAAAATCCCAAGATTGCAGAGCTGCCATCCTGCCTGCCTGAGGTTTTACATTGAAATCCATACATTTTCACATGACTGATCTGCCCAGCGGTCTGCCAAAGAGTCCAGTCTTAACACATGAGTTTGCATATTCTCTGCCAGCAATGGCCGGGTAACAGGAATGAAGAAAAGTCTTTCTGCTACCCATATGGGCTGTCTTTGCAGAGCAAAACCCTGGCAGACCCTGCCCCCCTCTTTCTTTCTCTTCCACAACAAAAATGCTCTTGGAGAAATCTATTTTTAACTCTTTCTTAGATGTATTGTAAAGCTCATGCTGCTGTTGATTTCTGTACTGGACAAGCTACTGCTCACAGTGGCAGTGCAGCCCAGCTCCTGGAGTTATGCAACCATTGCCTTGGGCTCTAGGACCACCTTGAAGTTCACTTCCTTCCTGGTTGGTGTGGCTACAGCAGGGCAAGGGCACACACTAAACTCTGTGGTGGATCTCAAGGTCCACTAAGGACCAAGGTAAGGTCTTGGCTCCCCTGAGCCTGACCCCTTCAACCTGTCCCTCTCTCTGCTGTTTGCTTCTAGTGACTTCAGCCTGGGCTGTTCATCCCTTTAGTCTCTTATTGACCCCAGTCCTCCCTCATTTTTTATTCATTGCTCCCCATTCTTGCATTCCAGGCTCCTTCTCCCAGTCTACTCTCATTTGTTCTGGTTCCCAGCCCATCTCTTTCAAGCCATCTCCAATCAGGGATGAACAAGGCTAGAGCCTTGAGAAGATGGAGCAACTAAAGGGGGCAGCAGGACCTGCCCTATGGGAGTAAGGCAAGAAAGATCTTCCAAAAGCTGGACAGTAGCTTGACCAGGGAGAGCAGAAAAGAGGACTCACGTTGAGTCCTGTAGCACTCAGAAGCACCTTGGTACTAGAAGTCATGAGTCAAGTTGTGGTAATATTAAGGTTTTAATAAGGGCAAACTAAAAAACTATTGCTCAGTCTCACTATTTAAAACAGTGGATCTGCTGCAAACTGCTGGGTTTACTCCAAATACTTCAGTAAGACACTTTTTTTTTTCATCCTCTTTATAATAGTCACACTGTGAGTTTGCTAAATAGTATGCTCCTCAGTGGTGCATGATTCAGAGTCAGATTTAGAAAGACATTTAGGTGCTCTTTCCTACTGATTAAGGAAGTAAAAGCCTAAAGTGGGTTAAAAACCTGCCCTTGGGAGCTGTCGTGTGTGCCTGGGCACCCAAAGTACTTGAAGATTTACTGCATCTAAAGACCCAGTGGAGATCAGAAAAATTCTTTGCCAAATAAAAATTGTGCACCACTGAAGAGCATACTACTTAGCAAAATGCCAGTGTTTGAGTCCACTAGGCTTACAGAATAAATAAAACCTCTCTTAATGCTTCATAATATCAATAATACCCCAGAAATTATTCCACACTTAATGACCAATTTTGGAGCATTGAATGCTGTTAACAATCAATTTACTAGGTATTATTGTGCTTCTCTTTATAAATGTCTAATTATATAGGTCAAACTTGCTTGTAGCATGTTACTATTGGTAGCCAACTGCAGCCTTTCGATTCAATGCAGTAAAAGGAAATTGCTTTATAAAACCTCCTTAAAACCAGCAACAACACTGGTGTTCCCACACATCTATCCAGGTTTTGGATGTGCTTATCTGCATGTGGCCCCCATTCTTGTCTGTACTCCCCTCCCTGTCCCTGTACATGGCTACCCCTCCAAAAGCGAGTAATGAGGACTGAATCAGGGAGCATCATATGCCTGGGCAAAGGCTTTTCTTAAAGTTCTGTCCTCTGGCTGCAGATACAAACTCAAGCTGGTTGCATACACAACTCCAGCATGCCGAGCCCACTACCCCTCGGCACAGCCAAATGTTTCGGCAGCTGCCCTTTTGTCCTGTTTCTTAAATAAACAAAGAACAGATACAAATTAATGACCTAAATTTATGGCAAAATGCACTGCTTTCCCAGAGCAAATAGCCTTAAAAGAACAGATGTTAAAATAGCATTTTGCACTCGGAAAGAGAAAACGGCTACTGTGCAAACGTAGAAGCTCAGAACATACAGCAAACAGTATCTAAAGCTTCTAATTGTGCCGTGCCACCTCTCACTACACCACAAACTCTATAACCTTCTGACGCTGCCTTGTACAGAATAATTATCCTCCCTGGGGCATTCCCCAGCACTTTTTGTGTCCTCTTACAATCTCAGTAAACTTTTTTCCTTTCATTCCCATATATTCCTTTTGGAGAAGAAAAGAGCAAAATGATCATTTTGCCAGCATGTTAAATAGTGACTGGCAATTCGATGCTGTAATCCTCGATGTAATTTAGCCTGGAAGAATTGTGCTCCCGCAACGCACCATCTCAACAAACCATTCCTTTGAATTGCCTCTTTGTCTTACCCCGAAGGGCACATTCATTAAGCAAGAGAGATTATTTCTCACTATTTTTTTTTTTTATCTTGCCAACACCTATATTTAAGCAATTGTTAATCAAACCATACACACACACACACACACACACACACTCCAAAAAAAAAAAAAAAAAAAAAAAAAAGTGGGACAGAGGCTTTGGGGAGGGGGTATTATTTATCGTATTTTTAAATTTTTGTGCAAAAGCAGCATGAGACACAATCACACTTGAGAAGCAAATATGCCTTGCAGTTGGCGATCTGTTCCCGCGATCCGGTGCTGATGAAGGCAGGAGTATGCGGCACCAGGTCATGTCGAGAGGAATTAAAAGGCATCTCTGCTTTCTCACCCAGCGAATGCATTTTGTTTATACTACACCACATTGTATTTCCAGTCTTACTCAACGTTTTAATATACATTTTCTTGTCAGGCGTCTTGGCAATCGGGTACACGACTTGCAAGATGGACTGAGAATTCCACAGGTGGACTGATTAGTGGGTGGCATTTCTGAGCTCCAGCAAGCTGTTAGCATTATGTCTGTTTGCTTTAGGTACAGATGTGAAATGATTTGACAGTCAATCTCTAAGTGTGTGTGAGTACTTGCGTGCGTTTTTTCTACTTCCCCCCCCCCCCCTTCTTGGTATGTCAAACTCTTCTTATAATACAATCCTTATCCGTCTGGTTGTCCATTGAAAAAGCATCTCCCCTCAACCCCCCCCCCTCCTGTAGCCAATCTGGATGCGTCATGCATTATTCAGGAGGTATAATTTGTAAGTGTCAGAAGTGGCTTTGGTTTTTTTTCCTGTGTGCTCATTTGAGGACCACAGCTGTCACGACCAAGAGTCCTTGTCGGGCACAGGGGTTATCCCACCGCAAAGGCGAATTGTTTCCTTTGGGCAACTTGTCCGAACACAAGTTTCCTTAACAAAGCTGTAGTCGTAAGCAAATGGTGTTTGACAAGTGGAATTTTCTGTTGACTTGCTCATTTCATTTCCTTCTTTTGGCAGAAACACTTGGAACTTGATTTTCTTGCAGTTACTATGAGCCCAGAATAATAAATCCTAAATCAACACTGAGGAGGTGGAAAGGTACAACAACACAAACACTCAGTAACAGTCAGGACAGCGACATGGAAATATGAGTTGACATGCAGAATAACCACAAGTGGTGCATAATTTATTGATTGCACCTTGTCATGGGAATGATGAGCTCTCAGCTAGAGGAATTATATTTTATATATTTCACAACTTTGGGGAAAAAATATAAATATTATATATACAAACCGCATATACAGTATTTAATGGATAGAGCAAGATTCCTATTTCCAGTTGGTGAAAAAGTTATGTGCATCACAAGGCAACATCGTCTGGAGCCGGGCAAGCTCAAGAGAGAAGAGACAGGAGGGTGGCGAGGGGGAATGTGGTTCTGAAGTTCTGTTTAGGTGTTCAGGTGGATGTGGTTAGGTTAGAGCCATTGCATTTCAGTCCCAAAATTCCTCACATGTTGTAAGGGCGATGTACTGCATTGTAAACATTGGGCTTTAAATTTTTCCCTAAGTTATGATTTAGTATTTCAGTTGTGAAATATTATACATGTGAACTTCAGGAAACTACAACAAAAAGTGGTATGTGAATAACAGCAAATTACCCTGGAACAGTAGGGTAACAGATATGAGAAGTATCTATTCCTTAACATCTTTAAAGCTTTCAGTCAGGCAGACTCTTGAGCCTCTCTGTGTCTACACAAAACCCAACAGCTTCCTTCTTCCCTTCCCATCTTATTTGTTTTCAGCACCAGGAGAGCTGCTTACTCCAGGGCTGGGGCTGGCTGCCTTTCCAAGCTGTTGCTGTTTCCTCCCTGTTTTAATCACTAAGCGAGGCATTCACAGAAGTGGACGGTTTCCTTACCCCAGCAATAACACAGAAGAAGAGCCACAGCATTGTTTGCTGAAGGACAATGGTTAAGTCTCAGGGTGGGTGACCAGCAGGAGAAGCACAGGCAGGAGGACCACAAGCCACTCTGCCAGCAGTTCTGACTTGACTTGATGGTTGAAACTCACAAAATAAATGCACGAGAAATCCAGGCATTTGTCCTACGTAGGGTTCATCCTATAGAAGCAGGCTAACAGGTTAGCCCACTGAAAAACTGGTTTCTGCAACTTTAAATAAATTGATCTTTCCTCTTTCTGTGCTAGAAAAACATGTGAGCTCTTTGATTTCTGCCGATTACCTACCACAGTGCTCGATTTACAACCCTGGAGTCAAAGATTTTTCCAAGTGGAAAAGCTGTTTCTCCAAGTGCCTCTCTTTCAGCACTATGAAGAAACATGTCAGAGGAGACACAGCAATACACTTCAAATGAGAAACAGGGTCTCAGCTCAGTACTTGCTGGTATCAGCAACAGATTAGTCTACACCACCTTCTGCAGCTAGGAATGTTACTGTTGTGCATTTACCATTTAAGTTGTGAGCTGGTCTCATGCTCTTTAAGGAAGACCTTGAGTTGAAATAAAACCAGCTTAATTGGAAGAAACTATTAACAAAGCCTTAGGTACCATGAAATTGTAGGAGCGAAGTGCCTCTTAGTACAGCTCAGAAGAAAGGGCTTTCAGCAGAAAGCCTTCCTCTAGAGATTGGAGGTGCTGCCTGGGCTGAAATGCAATTTTGCTTAAACGTGCTCAGGAACCACCTCAGTAATGACACACGCTTTGCTTTATTTTCTCTCTCCAGACTCAGAAATATGTTCACTACCCTGCTCCAGGTGATACATACCACACCATTTCCTGTGATTTACAATTAAATTTTATCTCACAAGTAGAAATACTTCTCTGAGCCATTTATAATGTGAATGTGATGGAAACCTATGACTAAATAGATCATTGATTATTTTGCACTAGTCTTCTGGCTTTTTGTTTTTTTCTGTATTAAAAGTCAAGAATGCTTCTGTTAAATATGTATTTCAGATGACCTCAGAAAAAGAAATTACCAGGCTGAGTACACAGAGATGTGAATCACAGTGAGCACGCACAGGGCTGTGAGAAGAGGTGAAGGCCCCTGTGTGGATGCTGCTGAGGGCTGGGCAGAGGGAAGCAGGTCAGGAGGACGCTGCCTCTACCCCTCCTCAGCCGCTGCAGAGGCACCAGCCGGCAGCCGCTGACTCACCTCGGTGGAGGCACTGGCAACATTAGGGTGCTAGTGGTCTCTCTGACAGAGATAAATTTTGCATGAGAACTGAATCTGCCTTCCTTAAAGCAGAATTATTGACCTTAGCAGCCAGGGACTTGCTGGGTAGAGGGGTGCATTTAGTGAATCCCCAGGAAGCAGAGGAACCGAGGGCGGCAGTGCTTTGCTAAATGCCCAGATTTCACCCTGCTCAGCCCTGGCACGTGGCTGGAGCCCAGCTCCCTCCACTCAGTGCAGTCGTCTCTTGCTGTGCTGCTTATTCACACATCCCAGCTCGCTCTGTCTAGCTGCCTGGGTACCGATGCCAGGGAAGCTGAAACACCACAGGCTTTGCAAGCCCACCCAGACCACAGGCTCCAAAGTGCATATACTGCCTCCCAAAATTAATATTTCAGCTAGCTAATTTAAGGCAAGCAGGGTTTCACCCAGGCATGTTGTGATCACACCTCTGACTCGCAATATAGACTTAACATGTAAACTGCTAAGCAAGGTACAGGGCTCTCTCAGCAGGAGAAGACAATGTCTGCCTGCAAGGAAAAGATACTCAGGCAGCAGAACAGAGATGCGGAGTCCTTCTCCAAATGATTCTCAGGCACCAGTCCACACCAGCACAGCACACGAAGACAGGGCTGCAGCAGGGAAGACATTGCTTACCCCAAAAGCACAAAAGGCTGAGAGAGAAACCTCATTTTATAGAGGGGTCAAAACCCACCACTGCTGAGCAAAGTGAGGTGGGGAGGTGGAGCCACAGAGCAGGTCACCACTGGGACTGAGCCCCACTTCGGGAGTGTACTTTGCAGAGGAGGTTGTCCCTGTGCATCCCAGCAAAACGACATATTGTAGGGGTTTTGTGCACCTGTGCAGAGCTCAGTGTTCGCAGGTGGGTCATTTCTTCTGCCCAGCCACTTGCTGTGGCTCCACCAGGCACTTTTCACCACAGCTTTGTCTGTACCCAACCCGCTGGTGAGGCTGTGGGGTTTTTATTCTTTGCTTCTAAATCAGTAGACTTGTTACCATTTTCTGAAAGTGTGAATAGCTGCAACAGAAGCCATCAATTAGCACAAGCAAACAGGGCCAAAGTCCTTCCTTCCTCCTCCCCCACAGCATATTGTGAGTAGAGCTGTGCTCTTCTACTTCAGAGGCTGCTGGAGAGGCTCTGAAGTTGAGCGGTCCCACTGCCGCCTTTGCATCTGCTCTAGGACGGACAGTACACTCAACAGGAGGAAAGCAGGACGGGCTTTCAGTGCTGGCACTGGGACAATGGGAGAGATACCAGCTCAACAGCAGCAGGAAAGGATAGCAATTTTCCCCCTTTTCTGTTCCAGAGAGCCTTCCAGGAGTAAGGGAGGTTGCCAGAGGTTGCCTGTTTTTTTTCAAGCACCGTTCCCCCTTCCCAGTATTCAAGAAGCTGCAGAGGGAAGCCCCTCCAGCAGCTTTGCTTAATTACCCTGATCTGTGGAGAGACTTAAAAAGCCTCTCTGCTGAATAGTTTGCAAACCAGATCATGCATGCCAGAAGAATTCTGTTGATTAGATGATGCAGAGTATTAATTAGAATATAGATTACATGTAGGGACTTTACCATAAGTTTGCTGCCATTTGCTCTGGGCACATGTGTCTTGCCACATTGCTTTTTCTACCAGAAAACCAGTCTCATGGTGCCAGCCTGACTCCTAACACAGTTCCACCCCCACCCCCCACCCCCAGCAAGGAGGAGATCGATTGGATTCCCGCTTGTGAGCGAGGGCATGAGTCCTTATTGACCTTGTGAAGGATGCTTGGAATGCTTGACCAAAACCCACTGAACTGGGCAGCTTCTGAGTGAAACTCACCTTGCCTGCCCAGCCTCTCAGCCAGTGCCATCACACTGCAGCTGATCATTGGTCACCAGGCAAACCAAGGAAGCACAGTCGGGTGAGCACTGATTTAAGTGCCAGCATACACTTGGCATAGGCTGTCCCTAGTCTCTTCTGAAGCCATGCCAAATGCAATATCAAGGGCAAGAAGGTTGTTCCATCCAATGGTCACTCCATGCTCTGGCAGGGGAGCTGGACTAGATGATCTTTTGTGGTCCCTTCCAACCACTAATATTCTATGAACATTCCATGATGTTGCTGTGGCATTGGGAGCTGTGTGTCCAGTCCCCTTGGGCCATACTCTGAATGGCTCTTTCCAAGGGTAGAAGGACATCTGGGACGCAATTATTACTGAAAAAAACATTTTTTTTTTCCAGATCACAGGGCAGATCAATAACCTATCTTACCTGCTGCTCTTGCTAACAAACACAAGATCCTGAGAGCAAGATACAAGAATCCCATATTAGGCAGTTTGGGGAATGTTTCTTTCCAACCTTTGGTTGGCTTAATTCCTTAATCATGATTTATAGCTTATTTGCCATATAAATACATTTATTTTTTCTGTAATCCTTTTATGCCCTTCCAAGGACAGGTACCTTGTGGTAAAAAGTTCCAGTGGTATATTACCCATGCTTGGAGAAAATTTTCTAGTGCTGATCATGTGTAAGTAAATAGAAATTACAGTCTTACAGAAAGTGAACAGAAAAACAGGCTTATCTCCACTGTGCTGTTCACTGCCTTATATACTTCTATTGTGCTCCTCTTCCTTATCCTATTTCTAAATTAAACAGTCATCCTATTTTTCACATTTCTCATTATATAGAAGTCTTTTCATATGTCTAACATTTGTTTGATTTTCAATACATCGGACCATGTAACATCCTGATTCACAGAAACTTCGCATTCTCTAATGACCCAGCATTTGAAACCTCCCTGCATTTTAAAAAATATGCCTTAGATTTTGACTTAACAAATGTTATCTGACCACTTCTCCTAACCAACAGTTGCTAGTACTGTTTACAAGTCAGATTTGACCTCAGGCTTTCACTTCTGGTTCAAACTCAAATTTATTGAAAACAGCAACTTTGTTCAGCTGTTTACATGGGAAATAAACATTCCTCTGTCGTGTTTGCAACTTGAAAACATCTTGATGTTACCCGAGATCACGAGCTTATTTAAAAACAGGCAAACTGGCCACTGCCTCTTCTGAAATACAGCCTTCATATCTGAGAGATGCTATGCCTTCGGATGTTTCCAAAACCACTTCAACCCTGCAGAAAACATCCTTCTTCAGCATGATGCCTAACATCTCATGGTTGTGAGTTGCTCATTCTGTGATTCTGGGGTGCTGAGGCAGGCAGCTTGGGCATCCCCACCCTCAACCCTGCTGTGATCTGTGACTCTGTGATAACATATCTGTCTTCATGACTTGACTGGTCACAGCAACTTAATTAATGACCAGTGCTGTAGAGCCATTTGTGTTGCAGAGCTGGCGTGGATCTGCAGCTCAGGTTCACTGCGGGAACGCAAGCTATGTTGTGCTGTGGGCTCAGTCTCTCTTCCCATCGCACCTCTGTGAGGCTGCTGGGAGAGCAGGTCCCCGTGAGACTGGGGAGGGCATCTCCTGCCCCGCACGTTTTACCGCAGGTCAGCATCCAAGGTCAGTGACTGACTCATCTCTGTTCATGGTACTGAGTCTTCTCAGATAAGTCTGGGTGTTGGAAATATGGAGAGCCCTGGCACAGAGGTTGCCCCACCTTTTTCACCATGTAATTCCCTGAAAAATTCACATCTTCCCCCCCCCCCCCCCCCACCTTTAGTTCTGTCATTAACTTCAAGGAGTTGTGTATCCTCTGCATTGAGGATGCTTGTTTATCACCCTCTGATTGTTCCCTGTGATCCCAATGCTCAGATTGGTATCTGACCAAATCAATATAAACCCAAGATATTTCCTATGTGCCAGACTTCCAACTACTCTGTGGTGTAATCCAGCCTGCCTTTCATGCAACTTCGAGGTAAACTGTTCCTGGCATCATATCATCCCCTTGAGAGCCTATATCTATTGGCTCTTTTTACATTTCACATGCCAGTGGACTTATTTGCCATTTGTCTTAGCCTTACACCATGCTCATACTTGAGCATTTCCACCTTCCTCACATACCAGTCCTCTCAGAAAATCATTTGCTCTTTTAGAAAAAAAAAAAAGATTTCTCCATTAATTAAAATAAATTGTATTCACTGTTACTGGCCACAGATTGCCACAGTGACTGGCTTAAATTCATCTTTATGTTCACGCAACTGATTTGTATTGCATTGAAAGGTTATGATCTCATTTCTTGGGGGGCTGATCATTGAGCTTTAATACAAAGCTCTGACGGAATGCCATCCCTTTGCTGTATTCAAACAGTTAGGACTAGAGACTGATTGGTTCAGTGCTTGGGACACCAAGCAGCAACACAAGGGACTGTGCTGCAATTTCTTTTCTGGCATCGGCTTCCGGCAAGGCTTGGAATGGTCACTTGGCTTCTTTGGCTCTGAGTGTCCCAGAAAAGGCTCGCCAGCACAGCTAGCTCCACCACCCAAACACAATTACAGCCCATTGCAGCATGCGACAGCTTTTCCTCAGACATCCTTAAAAAACCCTGCTCCCTGAGTGTAACGATTGTTTTACACCTCTAAATGCATCCCTGGTTAGACTGCAATTAGCACGGTGATAAGAGGTACAGTGATAAGAGACGAAAACTATTTCAATGCTTTGCTACTGCTGCTGCTTGACAGGTTTGCATGGAGAAGTTTTGCTGGTGTAGCCTGGGCCAATGCATCTCCAAACCTTATGTATGAGGGACAATAGGCAATCTAGGCCTCACAGACTATTTAAGAATAAACTCCAGACTGTGAGCTGCTCAGACATCTTGGTTGTCGACTGCATATAGGTGCCATCCTAAAACTGTGAAACTGAATACCCTTAATTTAAAAATTCATGCCCAGATCTGTGCTTTGCCCTTCATCCTTGCATTTACAGAAGGCTAAATCTAGATCCCAGATTTTACATCCAAACGCTGAAATGTTCACAATGCAGACTCCTGCAAAGGCTTATAGGCAAGCACATTTTAAAATCACATCGTGTAAATTGTTTATGTGCCGAAGGAAAGCCAGGGATTTTGCTAATGACAAGGAAATTGTTCTCTCCTTTGATAGCTGAAAGAATTCCTCTAATGACAATAAACCCCCTCCTTTGCAAATTTGCTTTGGGTGGATAGCAAAATTAAAGAACATTCGGCCCAGCTATGATTTTTCAGATCGTGTAAGTACCTTAAAAAGATGCTCATTATCTAAAGTGATGCCTCTTCCCTAATTGCAGTGCCACTATTGTGCAAGATTAATTTTTTTTTCTTTCTTTTTTTTTTTTTTTTTTTTTAAATCTCGTAGACAGTAAACTAAGGTTTCAGACTGGGAAACTCACCCCACTCGGAGAGGTAACGTTTGCTGGCAAACGTTAGGTGGGGCAGGTGTGGGTCGTTTCCTCCCCGCCCCGGTGTCTTGCTGCAAGGACTGCTATGTTCCTGTCCTCACGTCACCCTGGCACATCCAGTCTGCTGCCCCAAATCACAAACAGCAATAAAGAAAAGTGCAAAAACCTCAACTTGGAGGTGGCTACAGAAAAAGCTAAAGACTGACAGTGAAAACCACGACAGCCCAGACCGACATCTCTAGCAACTTGCACGCACAGATAAATGTTTGTTTCTTTGCTTCGCCTCCCTCTGCCTCCTGTGCATTCAGCCCCCAGTGCCATGCCCGGGTGCAGCAACACATCCCAGCCGGGCAAGGCACCGTGCTGGAGGGGTAGCGGCCGCAGCCCGTGCTCTCCGGCAACCGACACAGCAACTCACCAGCTGGGCAAAACCGGGAGGTTTGGTGTCGCTGAGAGAAATCCACTGCAAGGGTGGCTGGAAACATCCTGCCCAGACACCACAGCGGCCAGGGCAGGCAGGGGGGCAGCCTGCCTGTGACGGAGGCTTTCCTTCATGTAGGGATAACGGTGGAAACAAAGCGTCTTTCTTGCTTGGGTGCATTGGGCGTAATTAGTCCCAGAGGCCAAAAGGGCACCCATCAAATTGCTGTGAGCAGGGTGGCCATAGCACCCCAGGGCCACTCCTGTCACCTCGGGGCAACACACAGCAAAGGCAAAGTTGGCATCCTGCCCCTCGACAGCTTTTGTGTCTCTTGTCCTTATCCAGCATCCTGGCTCCCACCAGCATCAGCAACACAACTACTGGGGCCTCACAGCTCACCCACAGTTGCAGTTAGCCATCAGTGTACAAAAGGGGTTCTGGAAAGAGATTGTAACCACTTTCGATTAGCTTTGCACAGCATCAGGATTATTAGGGCGATCATTTATTGAGGTTTCCTATTTCTCTTTGAAATACCGAAGTATAACATATATATCCTTACATATGCTTGAAATTTCTGGGAACTTTGTAATTTTAATCCTATTATATGGTTTATATTTAATTGATTGTTAGTCAGAGAGGAAAATTTCACAGATCTTCTAAAAGAATGAATATTTTTAATCAGCTCATTTAGCTAGGGAAAAGGATATGCATCTTCTCTCTAAACTGGCATTTCACAGTGCCGCGCAGGTTCTAGTTACTGCGGCAGTTGTTACCCCTACAAAAAAGAAAGAAAAAAATGCTGAAAATTAATCCAAACCTAAACTACTGATGTGATTGTGTTCCCATTACATTCCGTTTAAATGCATATGTTTACAATATCCTTTAATAATAATTATTATTAAACATAGTAGAATACTTCCAAACTTGGCTCATAGCATCATTATACTCCTAGTGGAAAAAAAATTATCTGAAGCCTTGTCAATATGCCACTTCCTCCTCCCCCATCTTTTAACAGAAGCAGCCTCCAGTGAAATAATCCAAGCTGTGTTCAAGAAGTTGGCAAGTGGGTCCAATTAAATGTGGTTTTAGTGTATTCTGGCATTTGCATATCTAGTTTGCCAAGAAGTAATGTTTCAGGGAAAAAAAAAAAACCCCACACCACACACACATACACAAAAAAAAAAAAATCCAACACCAAACCCAACACAAAACCCCCCTGCATCAGTCCAGACAGTGGATGGTGTGATGCATCACTGAACTTTGTCCCATGAATTACAGAGCTTTAAATAAATAAATAAACAAATAAATAAATATTTTTTGTCTTGACTATTTCCTCTTTTAGGTTGACAGGCTTTACAATAGTCTGTATATTCTATAAAAGAAAACATCCAGAGGAAATATTAGAAAATTAACGCAGCAAAAGAAAAATCCGCTTTAATATTTAGTGAATCATTTAAAAACTTAAATCACAATGACCTTTATTTCATGGAAATATTTAATGCCTTAGCGGAGTCATTCTCCAGCTAAACAGTGATTAAATAAAGCAGTCCATCAAAACAGAGCCTGTTCTCCAGGACGCAGAACTGAGAAGTCAGACATCGTTAGTGAACGATCTTTTACTGCTGCTGAAAGAGTACCTTACTGTGGCTCCTTCCCCTCCCTTCACTTTAATAGCTGTTACCACCTCTCTGGTACCCCAGAACCTGCTTTCCCTCTTACAGTGGGTTATCTGCCAACTCCTGGACATGCTGTGGTAGCTCTCATGTTCCAGAGCCTGGACCACACTTTGCCACCCTTTGTGGGACATCATCGACCAGACGTGGATGCAGTTCTTTACCTCCTTTCCCCCTCCAACCCTGAGCAACACAGATAAAAAACCCAGCAGAGGAAGGATGTGTGAAAAAACCCCATCACTTCAATACACCCACAAATCCTAATCCTCCAGAAGGCTAAGCATAAAATGATGCTTAATATATACTGGCCAGCTCTTTCACTCATTTGTTCCATAGCTGGGACAACCTTGCTACAAAGCAAGAGTTAATTAATAAAACAAAGCAGTGTGGGGTTATATGGAATCTTTAAAGCCTTTATCAGTTTGCCAGTCCATTAGCAGGGCTGCATTCTCCGCAAACTCTCTGCTCCAATATGTGCAGCAGAGCAGTTAATTTCTTTTGGACTCAGTCTATGGCACCAAGCTGTTTTTTTTTTTTTTTTTTTTTTTTTTTTACCATCTTTATCCAAACAAACTATTAAATAATCAACAAATAAGAATATTTATCCCAAAATAATGAGAGGAACGATTGCTCCACTAAAAACTATAAATTAAAGCTATCCAGTCACAAAAGAAAGTTGAGTCATCCATTAAGCGACAAAGGAGAAGGAAAAAATAGATTGCACTTGGATGTTTTTGTGGCATGGGTTGCCTCACAAATGTGCCTAAACTGAGGCCCCAGGATGATGGACGATGGCAGCTAGGGCCTGAAATTGCTCAGAGACCATCAGCAGGCAAAAGCTTCCAAAATATTAGAGTACAACTCATCCCCCCTCAAAAAAAAAAAAAAAAAAAAAAAAAGAAAGAAAATAAGATAAAGCTGAAGACCGCCATGACCTGTTCTCTAATTAGTGCATAGGTTAGGACTTGGCATTTGGAGATGACTTTGGAGGGGCAGCTTTCACTGAGAGGCAGCATGTGGCCTGGAGAAATACACCACACAGTGGTGTGGCAAAGCCTGGTGTCATCATGGGCCAAACCAACCAGTACTGGTGCCCTATTGCCACTGCCACTGGCCCTTGGGGCCAAGAGAGTGCTTCCCTTTCCCTGCCCATGGGAGAGCAATGAAGCCCTGAAGATATCACCAGCCTCTGTCCTGCCCAGTCACGATGACCCCTGCTCTGTGCAGGCTCAGGCAGCAGCAAGTCTTTCCACAGGGCTGCAATGGAAAGCAAACCTCAATTTTAGGAGGCTCCACTCCTCCCTCTGCTTCCTCCTTCTCACACTCCCACCAGCCACACAAAAGTTCCATGTTTAAAAATATGGAGGGGGGGTTTCAGTGATTTTCAGCCCCTCAGTTATACTTCCCAGAGTAGTTGTCTTGTGGATGCTGTGCTAACAAGATGCTTGACAGGCACCAGGCTGTGTGCTCTCAGCCATGTTGCCGACTTCTGAAATTCACAGCCCATTTCTGAGAAGCACAATGGGCAAAAGTCTCCTTTGTGGCATGTGCCCAGGGCAGCAAAATGGTCTCCTAGGGAGAACAGGGCTGGTGGGTGGAAATGAAACGTCATAGTCACGGGAGTATCCATATAAACTGGAAAAATGCTGTGTCCGAGGCCATAAGTCCTCTTATTATTTTTCTAAATAAATAATGGGGATACAAACCAAAGGTTCCACCAGCAAGTGCCCTCAGAAGACCAGCAAGTATCTCAGGAGATTTTGTGATGGAAAGAACACTTCTGTAATTACCTTAATTTGTGCTCAGAACTCCAGAATGAACTTATATTTGAGCATGCACCTCCAGGGTTCTCCAGAGGACTTGAAAGTTATTTTCCCTTACTGACAAATAACTCTGGGAGAACATGTCCAGCTCAGATCAGCTGACAGCAAAAAGGCACAGAGCCAAGCCTAACATCAGGCATCAAACATAGTGTACAAATGGGTTGGAGAGGTAACACAGAAGATGTGGTAAAAACATTCTGAAATACCAAACCCTGCATCCAGCCTCAGGATAAATATGACTTTCACTTCAATTTAGGGTTTTGGGGTGGGGTTTTTTTGGGTTTTTTTGTTCTTTTTTTCTTTATTCTTTTTTCATCCTTCTTCAATAAGTTCAGTGTCTTTGCAAGAGGCACATCATTTTACCAAGCAGTGCTGGCCACGGGCTTCCCATATCCCACGCCTCATTCAGAACAAGGACAGGAGAGAGTCAGAGACTCTGCTCCACAGATGAGGTCTTGCACTGACCCAACAATGAGACTTCATATGTGGGCTTTAAAACCTGGATTCTGTCATCTGTAAAGTCATGAGAACATTTTCCTCTCTTTGTTAAAAGAAAAAAGAGAGAATTAAAAATGCTTCATCGTCTGGGACTGCACTAGGACTGAGGCTTACCACCTTGCTGTGCCGAATTGCTTCCTAAAAGGCAGCAAAAAAAAGGACAAAAATCTTCATAATGCTTTTTGTCCTTACTAAGAATCAAAGTGGTATAGAGAAGAGGCTTTATACCTCTCATTCCCATAGCCTGATTAATGTACTCTGTCTTTCAACATGTGCTTTCCCTTAAACCTCATTTTTCTGTAATTTACATCGTTCTTTTAAAAATGTGCTTATCCCTCTCTGGTGTCAAAAAACAAAACAAAAAAAAACCCACAAACAAACAAAAAAAAAAAAACCAACCCCAAAACAAACAAAAAAAAGTAAAAAAAAAAAAGTGCCATTATTTACAGATGTTCCTACTCTTCTCACCATATTTCAGTTGAAAGTACAGACTCATCTTCCTTCTGTTAAATAAAATGAATTAAGATCAGAGATAAGATAATTTCAAAAGGTAAGCACTGTTATCAAATTTTAGCAATACATTGCTAAGCTGATGTCTTTGTATATCATGTATTTCAGCTCCAGATAAATTCCTGCTGTTTCCTGGAACTTACAACAGCTATCCAGAGGAGCTGGATCATCTCTAAACCCAAAATTCTGCCTGCCGTTAATATAGGCAGTTTTGGACCGATGGAATCTGGCTCAGCCATGAACAACTGTAGGACCTATCAAAGGCTTCTTTTTGTTAGAAAAAAAAATCAATGCATTAAATGGTTGTAGTTTTGTGTGTGGGAGGCCTGAATCTGAAGAACAGCAACCTAAAATAGAAGGCTAACATTAGGATGAGTCCTAGTCATCTACTCGCTGTCTTGAAAGTGACTCACATGTAGTTCATGTCAGGTAGGTCCCAAATCTTAACATCTCTGCTTGCCCTCAGGCTCATATTCCAAGAAGAAGGATTGAGAGATCAGATGCTTACATTTATGGTGGTTTTTTTGTTTGTTTGTTGGTGGGTTTTGATTTTTTGGGTTTTTTTTAAGAGCATTGCAACAAAGCACCCAGATATCTCATCTCTAGATTATCCAGTGTCATTGTTAGTTCTGGGCATAACATCAGGTACATCTGTGACTTCCACATCCCTCAGCCTGTGACAGGCAGCAAGCACTCATGCCTCCATTCTCTGCTGTGAAAGGGTGAGCATGGTTCTTTTAATGCCTTGTTTGAATCATTCCACATTATTCAACGGCTTTCCAGAAGCAGTGTTTCAGTCATTTTCAATCCCTCCAGCAGAATTGTGCCTACAAACCTGCTGTCGTTTGGGGATGAAAGTACTGTTTGCCACAAGATGCTCACCTCCAGCAGGCTCACTGGCAAAAGAGCAGGCAGCCATCCAGCTTTGCCCTACAGCTGGCCCCAGCGTTTGCTTCCTACCCTCACCCTGACACAACACCCTCAGGCTGGAAGGTGAATATGGCTTTGCTGTATATTCTCTTCTCAGCAGGAATCCCATCTTTTCATCCACGATGGAAACTTAATGTTATATATTAGAGAGAATACAAAAGAATGTTGTAATTAGCACTCTGTTTAAAAAAAAAAAAAAAAAATCTTGATCTATTCTCATTTTAACTACTGTTTAGGAGCTTCAGAGGGTCACCTTGCTGAGATTTTAAAATGCAGAGGTTTCTTGATACAAATTTCTCCTGTGAAATACTGCTTTATGACATTATTTACGCTCATTGTTTTTGAAGAATTGTCTATGAAGTTTACCAACCTTTGATTAAAAAGATACATTTTGTTTATCACCCTGAATTGCTCAAAAAACAACTTTGTGTCAGAGGAGCATTTTCTTTTGAGCATAGAGTACCAGTCTTGAGAAATCCCTGGAATTAAGTCACAATGAGTTATCCAACACTTGCAGAGGTACATTGGTCCGTCTGTCAACAGGGAGCCCAGCATTCATGTGTTCGTTAAATTACATCCTGTAATGTACAATTCTCCATTTCTCCAAAAATTAAGAATTGCCCAGTTAGTTTCAGGTCATTAAGACACAGATCTTTCTTCAAAGTTATTTGAAAACGATGAAATATCGATGCATATTGTTTTCAAGACGTCATATATATAAGCTTGAAAATCACCCATGAACAGAAATTAGATTCTGGATAGATGGTACCAGTCAAAGTACTTTAAAAAGAGAAAATATGCTACAGAAATTGAAGACCTGGTTGCTGTAGGCTATGAAGATAGGATATGTTTCATTAAGATTTTAACTATATTTTATCTTGGTATGAACTTCCAAAATTATCTCAACATGAATCCTCACTAAGTGAGACTACGTGGTAAATTCAGTTGAAAATAAATCATATCTTGTATGATAAACCTCTATCAGTTTCAAAGGGGTTTATTTATAGATAAAGTAACATTTTTAAAATTGTAAAATGTATATTGGGAACATATCCAAAAGTTCATAAAAAGTAGCTTTAATTCTAAAATTGAAGACAATTTGTCAAAAGCCTAAAATGTAGCATTGAGGGTAGTTTTTATTTTCTTAATAGCTGTAAATAAGACTTAACCAAAATGTATTTTGGGAAGGTTGTGAAAGAAATATTTAAATCTCTATCTAGATTTACATCCAGATACAGCATATACCATGCCATCGAGCTGTTTTGAGACAGCTAAGCCTTTTAATATACCTCCTGTAGTACTAAGGCAGTAACATATTGCTTTAGCAGTTAAATCCTTTTGGAAGTCATAATGTACATGTAACTTGCTCTCTAAATATTTTACTAATTTCATGCTGGGTTTCATGTGCTGGGTTGTAATGGTTGGGGATGTGCTGCATAAATCCCTGTCTGGCATGTTCTGAACGTGGCATACAAAAATCCTTCTTGGTGCTCAGATTAGCGCTGATAACTGCAGGAATCACAAGCAAGTGGTTGTTGTGTTGGCTGTTACATGTAAACACTATCTAAAGACCTTTAAGGAATAACTGGTTTTAATGCACACCTAAGTAAAAATCAGCAAGTTATTTAAAGCACTTCCTCGCATACACATACATGCATTTTAAAGCACAATGATGAGTCTAAGAAATACCAAAACACGGTAGATTGAAGTCCTAAAAGTTAATCACCAGCTGCATTTTAAAATTAATCATTTATTTATTTCCTGGAATCCCAAAGAATCCCAAATCGCATGGAAATTTCAGCTCCAAGGCTAGACTTGCATACGCTGTCCCCTTTAGCCTCAAGAAAAAACTCGTTAGAGCCAGACTCTAAAATCTCAAAAAGAAAAGGAAATTTGGCCCTACGATAACAGCGATAGTGCANTTTTTTTTTAAAGAGATCTCTGTCACTCGAAACCTCTGCAGCTAAGCCTGTTCCACCTTTGGCTTAACTGCTGCCCGGCTGTGCAGAAGACTCACACTTCTCTTGCTTTGGCAGAACTGGGGAAACTGCATATTACTTGTACTGAGAGCATTTTGATTTGGCCGCTGATTAGAAGTGATGCTTCTTTTTTACCATACAAGACTAAAGTGGATAATTTTTCCCAAAACGATGCAATCTCTCATCAGTAAGACCCACTAATAGGTTTAGTTGAATTTTATCACAGTAGCAGAAGCTGCTGGCCGTAGATTTTAGCAAGCAAGACTCTTCTTCCTGTGACTATCTTCATTTGCCGATAAAAAGGAACTTTTTCATCTTCTGTCCAAAAGCATTTGTACAAAGAAAGAACAAACTCCCTTTCTACCATCTAGAAAATACTTTTTATTACCAAAATCAGTATATTTAATGATGTGATTAAAACATGTGTGAAGTACAACAGAAACTAAACAAGAACTACTGAACTAGAATATTTTTAAATAGCCTGGAAGATCTGTGTATCACCTTTTGTTTCCCTTAAAAATATCAAACAGTTCTGTTAAAATTCATGTTTAATATCCCAGTGGGAAAAAAAACAAAACAAAAAACAACTTAATGCTTTGGTTAGATATCTTTAACAAAATACCATATTCTCTGGAAATATTTCAGTTTGGAAATCACATGGACAGGAAGTATTAATAATGTGTAAGTTTGAGAACCCTACAGAGGACTACATGACAACATTTTAGAAGTAGTTTTCTGATTTTTGGGTATTTGTGCAGACTTGAAATGTATCTCACCTTCATTCTGAAGCAATTTGCATTGCTCCAAAGTTAAGGGAGTGAGCAGGTAGAAATTTCTCCTCTTCCAGGTTTTCCTCAGGTACAAATGGCTGCAGCATTGTTGATCACAATGAGGGCTCAGGGTTTCATTTTTTTAAATTAAAAATTAAATTTGAGATGGAAAAATATACAAGTTATCTATTAAGAGTCCATGGAAATGTCAGAACATTATTTTAATTGTAATATTAATAAGAGGAGGAAAAAAATAGTCAGTCCACTGCTAACACCTTAATCTGTAGAAGGAAAGCAGAGGGTACACTGCAGCAGGGAGAGAAAATGGCGGTGTCCTTCCCAAGCCGGTGAGCCAGCGCGGCTGCTGGGATGAGGTAGCATAAGANGAGAGGCAGGAGGACAGCACAGGCAAGTTCTGTTACTCTGAAAAATTAACTAACCCAGGAAAAATATTCCTGGTCAAATGTGGATTGTCTNACAGAAACTAAACAAGAACTACTGAACTAGAATATTTTTAAATAGCCTGGAAGATCTGTGTATCACCTTTTGTTTCCCTTAAAAATATCAAACAGTTCTGTTAAAATTCATGTTTAATATCCCAGTGGGAAAAAAAACAAAACAAAAAACAACTTAATGCTTTGGTTAGATATCTTTAACAAAATACCATATTCTCTGGAAATATTTCAGTTTGGAAATCACATGGACAGGAAGTATTAATAATGTGTAAGTTTGAGAACCCTACAGAGGACTACATGACAACATTTTAGAAGTAGTTTTCTGATTTTTGGGTATTTGTGCAGACTTGAAATGTATCTCACCTTCATTCTGAAGCAATTTGCATTGCTCCAAAGTTAAGGGAGTGAGCAGGTAGAAATTTCTCCTCTTCCAGGTTTTCCTCAGGTACAAATGGCTGCAGCATTGTTGATCACAATGAGGGCTCAGGGTTTCATTTTTTTAAATTAAAAATTAAATTTGAGATGGAAAAATATACAAGTTATCTATTAAGAGTCCATGGAAATGTCAGAACATTATTTTAATTGTAATATTAATAAGAGGAGGAAAAAAATAGTCAGTCCACTGCTAACACCTTAATCTGTAGAAGGAAAGCAGAGGGTACACTGCAGCAGGGAGAGAAAATGGCGGTGTCCTTCCCAAGCCGGTGAGCCAGCGCGGCTGCTGGGATGAGGTAGCATAAGAGAAGGAGGGAACCTGTCCTTTTGAAAATTAAGATTTTATTTAGGCTTCCAACAAAGCGATGCAAGTTTTGAAGGCGTATCCTGGCTTCACGTCGGCTCAGCAGAAGCATGCAGACTCGTCTGGTATTTGCTTTTACCCTAACGCAGATAAAACACTGAGGATCTCTTCCCTTCCTTGGCCAGAAAGTTTTGTCTCAAGTTCCTACAAAGTTCCTCTTCAAATTGCACTTAAAATATGCAAAGGTCTCGGTAAGTAGATAGTCTGTAGAATGCTGTGGCTGATTCACAAATCTCCGATACACCAAATGCCTAAGCCTCACTATAGAAAAATAATTCGTAATTGAAGAATATTAAGCTATCACAGGCCATGGTTATAAAACCAGCCAAATAGCGTTTTTAGCATGTTCCATGTGGATCTTGGGCTAGAAGTACTCACAGATAAAAGCGACGTCTAATGCTGGTCAGAGAAAATCTTACCCACGAATCTTAGCCACGAAACATAAAGCAGTTTCCATTCCCACAATTTGCCTTCAACCATCATGTCAACATTAATGGTGAGGATTTTGTTACCACATATCCTCAAGCCAAACAAAACATTCTCTCATCCTTCAGTGTCTAAGGACTGTATTAAAAAAAGAAAAAAAGAAAGTTACAGCTGTATAGGTATGTCAGTACATTAAACCTTATGGAGAGAATCAACATCTTTTCATTGAAGAAACACTTTGACAGCCACGATCAAATATCCTGCACGTGTATAAACCACCTAGATAAAAACCAAAAGTATAAAGGGTATTTTGAATTATTTTGCCATTAATGGCTAAGTTACACTTTGTTACCATTCTGAAGAAAGGAATCGACAGTCCCTGAAAATCTTAATGTTGGAGAACAAATGATCAATCTGTGTAAAACCACATCCAAAACTCATCAACTGTGTGGATTTCAGAACTGCAATATTAGCCATTTTTCAGTCTCGATACTTTTAAACTGATACTTTTAAACTGTCTTAACTACACATAATATACTATGAAAACCTACAGAAAAAGCTAGAAAAAGGTCTGCTGCTAGACAGATACGTAGCTGAAGACACTAACAGTGACAAATGTTTTCAAAAATATTAGTAACTCAAAAAAACCCTCCCAAACACAGCAAATGATGACTCGTAATTTTTTATAAAGAGTAAAACAACAGAAAAGATTTTGGTTAAGCACAACTTACTGCAGATGTAGGAAGATAAGCAGAATAGCATTAGGTACCAAGATTCACTTGGGTAAGGCACAACTTCGGTTGTACCTAAACAGATGACAAATGCAATTAAATAAATGTTTAAATTGAGATTTATTTTTCCCCCCTTCAGATTGGTCCTGCTTTCTCTCTTCCAGACTTTTAATTCAGCTCTACAGTCATATTCCCATTGGGTTCGGCAGTGCTGGTCTCATTCCTAGGATGGAGCGGACTCAAACAAGAATTCTGGGTCTATCTTGCAACAAGTACCTGTGTCTTTTTCAAAGGTTTCACTACACTTCATTTTATTTCTTTTAAAGAAACATCTAGTCTGTAAAAGAAATCCACAGTGTTAGGATTATTTAAAAGTTTCTCTGTAGTACAGTTTTGATGTATTACCAGTATTTTAGACATTCTGACTGCCTACTGTACCACTGATGGCTAGTCAGTACTCAGCAAGGGCTTCAGATTAAGTTGCTGCCTTCTGCTCTAATGTTCTGCTAGAGACTGAATACAGAACAGTGAGCCCAAGAGAGCTCCTTGGGGTGAAATTAAGCCCAGAAAAGGAATTGCGTGTCTGCACAGATATTTGCACAGTAGCAAAATTACTGGAATCTAATAGATTGCTTCTGCAAAAGTCTTTAGGGAAGAAAAAACAAAAAAAAAACCAAAAAAAAAAAACCCACAAAATCCCTCTACAGAATGATCAAGAGCTACACACAGAGAAATGCTTTCAAAACACAAGCATTTAATTTTTTTTTTTAATGTTGAGATGTAAATATGTACGTTAGCAACAAAGTGCTCAAAAGCATACTGAAAACATATTCCATACACAGTTAGCAATAGAAGTCTGTACAAAAGTAATAAAGTTACACATTATAAAAAATACTCCGTAACTATAATTTAAAAGAGGGAAAAAAGACAAGGGAATTATTTCTCAGTTCATATAATTTATTGCAGTTAGCACACAGTTTAAAAATTCACCAACACACCAATAGTACAAAACTAAACAGCATTATAAGTTATTCCCCCCTCAGGAAAATAAAACATACTATGATTGTCAAAGCTAGATGTCAGTCTAAGTTTTAGAACAAAAGAAGAATGTGAAACTAAGGAAAGGAAAAAAGCAATCACTCACAAGGACCACAAAAAAATCCAAGAGAAAGTCCATTTTCCTCAGACACTGATTGTCTTCTCTAACTTAAGAAAAGAATGTAGTTTTAAAACCTAGGAACTATTCAAGTAACTAAAGATAACCCTCCAAGGCCATTTTCACAGCTTTTTTTTTTGTTTTGTTTTAAATGCCATTACAGCCAAATTAACACACATTTGACCAAATATTTCCAAAACAGTCCAGCAATACACAATGGAGTTTTCCATTCAGTATCTTAAGCACAAAAATAGGCTATGTTTACAGTAGTTAAGGCGATCAAATTTTAAACAAAAGCAGAGGGAAAAAAAAAAAAAAAGGAAAAAAAAAAAAGGAATAAACAGCAAACGTTTTCCATGCTACTCCCATAGACCTTATTTGTAAGTGCAAGACAGGAAAACAAACACTGTGCAAAATGCTTTTGACCTGCGTGTTGGTCATTAAAACCACACGTCAGGCTGCAGTTTCTGCTGCTTGGATACACATAGTCCTTCCCCTGCCCTCCCCCGGTCCCCCTGTCACTCAGGCCTGCCCAGGCCTTTCAGCCCGGGGTTTTTTTTTTTTTTTTCCCCCCCCCTTCTCTCCTCAGTCCACAGCCTCTTTTCCACTGTGGGTAAGGAGGGGAAAGAACGATCTATTGTGGTGGAGTGGTGCAGCAGGAATGCAACAAATGCTCATCTGGGGAAATGGGACGCACCTCAGTTGGAGCTGGTGTGGGGTCTGTGCAATTAGAAGGGGTCTGGGGTTAGTAAATGCACACTGCACATGCAAATCTTGAAGCCTGGTTGTAAACATTCATTTATTTTTTTTCCTTGTTACCGTAGCTAAATTGGCGACTCGTAGCTTAAGTTCTCCTCAACTTAAAAGACAGTGGGAAAGTAAATTTAAATTAGATAAAATAAAAACAGTGCATTTCTCTTCTTCGTAACACCGGCATTTTCAACGGTGTTGGGTTTTTTTCCTAAGGAAATTAAATAATTTTCAACTCACTCGTTAAAGTTATACAATGCAAACAAAGACAAAAATATACTGAAAATCATGCATTTCTGTAGCGTTAATATTTACTTTTCAAGACTCAACTAAGAGCATCAACACAACCTGCCAAGTTCTTTGATACCTCCCCCCGGCCCATGTAATCAATTACAGTATACAATAACAGTAATTCACATTTTTTAAACACACAGTTCATCACTGCTGAAGCTGCAATATCCTTTTTCATCCCAAGCAAACCTTCACGTAAGACAGAGTCTCAGTGATCCCAGTGTACTCTCAGGGTTTTATGGTTTGTGTTTTTATTATTTTTTTTCCTTGTGTTGGTTTTTTTGTTTATTGTTGTCGTTTTTTCCTTTTTTTTTTTCTCCAGTGGGAACTGTCAGAAATCCAGAAGTTGCCATAATAAGTTTTAAGTCAACCGCTTGTTTAAAAATAGATAATCCAGCATTTCAGAAATTTTCCATTTGGGTCTAAAAGCATTCAGGTTTCCAACAGCTAGAAAGGACTCATGCAATTATAGAAATGTAAAGGAACTGACAAAATTGGAAGAGGAATTCTACATTCAGATTTTAAGAGGAAAAAGATTGAGAGCTCAAATGAATGCAGTGTTTTGGGGAGAATAAAACCAAGTCCAATTTTTTTGAACTGGAGATTTCTTAGAAGTAAAGTATCTGCTGACTTGTATTCCAAAAAGGGGGAAAATACACTCTGCAATTTGTCGGCTTACCTCTACAGTTCATTTTTTATCGGAGTGCTAAATTAGTGAAATATTCATGCTGCCTTAAAGTGCAAAAACAAGCTAATAGCCAAACTTTCAGTTCAAGGAAACAAGATTGCTTTTAGACTGTACCACAACTATATAGATTTATATATATATTATTTATATATATAAAAATTTTATTTCCAAAGTTCTTGTGAGCTATCTTCTAAGGTCCAGTCTCTGACAGTAGGTAAGCTCAGTGCTTCACTTTTGACAGACAATGAGTTCACCAACTCACAGTGAAACTTCCGAATGTGTCTGTAAAGGTCTCCGGACTGCGTGAACCTGCGCTCACACCACTTACAAGCATGAGGCTTCTCTCGCGTGTGAACCACTGCATGGCGGCTCAGGTTGTGGGAGTACTGGAAGCTCTTCCCACACTGGGTGCAAGTGTAGGGCTTTTCACCTGAATGAGTCCTCTCATGACGTTTCAAGGTGTACATGCAAGAAAAAGTCTTACCACACAACGAGCAGGTTGGGACATTGACATCAGTAGCAGGTTTGCTGCGGATCCCGTCCTGCTCTCGAAAGTGCGTGCTTAAATGAATCTGCAGGATATGGGGGCTAGGAAAGACCTTGTTGCAGAGAGGACACATGAAAATTTGGCCGGCGGGGCTAAGTATGTTTGACACGTAAGGGAGCAAGCTGCTGTCCATGTTTCCTTCCACCTGGACTCTCTCGTTCTCTGGAGTTATCATTTCATCATCGCTTGCCTTGTCCTCTCTATCTAGCTCCCTCAAGACCGAATCTTCCCTCATCGGAGCCAGGTGGGCCGGCTCATACTGTACCCTGTTATTAGTGCTCACACTTTCTTTCACAGTGCTATGTTCCATATCATAGTCATTAGTGCCAACATCACTCTCATCACAGGAAGCCTCTTTCTCCACCTTCACCTGAACCAGGCTGCTTCTAAGCATGTCCTGTGAAGAGAAATAAGAACTGTTCAAATTTTCAACTCCTGAAAGACTGGACTTGACAGACAGGTCCAGCACGCAGTCAACATCTGCTGAATCCCTCACAGAGGTGACAGACCTCTGGGACAAAGACTCTGTTGAACTGCAGGGGCTGGCTACTGTTTTTCCAGCTGCTGCTGCGTGCGTCTCTGCCTCTCCGCCAGTCTGGGGAATGCCTGCTGAGTCTGAGGGCAATCTCATCCACATGTTCCCAGGCTCAGCCGCCAAGTCCCTTTTGCTAGGCAGTATGTTCAATTTTTCATCTTCTCCATCGTCTTCATCACTTGGCAAGTCTCCTGGCATGTGGCTGCTGCCGTCGGAGAGGCTCTCCACCTTGTCTGAACAACTTGAGGCATCTTCCTCCTTTTTTGTACTGTCTGCCTCCGTAGTTGCTTTCTCTTTCAGCTTCTTTTTGCAGACTTTGACAATGTCATACATGTGGAGATAACTGGCAGCTGCTAGGACGTCTTCAATGGGCAAGTCTTTGAACTGGAGCTTTCCTTCGTACATGAATTCAAGCAGGAGAGCGAAAGCTGGGGCTGTAACAATGTCGCTGTTCAGATGAACAATGTCCCTTTTGTCCAGCTGGTCCTTGTAAAAGAGGTGGAAATACATGCTGCATGAAGCCAGTACAGCTCTGTGTGCTCGGAACTGGGCATCTCCTACTAGAACAGTGCAATCACAAAGAAAACCCTGATGTCTCTGCTCACTCAGACACTGTAGCAAATGTCTGCTGTGGTCAGGAAACTCCATACTGTCTTCATAACCTAAAACCAATGAGATTTAAATAAATTAAATGTAGGTCAGAATTACAGAACTTACAAATCCAAGTTATTCCACTCTAAAAACTTGTATTTATATTGCCAGAATTCTGGTACCGACACCACACCAAGATTATTTAACATGAATGTATGATGACAACTCTTCCATTGATCAACGACTGAAGTTACGATTTAATTTCTGTGATAAGTAACATGCACTAATAAGTGCATAGGTACATTTGCAATTTTTTTTTAAGTACCACTGCCATTCATAAAATCTGTTCAACAGTTTTGTTGTTTGGGTTTTTTTAGGAAACTTCCTCTAGATTGCATTCCTAGGAGGGCACATGTCTCCTTAAAAAAAAAAAAAATTTAAAAAAAAAATATATATATATAAATAAATATATATACTGTTTGAAAGATCAGAGGTGGAAGAAAAAAAAAACGAACCATCGGATCACTAACCTTGTTTTTAAAATAAAATTACAGTAAGAGAAGAGGTTCGTGCATGAAGAAATGCTAATATACCCAAATCTGAAGGTCAAACATTCATAAAGTATAAAAATTATTTACGGGTGTCAATCAACAGCAAAATCAAGGTTTTTAGAAATCTAGTTCACATGGTTTTCTTCTTGTGGCAAGTACAGTTTCAGGTTTTAAACCTTCTCCACTCTGTACAATAGAACAGAGTTTTTTGCCAACATGCAGAATTTACAAAAGAAACTAACAACCAAACTGCCAACGAACACCACTTTCCCTGTGCAGGACAGAAATCTCTCTCCCCTCCCACACCAGGCAGAGTCTGCAGTAACAAACTTAAAAAAAAAAAAAAAAGTCATTCCACATGAGCGTGTGTGCATATTTAAAATCAGTATCCTGAGTACTGTTCTTACCAAAGTATTTATCATCAAGGAAGGTGAATAGAAAAAGAGAAAAAATTTTAAAATAACTAGAGAAATCAAAACTCAAATGGAAAGTAAAGTCTCTTAAAAACCTGTCTTAATCTATTCTATGATTGATATCAATGCTCTCCCAAATCATCTAAGCAGATCGTGGTCTCTAGGCTGGCAGATATTATTCAAAAATCCTCACCCCTCACAAACCAAGATGTACTAAAACCTACAACAGAATCTCTACTATATTCTGTTAAAATACCATAGCTAGAGTACAGCACGAAGATTTACAATACAATCACTTTAAGTGCCCCACAACCAACATCAATCCTAATCCTTAAGAGGGCTAAAAATAAAGATTGGAGGGCAGCTCACAAGGTAGCTGTGATCAAATTAGGAGGCTGAAAGGACAGAGAGGGACGAAGAAGGAAGCTTATAAACATCTGATCCAGCTGACTGTGGCCATATGGCAGCTGCTGCCCAGATAAAGAGATTAAGAATAGAGGAGTGCGATTACAGCTGTCTGGCCAATTCAGGCAGCTCAAATCTACAAGTTCTAAATTAGTCGCAAATACAAAAACTCTTTCAAATAATTATTGTTATGCTGAAATAAAAGATTTCAAATGCTACATGCAAGAAAGAAAGAGGAAACCAGTCAAGTCATTCTCTCTGGTACAAAAGTTTTTAAACACATAACTGATTTCTATCTTTCAGAAGCACTACAGCTGTATGCTACTACAGTTCTGAGCTGCTGGATATTTAACCATTAAGTTTAATGAGAGACTTCCCCCCCATTTCTACTCAAAACCATTCTATTTTTAAAAAGCACACTTTGGTATATTTCACTAAACACCTCATAAAGTCACTTAAAAGATGCAATACAAAACCACAAAGCAAAACTCTCTAGGCTTGCCACTAAATCCATTGCAGTTTTGGTCTCACATGAACTTGCTTTCTTCCAAACCAAGATATTCTCACAATATGCATTAAAGTTAATGCTAACGATGTGCCCAAGAACTGATACACTCCAACTGTAGCTCAAGCCTTTTGACTAAGTCTACTTATCTATTTAATACTCAATTTCATATATTACCCCTAAACTTGGTTAGAAAAGTAATGTGATTTTTTTTTTCTGAAATTCAATAAACAACACACCAAAACAGAAATATGCTATATCTAATCTATTGCTACTCCTACCTTTAGTACACATAAACCTGATTAAGTCCTTTCCTCTGAGTCTTGCTGGCTCCAGGTCTGTTAGATCGGTGGAAAAAAAGCAGACTAGGAGAGACAGATGCAAAGTGGAGATGATGTTAGAGAGGAATGAGATACCTTCTCCACACACAGATCTGCACACACTAACTCCCTGTCTGTGTGTTAGAATAAAAGGCTGAGGGATGGCAGGCTGTCAGCTGCTCTGACATCATGTTCAGATGGAAATGCTACCTCCAGCTGTGCTCCTTTTAATGCCATATGCTACTCCTCTACACTCCTGCCACCAGCTTTTTCTTAGGAGAACTTTTCTCTTCTGTTAGTATAAACAAAATACTTCAAAGTCTCTTTTTTTCAAACTTTCTAACAGGGAGGGAAAAAAAAAAAAAAGAAGAAAATCCTAAACATATGGGACTCCACTGCATTTGCAGCATAGCAGCACTTCTGCGTTAAGTTGGAGGACCACTTTATGTACTGACAGTACACTCCAGCCACGGGGTTGCCCGAGAAAGCCGTACCAATTCGGTTTCACTGAACGCAGAGGTTCAGTTACAATAAGAAATTAACCGAACCTACTGACTCACAGCTCCCTGCCTCCCCGTCGGTCCTTTCAGTTTCAACATTCAGACAGGGTTAACTGATACCGAGCACACAAACTCCAGCTCATTTAGAACAGCAAAGCAGTTAACCTGGCTTTTTCTCGTAAATCGCTTTTCCCCCGTGGGGGCTCTGGCTGTCATTTGACTGCTGCGGCACTGGGACGCCAGCCCCCAGTCGGCCGAACACTGCACCCGCCAGCACCTCGGCTCGGAGGGAAGCGAGAGCTGGACACCATGCCCCTCGCTCCGCCGACGGGACTGCCACCGTCGGCCTCAACTACCCCGTCCCCTCTGGTGACGCTCACTCCTGTCGCGTCTATGGAGTAAGGCGGTTCACCTGCCCGCTGCCGGGCAAGGGGCAAGGGACGAGCCCCGAGCCTCCCGCTCCGGGCCGAGCCGTTGAGGGGAAGCGCGGAGCCGTGGGCCAGCGGCGCGCAGCAAGTTCCCAGCGGGCCCGGCCCCCCCCATCCCCACGAGCTGGTGACAACTTTTCGCTGGGGCTGCGCCCCCCCCCGGCACTAACTCCCCTCCCCCAGGCCGGGGCCGGCCGCCTCCCGTGGTGCGGGGGCCTGGTCCCGCTGGGTAGCACGGCCAGGACGCCCGCCTGAGGTCGGGGCTGTGGCCGGGCGCGCCGAAGGAAGCAGCTGCCCGGCGCGCAGGAAAAGCCGCCCCCGGGTCACGGCGGCAACAAAAGAAAAGTAACCGGGAGCGGCGCCGAGGCGGCCGGTCCCGTCGTCCAGGGAGGACTGCCCCCGCCCCC
>WBNM01044356.1:29070-106814 GCA_013399055.1 Ramphastos sulfuratus | reverse complement strand
CAGACAGATGTTCGCCCCCTCCCCGCTCCCCACTTCGGACTCCGCTCTCTGACTGACAGCCCAGCCCGCCCGCGCCGCTGCCGCCGCCAACCGGCGCGGCGCCTCGCCAATGAGTGACGGGCCACGGCAGACGCTGAGTGGAGCAGGACGGCCCGGGAAGGCCGGCAGCGCCGCCAATCGCAGCGCGCGGCGGGTAGGGGGCGTGACCCGGCGTGGAGCTGAGACGGAAGGGGGCGGGGCCTAATCGAGCCTGAGGGGGGGGCGGGGCCACGGGTGGGGCGACCAGGGAGGGGGCGGAGCTTTGGTTCGGAGGCCTCGCGCCGGTTGCCGGGGGAAGGGGGGTGGCGCTGTGCATGGTGGGACGGCGGAAGGGTGGTGGGGCGGCAGGTGCGCGCGAGGTCAGGCGTCGGTGATCGGGCTTTGAGATGTCCCGGTGGGGCGTGTTGGGCTGTTGTGCTGGGGCATGAGGCCAGCTGCCACTTGTGTGTCCCTGCACTCTTGTCTGGCTGCACAGGTGTTGGAATCACCCTTGCCGACCTAGGCCGTATGTGGTGGGTGGGTAGGAGGGTTGTGTGAGTCCAGCCTGGCTGAAGAGGCCATGCCGGCTACCAGTGTGGGTCAGGCTTCCGTGCCTGCCCTGAGGAAAGCACCTAGCGTAGTTCTCTCGATTCACAAAGAATTTGTCCACAGCTGACACCGGCCTACCTGACCACCTGGGTCTAACTTCTTGTGCTACCTCAGGGCCATTCAGGATGCAGAGTGTGATGTAAATTGCTGAGCCGTTAGGAGCCAAGAACATAAAATTGTGGTACTACCTTGAGACTCAAGGCCTGCCAGTGGTAGGAAGAACAAGAGATTGACACCAAGCTGTGTGGTGCAGATGACACCCTGGAGGGAAAGGATGCCATCCAGAGGGACCTTGACAGCCTGCCATCCAGAGGGACATTGAAAGCAGCTGTGAGGAGAGGGACTTGGGGATACTGGCGGACAATAAACTCAACATGAGCTGCCAGTTTGCACGTGCAGCCCAGAAAGCCAACCAGATCCTGGGCTGCATCAAGAGAAGTGTGGCTAGAAGGTCAAGGGAGGTGATTCTCCCCCTCTACGCTCTGGTGAGACTGAATCTTGAGCATTGTGTTCAGTTCTGGAGCCCCTATTACAAGAAGGATATGGATGTGGTGGAATGTGTCCAGAGAAGGGCCACAAGGATGATCAGAGCACTGGATCACATCTCAAATGGAGACAGACCGAGAGAATTTGAGTTATTCAGTCTGGAGAAGGCTGTGAGGAGGCATTATTGTGGCCTTCTAGTATGTTAAAAGGGCCTACAAGAAAGCTGCTGAGGGACTTCTTAGAGTGTTGGGTAGTGATAGCACTAGGGGGAATGGAGCAAAACTAGAGGTGGGCAAATTCAAACTGGATGTTAGGAAGGAGCTCTTCACTATAAGGATGGTGGAACACTAGAACAGGTTGCCTAGGGAGGTGGTGGAAGCCCCATCCCTGGAAGATTTTAAGACCAGGCTGGATGTGGCTCTGAGCAACCTGAGTCTGGTGTGAGATATCCCTGCCCAAGGCAGGGGGATTGGAACTAGATGATCCTTGAGGTCCCTTCCAACCTCGACGATTCTGTGATTCTGTGACTAAGATAAGGAAGCTTCACAAAATATACTGAGGGATCCGTATCTGAAAGAAACAGATGTTGCTGAGCCTGATAACTTTGTAGAGGTTGACAGCAGAAACATCTGGATAAGCCATGTGAGTGCTGACAGATGATGTTGCAAGACATAAAAACATGCAGTTGCTCCATTAAACCACATTAATGATTGGATAATTGCAAATCTGCATTAGTAGGTAATAAGTGATTCTTATCATAGCCTTACCTAAAATCCCAGAAGAAACATTCCTATGATGTGCCCAGTTTGACTGGGGCACTTCATGAACATGAATGAAATATTTACCTTTATATTTCTGTAGTTTGTGTCCTAGCCTCTCTCTTTGGTCAGCAGAGGCCAGTTGTAAGTTTGTAGGAAGACTGCAATGGGAATATACTTTGGCCTCTCTGATTTAATGAATGGCCATACCAAGGGCTAGAGTTTCCACCTCTAGCATTGTGTTTCTGTCAGTAATCTTTGTGCTCCCTGGCATTATGAAGAGCAGTGCCAGCAGTTTGGGATATGCATGTCTCAGCCCTGCCTGCTCCTAGGCAGTGGTGGGAGGGATGATGCCTAAGGGAGCAGACCTCGTGGTGGTTCACAGACAGATCGACTGTTAGCAGCTTTGGTGGATGCCAGGGCTTAGTGGTGGGTTGCAATATGGGAGTGATGGCTGGGTTTTAAAACCTAAAGTGTTCCATAGGAAAAGACTAATTCAAAGAGCTGGGTATTTCCCCATCTCCTCTTTAGTTTTAGGTGAACACTTAACTCAGGGAAATATTTCAAAGAAAACAAGGTGGACCAGCAGACACTTGATCGGGAGCTAAGGAAAAGACTTTGGTTATGTGTTAATAACCAAAATGGTTTGAGTAGATATAAAAGATGAAGGCAAGTACTTAGTCTCCTTCAGTAATATGAAACCGTTATAAAGAAGCTGAATTGTTGCTCTGCCTAATTTATTTGACAGCACTGCTATGTATATCCCACGGAAGCTAGCATCTAGGTGTCCGTATGCTTCAAGCATTACATACATATATACATATGTAAATATAAAATATACATATGTACAAAAGAAAATACTTTTCTCTCTGTCCTTTGATGAACTGATTTCTCATGCAGACCAGATGTGGGATTTTTAAATTATTAACCTCAATAGTATTTCAGTCCTTCTTAGATACTGATACAATTTCATCTTTAAGGTATTTGGTTGATTGTTTTTTTTCTATTGGCATCATGTTCCATATTCCATTATACCTGGAATTTGATGAGGTTTTGTCTTCAAGGCACAGCAGCTAAGATGCTGACTCTTCATGTTTCCTGATTGTCTCCTCAGTGCTAATAATCACTTAATCTGAGAAAAAGCAGTACTCTGTTCTGTGTTGCCTGACATTTTATGAACGTTTTCACTGTAACTTCTAAACTGCTGCTTCTTTCAATTGCAAATACAAGTGTTGAAAGTATTTTATTAGGACACACTGTTGGAAATATTTTAGATCATACAAATGCAGACTTATACAGTTATATATATTTGAACTGTCAGTGACTGTGCCTGAAATTACTGTATTAACTGTGTTGTTCTAGATCTCTAAACTACATCCTGCCTCATGCTTCCTAGCATAAGCCATCTCACCAACTGCTTAGGGTCAGAAAGACTTCAATTTGTGAATACTTAACACAAGTGTAGCTTCATTGAGGGAGACAGTTTAGTCCCTGTCATGATACAAAACTCTGGGGAAAATGAGGCTTCTTAATACGAAAAAAAAAAAGAAAGAATTGATTTGCTAAATAGGACATTTAGCAAATGGACTTTCTCACGTCCCTGTAGACTTTTACAAGGCCCAGACTAAAGTTTCATGGGGCATTAATGCATTCTGTTCACTTATTTCCTCCTCATGCACATGAACTTAACCTCCTTATGTTTTAAAATGTACAGAGAAAAACCTTACTGCCCCATACCTAGTATTTACAGTGCTGACTCTTAATTAAATCAGGTTGTATTTTCTTTTCCATTCTATCACTGGACTGTACGACTTTGGGCAAATCACTTTGTCCTTTTCGCCTCCTCAGAATAGTTCACTTCAGGACTACAGATTATTTCTTACTGCAGTTATATTTAAGAGAATGATCTGCAATTGCGATTTATACGGCTATTATAATAAATTTTTTTTTGCTATGTTTAAGTAGTAAATGGAGTGAAAGAGAAAAAAAGTGAGAGTAGGTAACACTAAGATTAAAAACATTTTTGGCAGTGAGTCAAACTTCATTGATTTAAACTAGAAACTATTGATATTTCTGATTTTTTTTATGTGAAGGGAGCTCCAATTTTTTAAAAGAGTACTTAAAGACTTAGCATTATTTTAAATGCAGACATTATTAGCATTATTTTAAGTATAGAAGCAAGATGATAGAAAGTGAATTAATAAAAAATCCTGCACCGGGAAAACTCACAAATACCCTGTAGTCCAGTTGATCCTCTATTAGGAAAAATAATATAAGACAGACATTCCATTGGAAGGGATGGTGAAGCTTTGTTGTAAAGGGACATAAACATCTGGCAATACACCTGGTCTCTACACATATTTATAAATCACTGCAGGCATCCCAAGGTACTTTAGAGAACACACACAAAAATTGAACTAAGAACATTCATAAGCCAAAGAAAATAAAAGTGCTTTTGATATAGTGTAGAAAGAAATGAGTTTCATTTACTGCACAAATATGGTTTGGGAAGACATGATGCAGTTTTGCACTTCTTGCACCTTTGCACCTGCTGACTTTCATTTATATCCTCCAGGCAACAAGCAAGCCTAAAGGCCTTTGGCTCATAACCAATGCTGACATTGCAATGTCGTGCTATAGGAGTGCCTGCAGCTCTAGTAGAGCCTCTCCACTCACCTCTGATCTGGGAATGCTGAGGTTTCCTGGTGTCTTTTTGAGTGGTTAGTGTGGTGAGTCTCCCAGTATTCGTTGCTACTCAAGATTGATTAATAC
Organism: Ramphastos sulfuratus; assembly: GCA_013399055.1. Taxonomy (NCBI): domain Eukaryota; kingdom Metazoa; phylum Chordata; class Aves; order Piciformes; family Ramphastidae; genus Ramphastos; species Ramphastos sulfuratus. The sequence continues at coordinate 102,171 of WBNM01044356.1, read as the reverse complement.
ATAGCAAGCTGCTTTGCAGATGCCAGCTTTGCCTGCAAGCCTCAAAATGTGTTTGTCGCATTTGTTTCTGGAGCTTGAATGGTGCTATGAGCTTTTGAAAACTCTTTAAGGACAGCCCAGTAGAAGAACCTGAGCTTGAGCTGACAAAGATCAAAGGCACCTGGATGATACTCAGATCTAGAGCCATAGATCTAGGTGTTAACACAGCTATGGTGTGGAACAAGCTGCATATTGCCCCCTTAGTATTTCTTTCTTTATACCTGCTATAGCATACTTTTCTATGTTTTCTATGTTTTCTTCAAGTTGTAGACCAGTGCAGTGCTAATTACCATCCATTTCACTCTCCATGGGAAAAAAAACCAAAAGAGCAAAACTGCTCATCTGTAGTAAAATATCCCAAGTTTATGTTCTGTGGATTATTTTGGACCAGATATTGTCAGTCATACGTATTGCTACTGTGTTCATTGATAGGACAACTTAAAGTGACTACCTTCTTGCTAAGTTAGAACTCTCCCAGAATGCTTTTACTAACAGGACTGGAGGTACAGCAGCAGCAAAAATCTTCAGGGTTATGTAACCCAGAGAACTGAAAATTTGGACTTGTCATCATGGCACTCTTGATTTCTTTTGATTTGGGATATAATTTTTTAAATTGTAGTGAAACTTAATGTCAGTCATTCAGGAAAATGGAAAGTTAAGTAGTTTCTGAAGTTACCATCACACTTGAGGTTCAGCTGATGTCACCATGGAACTGAGTTTTCTCTCTGGGGAACCAGTGCTGAGGCAGTGCCAAGATAATATAATACAGCCTTTGCATGAATTGGCTACATGTGCATCTTTTTGTGCCAGAGTCTGACTGAATCAGTAATTCTTATCAGCCCTAGCCATGCTGGTAAGCGACCAGGGTGTGCTCAGCTAAAAGCTTTTATTAGCATGTGGGCCAAAAACTTCTCTTTCATCTCAAATACTATCACCTAAAGGAGAAGGAGCATCATGCACTGATGTTTATGACTGAGGTGGCTGGTAGCAGTCACACTGCAAGCTGAGGACCGGCATCACTGATAGACTTTAGTTAGGTCCAGCTGTCCTTTTCTGGAACATAGATTTGTCTAACTTTAATTTCCAGATTCTGCTTCACAAGGGGATAATTAGCAAGATCAGTGAGTTCTTTGTGATGTCCCAAAATAATTGCAAGGCTCTGTGTAAAAATCCAATCATAAAGAATGGAATCAGCCTTGTGAGCGGAGATGTGCACTGGAATTCAGGTGGATGTGTTTGTTGAGTATTAATTATATGCACAACATCACTGGAACCAGAATAGAAATGTTTTCTCTCAAAAGATAGTTTGCTGTGGATACAAAGAAATTGGCTTCACATACCTAGTTGCTGGAGTCCAGTCTCCCACAACCTTGGCCAACCATGAACAGATGCTTAGTCCAGGACAGACCTGTGTCATGTGCCACTGGGTTCTCATGAGAACACACAGGTGTTTTCCCCTAATATACGTAACAAATTCAAAACATAGGGTTCAGAAGGACAGGAGGCACAAACCATAGTGACCTAAAAGAAAGAGAACAGGAGTGGTTGGTAGTTTGTGCCCTGGGCCCCTGCAGTGGCAGAGGTGTTCTGTGTGGGACTGCTCAGAAGATACCTATATATATCTTACTTTCACAAAACCTCCTGCAGTTCCTGCTGAGGTTGCACATGTTGAGGCATGACTGATTATTGTGAGACACAGCAATTTTGAGAAAGCTCCAAAGTGTGAGGTGGTTTCAACTAGTGTGGTGGCCAACGCTGAGCTCTGTAGGATCACCTTATTCAGAAGTTCAGAATTAAATGCCAACTTACTTTTACAAGACCATTTGCTTAATTTTTCTCTCTTTATATGCTATGTGTGAGTGTACGTCCGTGTACATTTGGGGAGCGCCCCTTCTACAAGGGGCTTTAGAAACAAAATAAGTAATAGCCACTATGCTATTATTTCACTATATTTAAAACAGACCTGAAAAAATGCAGTATTTGACCAAAACCCAATTAAATAGTCTTATGCTTTTTCTGTAACTTCTTTCTTATCATTACAGATTACAAAGGCATTTATGCCTAAACAGAAGCTGTCTTCTTCCAATCATCCTGCTCTTTCTGCTCAGTTCATTCACTAAATCATTTAATCACCGAAGGCCATATGTTACCGTCTTGTGTAAAACGGGTGGAAGAGGGAAAAAAAAAATATGCAGAGATCTCTGCACAAGAGTGGGTGTCAGTGTTCAGCATAGCTCCCACTATGAAGTACAAAATATAAAATGTTAACACCAGTGAATGTGACTATGAAAATAAACTGAGACAGACAAAAGAAAGAGACAAGACATTGCGAAGTTGAAGCAGACAATCTTTGAATCACAATTCTGTGTGGAAAAGTTATGGACTAAATATTACAGGTTAGCCCACATGCTCATATTCTTAATATTCTGCCATTAACATAGTTACTATGTTCTGCTGTAATTAGCTTGAAAGTGCATTAACTTATGCTTACAGTCCCTTTTTTTTTTTTTTTTCACATTGCGTGAACAAAATCCTGTCCCTGATTTGGTTCCCTCTTGTATCTTCTCTTTCTTTCTCCATGTACTAGTGCATATTTTATCCCAGGTATTTCTGCATGGAGTCATATACTTCTGTCACTCAGCTTCAGCTGCCGTTCCCCGTCATGATTACTTTGTGCGGTTCTCTCTCATCATGTTTGCTGGGCGACACACCCTTGACAACACATGGCTTGGAGCAAATTGTGGGATATGTGCTCCCATCAGGGAACAAGGTTAGTCTTGAGATAAGTTAGAGGTGGAAAAATCTATTATTTTTTAAAGCAAGGGGACTTCCCAGTTTTGTGAAGGGACCTCTAGTCCACCCTTTTGTCATATCTTGAGGAAGCTATGGTATGTTTCATTGCCCATGAGCTTGTGACAATACCGCAGTTGGAGGTGGGAGAGCAGGTCAGTGAGAGGTCTCCTTTGAGAACCCACTTCTGCTCTTCATGCACAGAGACTTGCAGAACAGGGGCATAACAGTACAGACTGCAGAAAATACCCTCCTCTAAAACCACTCATGGCAGTTTATCCTAAGACTATGAAATCATAAAAGATTATATTTTCATTTGCATGGTTTGGTGGTTTTTATTTGGCAGCTACAGTAACAACAGGCTACAGTGAGCCCATAAAACAAAGTGAGAACAGCAGCTCATTTTTGTGGCAGAATGTAATGGCTACGGCTAAAGGGCTTATATAATTCATCTTAAACCCTTATGCCGCTATTTATTGATGTTTAAATGAAAATTAAACTCTTAGAGCCATAAGGAGGCTTCTGGTATCTGAAACTAGATTTTGAAGCCAATATTTTTATCTGACACTACCAGCTAAAAGCTCCTTTTGGGAAGCATTTTGCTAGGAGTCACTGTGGTTGGGCAGGACTGGGTCCCCCATGCCTCCTGCTCAGTGTAGCACCAAAGCCCTTGGAGACCAGTAAATAGTAGAGGGTAAATGTAAATGGTAATAACTGGGAGCCTGACTTGAGGGGTTGCAAATGTAAGCTGTGTTTCCATGATGAAAGAATGGTCACTGAGGTAACCATCAAGAGAATATTTACCACTTTGGCAAACTGAAAAGATGAAGTGAAACTGATACGTTTGTTTTCCTCAAAGACATTTTATGGTAAGAATGGCATCTCTGTGATTAGTCTTCTGAGTAGACAAAAGATTCAGCTAGTCGTACTGTTAGGGTAGAGGAAAGATTTTTATTTCCCAGAGGCTTTTGGAAATGTTACTGTGTTTGTTTCTCAGATTTTAATGTGATGTAACAGTTTTTAAACTCCTCTCTGTTCTCCAGAAGATAAGACCAGACTCAGGTAGTCAGTTGCTGCTTAGGGAAGTGTCCTGCCTCCAAGCTGACTTACATAGTGGGACATGTGGCATAAGTTATATTTGGACAGATGTGAACAAGTAGTCAGTGGATTTGGTAAGATTCTTCATGTAAACTAACTTGCACAATGTCTCTGTTCTATCATTTTTCTCTCCTTCCTCAATCTGATATTTTGCTTTTTTCAAGATTTTTCAATATACATTAGGTCTAACTAGTCTTTAAAGTTTTAAATGCATTTAAGAACATTCAGTCTTGTCAACAATATCTGGTTTTCTCCACACTATGATTGGTAAATATCTGCTTTTGTTGATAAAGTAGGCACAGATGATAAACTGCATGAGATGCAAACCCCATGTTATTAACCACTTCGAGACAGCCAAGCTCAAGGAAGGTAATTTTCAATGATTTGTTTATTTTGACCCTCTGGTACTTCTGTTTCACTGGTGTGGGGTTGAGGCACAAAGTAGTTCTATACCTCCCATAGGTTACAGAAATAAATAAATAAGGATTGAATGCATTTCAAGAGATCACTTAGTTCATCTCCCAGATGGCAGGATCATCTGTATCTGGGCTCTTTCTGAGATACACCATTCCATCTTGTTCTTGGAAATCTCCAGTGAAGGAGACCCCAAAGTCCACCCAGGCAATCTTTTCCACTGCTCCATTATCCTTTCCAGAGACACATTTTCCTGGTGTCTTGTTGTTAATATTGGTGTAAGAAGCTCGTTCTTGTCCTACCCATGTAGGAGGGTTTCTTTCTTCTGTGTCCTAATAGCTCCTGTATTGGAGGTCAGCCACCATACCTCATACAGCCTTGTCTTCTTTATATTAAAGAGCCCTGTAAGTTCTTTGCAGGTCATTTCTCATGTTTTATTTTATTGTTTTCATCTAGTTGGTCCATATCCTTCATGGCCACACCCTGGCTGTGCATCCTGTACTTACACAGTTTATTATTCCTACCGAAGCAGAAAATTGTGCTTTTGTCCTGTCTGCTATGCACTCGCTTTTTTGGGGCCATTTTCCAATCTGCCAGAACCATTCTTAATTACAATCTTTCCTCTAGTGTGCTTTCATCTTATTCCAAGCTGGTGTCATCTGCAAATTTAAGAGTTGTGCTTTAAATCTGTTTATCTGTATTGTTAATGAAAAAAATTGAGTTGTATTAAATTTAGGACAGCTACCTAGAGAACTACTCAATATAGCCCTTTAGTTAGAATTTTTCGTAATGATCCACGTGTATGGTTCAGTAAGTCCTACCACTGGTTGGTTTTGACTCAACCATGTTCCCTGGTTTAGTCACAAGAATGGCAGCTAGAGCAAGGTGAACAGCCTGGCTGCAGGCATGCCACAGTATTGACTGCTTAACCATCTTTCAAGGTCTCTTAACTTGTCTCAGAGAGGAACGTGGTTTGTTTAACATGCTTCTTTTGTGATAAATCAGTATGGACCAGTGCTCATCTTGTTTTGTTCTAGGTGCTTTTAAAATGTTTAATTATTTGTTTCTGTATTTGTCTGAGAAATAGTTTGATATCTGGCCCATAATTCTCATCCCCTTTGAAGGACAAAATTCCTACCTTGTCCTCCACAAGTTCACAAAAATGACTGCTACTGTTCATGAGATTGCTTCAGCCAGCCCTTTGCTATTGAGATGCTGAAGGATAAGTACAGTATAGGTTAGGAAATAATGAGCACTTTATCAATGATTTAGTCAAAACTGTTTGATGGTGCAAAGGAGGAGTTGTGGTGCAGCCTTTCATCCCAACACACCACTTTCTTACTGGCCCCCACTGGACTCACTCTCCCATGTTAGCTTCTAAACCACACTATACAAAATTAAACTTTTCTAGCATGTTATAACTTTCAAAAGATACCGTGGGTGGGTGAAAAAAATACATTCCTCAAGGCATTAAAATAGATGTAAGTGGATATTTGGCATAAAACTAACAAAAAGTAAAGCAGTGGAAATCTATTAACTGCCACAGAATAGGTTTTAACTGCCAGTGGCAGTTCAGCATACAGGTCGATAACTGCACCTGATGCTCATCTTTTTGGTACAGACATGTGCTGCGTAAGCACATGTGCCATTTTCATTTCCAGCCCCACTTTTTAATGTTTAAAAGCTAATTAAAACATACAGTGGCATTTTGAATCAATATAGCGTATGGACTGCTGCAAATTCTCTCATCAGGCATGTTGCCCTCAGGAAGCAGCATTAACTTCAACAGCAAAATAGGGCTGTGAGCTCATTAATCATCACACTCAGAGACAGTCTGGGTGGCAGTGGCAGCAGCTCTGTGTGTTTCTGGTGAAGATTGGATGCAATGGTTAGATATGTGAAGTGTTGCACAAACATTAGCTACTATACCCAACTGTCATTGCAATTGATATTTATCATCTCAGCTCTTCAGATTATAAAGCGGAGCTGGACCATGAGGCAGGTTTTTCTCAAGCAGAAAATGGGTGTCAGGTTGTTGTAAGAACTCAGCATCCTGGCTTTCTAACTCTGATGTCCCTTTAATTCCCTGGGACAAAGAAAAAAATGCCCCCCAAAACTACATCCTCCCCAAAACTACACCCCCTCCACACCCGCTTGGGAATGTATGGGGAAGAAAAAAAATGTAAAAGAGGGAGAAAAAGATAAAGAAAAGAGGTGGAAGGAGGAGCTGAGAGTAAAGAAAAGATGAATGGAAATCAGAGTAAAAGCTAAAGTTAGAAGAAATTAGGGAGTAAAGGGAAAGAAATTGGTTTATGTATAGAAACATAGTTATCAGTGCCTGTGAGAAACATTGACAGCATCTTATTAGTCCTCTGCTTTGGTACAAGATCCTCACTGCTACTGAAAACATATGTCCTCATAGCCCCTGTCCTGCTTCTCCCCAGTCAAATCCACCTCAGAGAATGAGATAGAGCTCTCCAGAACGAAGGAGAGAAGACTAGTCACCCAATTTAGCATGGTTCCCTCTGAAGCAAAAGTTCACAGGCTCTCTTTTGCACTACAACCTTCTAAGCAGTGGCTATTTTGTTGTCCTTGCTGCAGCCCAGAGCCCTTCCTACGCTTTGTGCAGACTCTGATGAGCAACCTTCAGGACATACAGCTAACTCTTGTAGTGTGACCCTGCGATTGACTTGTACCTGATTTTTCTGGGAAGTACTGAAGAGTAGAAAGAAAACCTGAATGCTGGCTCTTAGCTTTGTGTAGAATTCAGGTGCATGAGTTCCAGTACAGGCTCTTTTTATTATGACTTCTTGTTTAGAAGAACTAAATTTTTTGTTTTCATCAAACTTTTGTTAAGCTTTGCAGCTTTTAGCTGTTCACATATGCTAGAGGAGAAGCTAGAGCCACCTCCTGAGTCTGTATTAATGGAAAGTGAATAGTCAGGTTGGGGGATATAGTATTGCTCTGTATCTTCCTCCTGCACTACATTCCATAGTCTATCTGACCACTGTTTGGTCCTGCAAGGAGAGCACATTGAAGTGTGTGGTAGTGCTCACTGCATAAGCTTGCCTGTATGTGTAGCTTCTTCTGGGGGCATCGTGGTGTAGTTTTGGACACATCTTCATGAAATCTGGAGATAGCATTAGTGATTGATGAGGACTGAAAAAGTGACAGGGAAGAGAGAAGCTTCCAAAGGAAATGAAGGGCAATAGAAGCTCAGGCTGCACATGTATGACACTGCTGCTCCCTCAGAGAGACAGAGCTGAACTTTCCTGCAGTCATCCAAGAAGAAACGCTGCATAATCCACACCATGCTACGACTTCTAATTACCATCTCATGGCATCAACTGTGTAAATACACACTTCTTCTCTGTCCCATAGAGATTCATCAGTCCTACTTTCCTGCACAGTAGAATTGATTTTTATGCCAAGCAGTGAGTTTCATACCTCCTGCTTTCACCTCTGGAGTCATACAGCTTCTAAGAACCCTTGCGGGGTTTCTCCTTTTTTTTTTTTTTTTTTAAGGGAATTTTTGAGTGAAAGATAGAAGAAAGACCTAGGTGGATCTGTAGGCACAAAACAACGAGAGATGCCTGTAGGACCTGGTATGGTGAATCAAAGGCACCTTTCCTCGCTCTCAATAGGTTATTTGGCTGTGTGCTACAGCCAGGTACAGCCTGAAGACAGCTGCTCAAAGATGTTCATCCTGCAATAGGAAGGCTTCAATATTAACCCTAAATCAAACTGAGAGAGTGTTCAGAGGCCCTTGCAGGCAGAAGAAGAAAATAAGATAGCATAACATAAGAGGGCACAGGAGAAGGATTTTGCTCTGTAATCACAAATTACTCACTCAAAAATAACATAAAGAAGGGAGGAAAAAATTAACGATTAAAGTCTGCACATTATTTTAAATCACAGAGGTGTCAAAAATGGTAATGCCTATATCAAGGCTGCCCTAATGTAGCTTTAATTTGCATGCCATTGGCATTGATTTGATGTGAATATTTACTCTCCTATTCAATTAAGAAAATCCATAACTGCCACCATATTTTAATGTTAATGTATTTTTACACAGCTCTCTGTTTACCTTATTTTCTCTTCTATAACATTAACACTTTTTTTTGTTAAGAAATGTGTGAAAGATTAATTTGTAGAATGACGGGATATGTGGGTGTGTAGCACAGGCCAGATGGAAGGGGTGTAACATGACAGTTTTCTTCTGTGGCTTCATTTTGTTTTTATTGTTGCAAGCGAGCAAAGTATAACTAAAATTACCATTTCTTCTCTGGGCAAAAACCCCTAAGTGGTAAGTTCCTCTTTTAATCCCTGTGGCTCTCTGTGCTCACCATGCAGCTGCGACCCTCTTCAGCATAGCTGACAGGTTCGTAAACATTTGTCTAAAACTTCAGTTTATGTGTCTGAAGACCACCGTTATTTAAAGAAGGGAATTTGTACATGAGGCTCCACAATTCTGTGTCACTGAATAGATCTGAATGCAGATTTATTAATAAACAAGAGCAGTTTGCTGAGAATTATCAGTATTCTCTTGGCTGCTAAGGGTGTAAAAGGGTGAAAACAACCACTAATGTCAAAAAAAAAAAAAAAAAGGAAAAAGAATCTATCTAAGAAAAAGCTTTTTAAATCTATAAAGATATCCATTCAAGAAAGCTTTTTAATTGTTGAAAGAGGGCTGTTTCAAGGCCAAATTCTAATTTACACATAAGTATTGTAGGAGTTTGGTATAGTAAATGTCCTTATTGAAGAATAAAGCAATTAGCACAGTAACTCGCTGTCATCTGGCACATAAAGGCATTCCAAGAAAAAGTTAAGTGTTGAGGAAAGGAGAGAAATTCAGGACAGCATGTGGGAGAGGAATATGGAGGCTCCTTTTTATGCCACTCAGGAAAAAAGGAGGGGAGAAAAAACCCACTGCAAACTTAATCTGTTTCTTTACCTCATCATAAATTGACCCAAGTTTTTTCCCTTCTTTTATGTGAGGGGGGGAAACCCCCACAAACTCAACCTAAGTTAATTCTTAGAGGATAAAATCCTGAAACTGTGGTAGCATGAGCAATAGTTATACATTTTGCATTCTCATCCATGAATGCTTATGCTCTGTGAATGTCCCCACGTGTCTGTGACCACACTGATACTTCATGAGCTTCATTTGATCCTCAAGTCTTCTGTGTTAGTGCCACCCACTTCCTTATACGTGGGAAATCACCCCCTGAAAATGATTACCCCTTTTTGCCACAACACATTCACACACACCTTTTGGCTGTATTTTAGTGCCCTGCAAGTATCTCTGGTGCAACACTTGGGACCTTTAAGCAAGCACTTCCTTCTGTCTGTAGACATATATGCATGCACAAAAGTTTGTACATGAAGAGACCTTTTTACTTGACATTTCAACTGCTTTCAGGATGGGGGCATGTGTATGTGTACCAGCAAAGCTGACAATTTTATTTCATTGTCTTGACTGAAAAAAGAGGGTTTGCTCAAGTTTTCAAACAAACGGTTTTGGTTTAACACTCAGGACAACAAGTTTCAGTCCAGAGGGGAAACTTCTGAAAAGCCAAAAGTAATGGAAATGGAGCATTCAAATAAGTACTTTAGCAGTAACTTAATTTGATTTTCTGTATTTTGAGTGATAAAATAGAGCCAGAAAGTTGTATTGAATCCTCCCATCTCTGTCCATCTATCCTACTGCAGATGAAGGATTACTCCATTTTGAGCATTTCCGCAATCTAGATTGCTGGGTCTTTGTTGCATGATTTCTTGCGAAAAAAATAACAAGGTTTTTACTAGTTTCTCTGGGTAAACACTGCTTTCTGTTAGCCAGGGGCTTGCTGAGTCAAGAACCCTTTTTTCCTCTTATCCACATATTTGCCAAATCTATGCCCTAAATTTAATTGACATCACAATTTTCTGCTTTTCTCTCTAGTATTTACCTAAGAATTAGACCTTCCAAGTCTCTGAGTGGTTGTAGGTTCTTCTCTGGTTTATCAGCTCTTTGATGTTTAGCATCAGTTATACACCCAGAATTACTGGAGCATACTCCAGAGCCGCCAGCAGTTTATCCAGTCTGTCCTTGGCTTCTTGTCACTGGGGATGTTTTTGTTCCAATAACACACTGTGAATTTGTATCTAAGACCAAGGAAGTGACACAACTACAAGAAACAAGGAGAACGCTTCCAGCGCACTCAGGCGAATGCAAGAGCAGACCACAGTTGCTAGCATTGCACATAGTCCTTTTATGTAACACCACTTGAAAGGATGGGTTTGTAGATGTGCAGAATCTATTGGGTACCATCTTCACAGCTCCTTCTCAGAGCTAAAGGGGTGAAATGTAAAGCCATCTAGTGCTGTAGTCACCAGACTCCATTCAGGAATGCAGTGTGTACTTCCAGTGTGGTTTATATGGCCATATGTGCCAGTCTTGTGCCTAGTGAGTGTGGTCCATGCTGAGGGAGGTTTTGAATCCAGCATGAAACAGTAGAAGATGCGAGCTTAGTGAACGCCATCAGAAAGGAGCAAGTGAAACCTCATGTTGAATGTAGGGAGAAAACTTAGATAATGAGAACAGATGCCAACTATTCTACTATAAATGCACCTTAGTGCCTTGAGTGACTGTTAGGAGCTAGCTAGCATTACTTAAGTTCACACAGCAATGAGCAAGACTATCAGAAATCAAGGGCTGCCCATTTCCAGGTAGCCGTGGCCATCCTGGTTCCTAGAGGGTTCTGCGGCTGCCTTCTCCTTGCCCAGCAACTTCCACACACTCCTGGGAATACAGTGGATGTTGGATGAGGAGATAATCAGGCAGGAATAAACCATCTCAGCAGGTAGGAAGGTATGTTTGCCTGGAAAGGCATACAAATCAAACTAGGTAAAGCAAGTGAAAATAATAACAAACACAGGGAGTCAAGTGGTTCCATGCATGTGCTTGCCTCATCTTCTTCATTGCCTTCGCTACACTCTACAAGGAAGGAGGAAAGCTGGAGTTCAATCCTTGCTTAATAAAGCCATCTTATGCCATGCTATGCAATGCATGCTCTGCAGGGGTGCCTTATTCTTTCGGTAGCATGTGGCTGTGTTGAAATAATACTTCTTTTCCCCTTCCATCACATCCCTCAGCACCCACTTCTTTAGAGATACTCTAGTTTGACTCCTGTTTAAAGAAGAGTGAGAGCTAGTCAGTGGGCCACAAGTTTAAAAACTGGCACTTGTCAACACTATTTATGTCAGTCATTTGCTGTATGTTTTTCTGTTCTGATATGTGTAAGTAACATTTAGTTTTTCACTAATAATTCCAACAAAAAGGACCTTCTTAAAAAATTCCAATATCACCCAAGCTTTCATTGTTAAAACTCACTGCTAGTTTTCTGTTTTATTTAAAAAGGTAGCAAGTGAGACTGAGAAATGTGTCTTCAGTGCTGCTAAGACAGTCACAGTGAGGCTTTGAGCATGAACAGGGACAAATGGGCTTCAGGAAACAAAACCTATGCATTCATCTCTGTAAAAAAATAAACTGACAAAACCCAAAGTACTGGGGAGAGCAAGTAGACTGTCAAACTGCATAATCTTGTCCACTTCCGTTTTCATAGCTCAGGTACAGGATTCAAATCAGTGCTGAAAATATTGATTGCATAGCACATTTTCTCCCCAGTTTTCAGAAACTAATTTGTTTGTTGTTTGATTTGGGGGTTGTTTGTTTGTTTGTTTTCCCTTTCCTTTTTATCTTGTATATTTTTCACACTGCTGCAGAGCTGTACTTGGTCCATAGGTGCATCTGAGGATGCAGAGAAGTGGCTGCATACCAGGCTGCTCTAAGGCCTGGGTATGTTGGAAGTGGGCATGCCAATCATAACCTGAATAACCTAGGTCACCCTCAGGGTGTGAGTGCCAGTTGCAGTCCTTGAGTGCAAGGGTCTCAAGCAGCCCCAGTGGGAGATTTCCCATTTTCTGTCTCTGCTTACACTCCTCAGTTTTTGGCACTGTTTTGGACTTACAAGCCTGAAACAAGAGGAGGCTAGGGAAACTTTGCATGTCTCTCATATAACACAGGAGGTTCATGTCCATTGAAGGCAGCTCTTGGTGCAGAGGCTGGCCTGTGGCCCAGAGCCAGAGCAAAATGTTTGTTTTTTTATTTTTTTCCATGCAGATTTTTGTGGTTGCTTTTCATTGTTAGGTTGCATTTATTTTCTAACAAAAAGTATTACCAGCCTTGCTTTCACTGGTTGATTTTATTTTGTCTCCAGTCATCATAAAATTCTAGAAGCATCACAATGCAAAGGTTTCTTGTGTTTCAGTCTCTACTAGTTTGATGTGGAGTCACATACTTTCTCCTAGTACAAAAGTAAATTAAACTAATTTTAGCAAGAGGCAGAAAAATGTTGTGCACATCTCTAGAAAATATTCCTTGCCCCAGCCAAATGAACAAATACTTCACAAGGCTGAGCAATAGTGTCGTACTTTCAAGATATTCTCTGCCAAGGATTTTGTTCTCCTGATGATATTTAAGCCTTCCGCTGATGGGACAAAAACCTCTGTGAACCAGCCCTGGCTGGGGTTTTCCCATTTCACTGAGAGGATGGGGCTAGCAATAATTTCAGGGTAAGCAGCAAGCAGAAAAACTCAACTGAAATCAGCTATGAAGAAATACATGATTTGCCTCTGTTCCTTTATTGGAAATTATTAGATATTGGAATATTGCTGTTTGTTTCTTTGAGACTTTACTCAGACTCAGAGTGGGTTGAGGTAGCTGACTGCACCTTCACCCTCCTATCCACCAAATAGGAAGCAGGAAGCAAGATCTAACCTGGCCACCTTGTTTCTGGAAAAGCACTGATTTGTGTCCTGCCAGATGCAGCTTATGTGAAGTGTGCTTGTTTGTTGATGGGCTCCATAAAAAACTGACACAGACAGTATCCTCAGTGTTCAGACCAGGTTTTGTAGGAATGATGTGATGAGTTGCAAGAAGGTAATCTGGAAGTTTCAACTGTTGTACTCAGAGGAAGAATGTAGTGGAAACCACTAAATCTACATCACCTGCTACCAGCTCACCAGCAAATGTTTGTTTTCTTCAGTGACATGGAGGTTTCCCTGTAGGAACCTCAAGAAGAGAGCTCAAATGGTTTAGTTCACTAGGCTAGGACTCAGGAGATAGGGTATGCTCTGACTTCAGCCCTGCAGCAGACACCCTGTGGTATCTCCTACTTTGGTAAAGGAGATTTGAGTTACCAGAGCTGTGCTCTGCAGAGCTGCCTGGGAAGCTCTCAGATCAGACAGAATTGAGCTCCACAGAAAAGCTTATAAATATATTAAATTTATGAACATTTACTGTACACTGCACACTGAAATCTGGCAACACAATCCAAAAGAATTACACATTTTAGGCCTGAACATAACATACTGTATGCAGTAACTCACATCAGAGCAACCCATATGCTACTGTTAATGTGCCAACTGACACATGTTAAGCCACAAACATAAGAAAGTATTGGATTTCAACTGCATTTTTGTATTCCAATTATTCCTTGGGTCCATTATTTCTAGTCACCGTCATCTTCTCTTCTCTCTCCCAACAGCCTGCTCCCCCTAACACATCTTCAACTCCCCCGGCCAGATTTCCTGCTGGATAGATGCTGCCCTGGAGACAGAGCGACTAACATAAGTACATAGGCCGAGAAGCACAGAAATAGAAGCAACCCCCCCCCTACAATAATCTAGGTCGCTTAATAGCCTACTTTCAGGGTTCTCAGTGAACCCTGTACCCACTCCTGCTAGGCAAAGAGAAACCCTGAGAAGAAGTGGGTGGATGAGTAGACAGCCAGCCATCCTAAGTGTCAGATCTGACTCCTCGGGAGAGATGCATCGAGGATGCTCTGACAGAATGTGTCTGAGCTGGAGGCAAATGTTTCTGTATTACATTCTGCCACCTCACAATATGTGCATGCTATCATTGCTTGATGTTAATAACTGGATTTTTCCAGGGATCTGGTGAGAGCACCCCGACAATTACAGTAATTATATTTCTTGAGCTAGGATAATCTTCCAGAAATTGGTATTTGAAATAAAGCAAGTTAGGAGCAATGGCCTCTGAGCATAAATGTGCCCCAGGTAGCAGGAAGGAATCTGCTTATCACCTTTCAGGTTTGTGAAGGTGTGACACCAGTGACTGAAAGATGCAACAAAAAGGACCAAATCACAATTGGCTTCAGTTCTCCCCAACTAGTCAAACTCATAGACTCACATGGGACTGATGACAAAAATTGTGCAAAGGAAAAGGATGCCATTTCATTATGTAAGCAGGAGGGTTTAAAAAAAGGAAAAGTAAAAGGAAAATGAGCACGTCATCATGAAGATTTAAACCATGAACTTCCGGTTACCTTATCTGATACAAAGTAGTTAGGGAAACAACTAATGTATTTTATATAGACCTGCCACTGCAGAGGATCTGACAGAGCTTTAAGTGATAGATTCCACAAGTATTTGGCAATGCATCAATAACGTACTGGAGAACCAGACTCCTGAGTCTCTTCTTGATTAAAGGAAAGCAGCTGCTGAAGTCTGAGAGCTAGAAAAAATGGCTAAATGTGTCTCATGTGAGAAACCAGGATTTGGCTCCCACCGCTGCTAGAGCTGACCTGGTGTAGATTGTGAAATGAAGGGAAGAGTAGTTGGCTTGAGTTTAAGGTAGGAGATGAGACTGTGCAGTAAAAATGTCCTCTGGTGCATGGATAGGGAGACATCACAATGGGCATAACCTCAGCCTTTACTTCAACATATGCCTACGAATTGTTTGGATCCTCTTTCTTTCTCTGTCCTTTCAGCCAGCGTGGACAATCATAGAATCATAGAATGGTAAGATAGGAAGGGACCTCAAAGATCATCTAGTTCCAACCCCCTATCATAGGCAGGGACACCTCCCACTAGAACAGGTCACTCAAGGCCTTGTCCAACCTGGCCTTGAACACCTCCAGGAAGGGAGCAGCCACAACCTCCCTGGGCAGCCTGTTCCAGTGCCTCACCACCCTCACTCTAAAGAACTTCCTCCTAACATCCAGTCTAAATCTTCCCTCTGCCAGTTTAAACCAGTTGTCCCTAGTCCTGTCATTGCAAGATCTTATAAATAGTTCCTCCCCAGCCTTCCTGTAGGCCCCCTTCAGATACTGGAAGGCTACTATAAGGTCTCCTGGAAGCCTTCTCTTCTCCACGCTGAAGAGCCCCAACTCTCTCAGGCTATCCTCATAGCAGGAACAATGCAGTATGGCCGATAGCAGCACGTGCTGCAAAAGCTAGTAATACCCTGGAGATGATAGAAATAGCATCCTTGAGGTAAGTTCTTGCACTTTAATTTCAGCACAGAGAAATCTTATGGGATTCTCTTATTCAGAGTTCTATATCTCACTCTTTTCTAGAAACTTCAAAGAATTTTATGCTAAGGACCTCTTTCATCATGTCATCAAACTGGCTTAATTAAATTTAGGAGACTACTGCACTTTTATAAAGTAATCAGAAAAGTGCTTACCATTTAAACATACTACTATATTTAATTTTATTTTTAATATGATTCTGACTTCCTTTTTTATTTCGAATATATATATAAGATTTGCCTGTGAGTGACTGCAGAGCCGAAACCCCAAGAGATTAGACATGTTGATAGCCCTACTCATGATAGTTTGAAGCATATAGATATCTAAGACAATTCTGAATACAAGACATTCATGGATATTAACTGTAATTGCATAAGGGCAGGATCCCAAGACTCGCTTTCTAATCAGTGAAGAGGGAGGTACTACCCCAAGGTCTTTTCATTAGAACTATGCTCCAGAGCCCTGTCCAACTGGAGGTCCAGGATCAGACCTCCCTTCTTTTTGTTGCCATAAGGGAGAGTATTTGGAATAGGCTAGCATGAATGCTTTCCATTATGTGTTCAAAACAATGCTTGCTTTATATGCCTAAAGCATTTGTCTGTAGAGGTAAGACAGGAGACACTATGTGCAGTAAATGTTTGAAGTTTAGTAGTGCAAGGTCAGTGGTTGACAGAGGGTATTAAGGACATGAGAAGAGCCTTGCTCTTCTCATCTAATCAGATATTCTGCACTGAGCAGTGACCAGAATATGTTATGGGAAGAGTATGAAAGCAAGAGAAACATGCAGCAAAACATGCCCTGATGACTGTCCCTCAGCCTCTAGCTATTTGCAACTCAGAGACCTTCTGAGCCAGGGTTGGTATCTTGGTATTTAACTCTACTCAGTGGATTTTATTTTCTTTCATGAATGTGTCCAGTTGCTTCATAAGTCTATATAAAATTTCAGCCTCTTGTTGCAGACCATCTCTAGCTAAACCACATGCTATTTGTCAAGGTGGTGAATATTCTTTCCTGTATTTTGTATCGCTCATCTGACAGTGTAGTTCTTGTATCCGAAGAACCAATAAACAATCCGTCTCTGTTCACCTGGTTTACACCACTGATTTTTTTAATAGATTCTTGTAATCTCTCCTTCTTTTCCAGACATGAGAATCCTGGTCTGTTTTGTCATTCCTGGTATGATGTTCATGAATCTACATTAGACAAAAATTGAATTGTTTTGTTCAAGAAGAGCTGGAGTGGATAGGTGAACAGAAATGCTTAAGCACAAGTAGTAAACAAGGAGCTAGGAAATTGATGAGGCTGTAGTAGACATGGTGCTTGTAGTGGGTGGCCCTCTCAGACAAAGATGGCTGAAGCTCCTGTCTCAGTACCTGCAGGTGGTTCTGTTAGGCTGCTGACATTCCTCCAGTATTTCCCAGAAAAAGCAACCCCCTGTGTTTCCCATTTACTCTGTTTTCCTGTCACAGCTGAAGAAAGCTCGGTGAGAAGAGACATGCTTCATGCTCTAGTAGCTGTGCTGGGAAATCCTTTCTTCCCTTGCAGCATGGTTTCCTCCTGCCTTCTTCTGTAAGGGAGCTAAACTGGAAAATTTCTTGCAGATTGCACTGCGCCTCCCAAAGGCTTCAACTGATTGAAGAAGAATGGTTGCTGTCACTGAAAATGACAATTAAGAAAGTGGGCATGAGTATGGTGCCCTGGTATTCATGTGCATTCAGTGGCCTCATGGCACTGTTTCCACCCACAGGGAAGTCTGGGGGAGATATGCATAGCAGGACACTGCTGGCACATCTATGTGCTTGGTTAGTATCCTCAGTGAAGGTGCAGCTGGTTGGGAGTTAAGAAGATATTTATGAGTGATTCCTCCTGAAAGTGAATATGGGCTGACAGCATCATTCACTGTATACCTTAATGTTGTCATGACGTCTTGGATGATATCCTATTTCATCACTTTTGCAGTTTGCACTTAAATTAACAAAGAAAATGACTGAATTTAAAACTTTGTCTTCAAAGTGGCTTTTTTTTTTTTTAAAGCTTAATTCTGTCTTATCACACCTGGAGTCATTACAGATGAAGTGGGGACCAAGAGACTGAAGTACTATTGTTTCCTTAAAAATGGAATACATTCCTAGTGATCTTCCGTCACCATGTGTTATCTGGAACTGATGTTAAATAGGGAGGTTCATTATTTCATTTCCATGGTTTGAAGCAATAGATTTGAGATGTTTGCTCTCCTCCTTCCCTCATTCAAGCAAGAATGCAATCTTTGCAAAGCACGGCTTTCATTTAGCTGTACCCAGTTGGTACTTGTTGCCAAATGGAATGTGGATGTGCCTCAGAGAATATCGCTCTTTACTAATGAAACGGCAATTAGTTTAGGCAACTTATTAGCATTAGTATTTACTTGACTTTACAATATTACCTAAAAGCAGCGTTGAGAAATTTAAAGTGCAGCATTATCTGTTTAATGCTATCTTTTAAATCAATCGTCCTATTAAATGTAAAAATCTGGCATCTGTACTGCGTGCACCTATGTTATCATCATCGCAAAGCAGATGCAGAATGTAAGGCGACTTGAACAATCAGCACTGTAATTTGCACAGTAACATTGTTTTAGATCTAATTAGTGCTTATGCAGATCCCTTACAAAAATGTGAAAACCGCACCAGGATGTAATTGTTAATGAATTTAGTGCAAAACACATCTGCATAAATTCCATTTCATCAGGAAAAAAAACCCAACCTCTAAGTTCAACTGCTATTTGCTCAAGAGCCAAAACACTGCGAATTGTGCCCACTATGTTTTAGCCTTGCTCTGCTGGCTTTGATATTTCAAATAAATACTACAAAGTTAAAGCCTCCAGCTGCAGACCAACCCATCTGTAGATGTTTGTTATATTTGGCAGTATTCAAAGATGATTTTTCTTCCTGCTGAAAAATAAAATAAAATTAAAAAGAAAAAAAAGAGGTTCTCTCAGCAAAAAACTAAAATTGAAATACTTATCAGCCAAAAAAAAAGTTTAAAAATATCCTGTGTGGGTCAAGTGGCAGAACTATTGGAACATCAGGCATGCATGTAGGATGTGCCTGTAGCCTGAACTCTATACCTTGCTCCTTGTGTGTGTGCTGAGTCCATCTGCAGTCATCTCTCCGTGGTCTGCAGAATGTAACCATAGCTTACAAGGACTGTTGCAAATTATTACATTTAACTGGTTTTAAACTTCATGAAACAGATACCTTGAAAACTACTCACCTGCCATTCAAGAATAGCATCAAGGTGTGCTCTACATACCTTTATTTCTTCAGAGTTGTTTTCTAGATTTTTGACAGGGCTCAGGAGTTGATCTTCCTACCAAAAAAAACTAGGCTGAGGGTTTTGTACCAGCATCAGAAATCTCACTCAAGAGTTTGAAGTCTGTCATAAGTGATTTTCAAGATGATAGCATATATTTGCTGGGTATGGATGCAACTCAGGTGGACCTTGCAACTTCCAAGGTTTTGTTAAACTCTTTTGTAGGCTTCTTTATGGAAGTCTTTGATCCATAGTTTTCCTCCTTGAATAGAGTGAACATGTTTTTTACAAGACCAGGTAACATTATGATTGTTCTGACTGGTATTAGCCCATAACAGGGTTAGGAGAACATCAGAGCAGGAGTCAGGAATTTCCAAAGTAGCAACTGTGCCTGTCTTCCTACCTTGATCTACCTAAAAAGCATCTTCTGACAAACTCAGGTCACTCAGAACAAGCAGGTGACTCAAAATCAGAGCTCGCATAGTGTATAATATTGGAGAGATCTTACATACCAGCATATTGATAGCTAGAGGCACAAGAGAAGTGCATTTGAAGCAGATTATGAGTCAAATTTTGCATTCACAGTCAACCTTGGAACCTTTTCCTTGGCTGTCATTATCTGAAGCATTTTTCTGTAGTTTTTTATAAAGTGCTATTTTATTTTTGCATCCAGAAGGTCTGCTTTCGCCTAAGAAATCAGAATGGGTTCATGGAAGAGGTGGAGATCATGGTGTAGTTCAGAGAGATATTTCTTCCATCAGGCTTTGTTACAGACTTCCTGTGGGTGATTAAGTCAGGCAAGCAATTTTACTTTCCATAACTTCATTCTGTGTTTCTGAAAATGAGAAACGATAGCATTGGTTTACCCCACCAAGACATTCGCAATGAATGACTATGTTAAAGATGCTGAGACGTTCAGATATCATCTGATGGACCTACATAAAAATCTTTATATAATCTAGCTTCTTGGATTGAAGTGGATAGCTTCACAAATTAATAGACGAGTCTAGTGAAAGCCTGCATTAAATTGCTAACTATAAATTTGTTAAAAGGAGATGACCAAGATATATCCTGTCCAGCAAGCTTCACTTTTCCTTTGACTAGCAAAAGGACTCGCTAAATGCCCGAGACCCACATCGCAAATCTCAGATGATCCCATGCCAGTGACAACTGCTGTGTCAGCCCCACAGAGACTGAACCAGCACTCCCAAGCTGCTAGCGGAGGGTGCCCATGCTGCAAACTGAGGGAGTAAGAGGACACAAACAAGTAGGAATCACAATAGACCTATATGTGATGGTACTAAAGTGGGACAGCTAACAGCCAATGAGATCACAACAGCGTTGTGTCTTGGCTGTTGCACATGCGTTTGTTCATACAGATACGCACCATTTCATACAGAAAATGCTCCTGCTGTGCTGAGTTCTGCACAAAGAACTGACAGAGACCTCCTCCTGGTGTCTGCATTTCAGTTTAAACCAACAATTTAAACTAGGCTCTTCATCTCCCAGTCTTCTTCTATATTCTTTATTAGAACCCAGTTTCTAGAACCAAAAGATCCTCTTCTATTAAAAGGTTACTACTGAGCTTTTCAACATTTGAAGTTAGAGTGCACAATTTACTTAATGCGGTGGACTTAAAGCATTGAGGGAAAGAGAAAGGCTCTGGTAGACGTGTAGAACGTGATGGAGATGATAAGGTTGACCGAAGGAATAGAAGGAGGTGAGAGAAAAGGGTGAAGAGAGAAAAGTGGGCATCATTAAGAGGAAATTAGACAAAGAACAGAGTAGCTGTGTGTGAGCTCTACAGAAAACTTCCTTTCCAAGAACCTCAGATCTCAGCCATTATCCTAGTTTTCTGGTTGGAATCATAGAATCATAGAATGTCAGGGGCTAGAAGTGACCTTGAAAGATCATCTGGTCCAGTCCCCCAGCCAGAGTAGGATCACCTAGAGTAGATCCTCAGTTTGTGAGGAAAGCTAAGCACTGCACAAAAATGAGGGGACTTAAATTCATGGAATGCAACTGGTTTGCACCCAGTGTGGTGGAAGTGAGTTTTGGCTGGGAACATTAGAAAAGCGTTTCCATCCAGGAAGCAGAAAGGTGGAGGTTGTGGGCACTCAATATAATTGTTTTCCCTTTTGTTGCCTCAGTGCTGATAAAATAAAAGTCATGTCATATTTCTGGATAGATCTTCAGGGAGTTCGCAGTTTCCAGCATCCAAAATCTTGTTTTACATGCTAGGAAGTGAGAAGATGCATGAGCTACCCAAGGTAATGGCAGTGAGCGATGGAACCAGTCTCTCATCTCCTGACTTGGTCCCACATCACTGGCCTGGCCCTTGGACACACCTTCAGAAATATTTCCACATTTAAGTAGCAATTAATGTTTTTATATATATATATATATATATATATTTTTTTTTTTTTTTTAAATCCAGTTTTGACTCTTCTTTGTTTACATTTCAGGCATTTCTCCATGCTCTTCATCTGTGGCTGGAGATGACCATGTGTATCTGCCTCCAAGCATTGTTCCTCTAAGCAGTTGCTTGCATGACTTGATAGCTGTGGGAGGTGAGGCACGCTGCTGGCCTGGATCAAGGAAGAGCCAAAATGGGCATCCTGAGGAATCCCAGGAGAGAGAAAGCCTCTCTTCCATCAGAACATTGGACGAAACCTGACATATGAGGAGGACAAGCAGACTTTTTCTTCCTTCCTATGAGAAGCCTTTTCACGTGAACTGTGCAGTATAGAAAATTCAGCCTTTCCCTGTGCTTGCAGGTTAGCTTGGGTAATAAAGGCACTTCATTATCCACTTTTTCTAAACAGTTTTATCCTTAAAACATTTATACTAAGAAAGAAATTCCACCATCTCCTTGTCTCCCTCCCTCCTGCCCCCATCCCAATAACTTGTTCTGCCTTGTGTATCTGACTTGATTTTTGGCATATATTTGCATACATTAGAAACAGAGAGAGGATTAAAGTTTAAGAGGAAATTGTGGCTAGTGTGAAAGGGGAACAAAAGGACATCTGTGAAGTAGCCCACAACTGGCAAGGAAAGCTATTCCACCTCCAGCACCAGCTGCACAGGAAGTGGTGCCCACTACCCCAACAAGACCTTCTTTGTTTTGCTGTAAAAACTGGGAGTGGTGACTTTTAAAGTGACACAATTTGAGGTGAGGAGCTTCCCTTTTTTTCTGCTCTATTCCAATATTATATGGCAACAGATGTTTCCTAAGAAATTAATTCCTCCCACTATTACACAGAAAAATCTTCCAAATGCAAGGGGAGTACAGATTCATGGTGCTGGGTCTTTCTGCACGCACGTGCAGGCATGCGGGAGTCACCGCTGCTAATCTTTCCAGGGCCCACCAACCCTCCTATACCTGTCACTTTCTCCCATGGCATAGGAGGACATTTTCCAGCAGAGCTTGGTCCTGCAGCAGCAGAAAGAAATGGGGGCTGTGTGGGAGATGGGGGCGGGGGAAGACAATTTGGGATAGAAAGTAAGCTGGGGCTGAGGGGAAGCTTGAGAATAAAAGGAGAGGAGGACAAAAAATGCGAAGTGGAAGAGATGTTGTGTGTAAGGATGGCTATGAGTGCGATAGGAAGGAATTGAGCCTGCTCCAAGGAGGAACGGCAGAGAGGAAAGAGATGGGGAAACACAGAATGATGAACCTTGTCCCATGCAGTTGCAGAGCACACTTTTTAATTCTGGAATGGTGGAAGCTCTCTGACTGAATTAATACTGTCCTCCTAATAGTCAGTGAAAACAGTAGTCCAGAGCCTTGCTTGCCTTCCGCAAGGTATGATGTGTTCACCCTCTCACTGGGGACCCTAAAAAGAGCAGTGTCTGGAGGCAGATCAGTCAAATCTCTCTCCTAACATTTGCTTTTCTCAAGAGTTCAAAGTGTCCATCAATATTGCCTGAAAATAGGGTTTGTGGCATGAATCTGTAAGGCATGAGATCTAAGGCTTCTGTCTTTCCTTCCTGGGTATAAGAGCTTAGACTCCTTGCCTTTATTCTCCCCTTTGCCTTGGACATTTTGCTCTTCTCTTCTTCCCTGATTATATTCCTGTTTGGAGACCATGAGATGAAACTCAGTTCTAGAGGTTTTCCCCATGTGAGATTAATGACAGTATAATGGTGATGACTACACAATGTGTTCTGCAAGTATCCAATGCACACAGCTTGTATATTGTGATGAGTGTATTCCAGACAGACTCAGCCATACTACTTTTAACAGGCTGGCATAGTTCTTCCTGTCTTCTGCCTCTCTGCACTGGATAAAAAAACTGGCTGGATGACCAGGCCCAGAGTGGTGGTGACTCCACTAAATATGAGAATTACAGTTGAAAGTACTGACTAAATAATTATCAACTGCTCAGCTCAAGATCATGTATTTTATTTAGGACACACACCACAAGGAAACTTGGGGAAGTTTTAGGAAAAAAACCCAAACTTCTACATGTTGTTTGGTAGCAAAATTATTTTAATTCTTGAAATTCTAGCTTAATTTTTGCTGTTGTTGGAGAACCCATATTGAAGCTGATATATTTCTAGTTGGGAAAGTCCTTAATCCCAGTCTGTGAAGGTAAAATAAGTGAAAAATAGCCTAGAATATGAAAGAAAAGCTGGAATTTTTTTTTTCCCTGCTTATTCTCATTAGATGAAATAAACTGACTTTCCATTTTGGCCTCTTCTGGTTCCTATTTTGTTGTGGATACTACCAGTCAAGTAGATTAATTATCTTTGTTTCTCCCTGTGTTGTCTCCCAATCAGTGTGGCATAGACTGTGTATATTTTACAGACAGAATTAGGCATTACATATGGAATTTGAGGGTAAATGGTGGTAGGGCTGGTGCACCAAAAGGAAAATGCCCTGGGTGCCCATTACAAGAAAACCATTGCTCTTCAGAACTTGCTCTCACAAAAATCAGGGAAAAATTATGTTCATCGCTAAAATAGTAGCATAGTTGTATTGGCAAAAGAAATGTATCTCAACTGTAAGAGGGTGCATTTTTTTCCATTGCAATTTCAAGGCAAAACTGTCCTGAAAAATGATGCAGTCAGTAGCCACATAGTGCCAAACTGAAGAACTCGTTCAGATTTTCAGAGTACGAAGACAACCACTTCTTGTGACAAGTGAGTTGTCTTGGATTGACTGGACCTGGCTCAGAGAAGAACCAAGTTACTGTGACATGGAATAGAATAGAATAGAATAGAATAGAATAGAATAGAATAGAATAGAATAGAATAGAATAGAACAGAACTAAACTAGACTAGAACATTTCAGCTAGAAAGGACCTACAATGATCATGTAGTCCAACTGCCTGACCTCTTCATAGCAAATGGATTAGATTTTCATCTTTTTTTAATGTTTAGTGTTTTTTTTTCTATGTAGATGTTAGATATTATCATGTATTCTTCATCATGGTGCATGAAGATTTTACTTTTACTTACTGACTGACATTAAAAAAAAATCAAAACAAAGGTATAAATTTCAAAGTAGTGAAAATATTTTTTACTTTTCCTCCGTATTCACAAGAGTGAGCTCTACAGTAAGCACATTTGCAAATGGCTGTTCACTGTTCCGTGACCTTTTTTTGAAAGTCCACCCTCTAGTGCTGATCCAAGACAACTTTCATGCCATGTCAGCCTATCATTGGCAGGAGAAAGAAAATAAAGGATCCAATCCAGACGTTGCTTGGAATGTTTTGATAAACTCAAGATTTTAATGTCATTTGCTACAAAAGAAAAATAATAAAAAGAAGATAAGAAAAAGGCACGTGGGAATGCTGGGCGGTCACGCAGAGGTGATCGCTAAATGTTTTTTATGTGCCCAGTTTGTTTTTGATACTTAAGGACACTGTGGTGCTTGTACATGAACTGGAGCCACTCGTCACTAGAGAGACTGCCAGGATTAAATCAGTAAGAAATTGTTTATTCAGCCTGTTCAAACAAAAAATGAATTGTTTTGATGAATGAGATTTTTTTTTTAATGAATTAGCATGACATGCCAGTAGTTTTTAAATGTAAAGCACAGATGAGAGTTTTTTTTCCCTTTCATTCTAACTTAACTGTCCTAAAATAACTGAACTATCAAGGCTCCTGCAGCAGCACATTGCACTGTGTATTCCAAAGGATCTGTAGGTGGGCAAACACGACTTTTAAAACCAAATCAAACCTAAACAAAACAAAACAAAACAACATCCTCAAAACAAAGCAGGAAAAAAAAATCCCTTTCTATGTTGTATTCTGTAATAGCTTTGATAACATCTCTGTTTTCCACAACAAAAATCCAGTGTTTCGGTTAAACATAATTTGAGTGATGATGGACATTTTAAAATCCCTCTATTAGGATTATTACCTTGCGGCAAAACTCTTCAGATTCTTTTGAGAGGGATCTTAATAATGGTGATAAGTTGCATGTATAGAAATAAACCCTAACCTTCCACCTATGGAAAGCTTTGTGCCATCTGAAAATGAGATAACCAACAATGGCCACACATCTTACTTGCAAAAGATTAGAAGCATCACCAGTCCTTGTTGGCTGCTTCCACCTTTCTTCTGTGAGGACTTGAAAAGCTTTTAGTCCTCCCCTGCAGTAAGTGAGCACAAATCAGTGGTTAAGGGGGTTTCAGATGATGGGATTAACTCTCTGTCAAACCAGTTTGGCATAATCCCAAGGCTATGAATAGTGACAACTGTTCAAGAGGTAGCAATGGCTTTAGGTGCACAATGTTTGCAAAATTAAGGTCTGTGGACTTTTATTTGCTGGTAGTCTAACTTGTGAAAATGCATCCTGGATCCAGAAAAGAAGTAGCAGTCCGATGTGGTATTCCTGTCTTATGCACAAAATAGCTATCCAGAACAACAGGCATCTTGGGTTCAGTAGAGACCTGGAGCCAGACCTTGCAAGGCCTGGAGGCCTTGCAAGTAAGGATGGCTGTGAAAAAGTGTAATCATTACATTTATGAACAGTTCCATTAAATTTTTTGTGTGAAAAGAAAAAATAGATCAAACAATCAAAAATCATACTGCATTCACCTTGTCCATTGAGTACTTTATTTCACCTTCAGTTATTAAGAATGAAATATATCATAATTATTAGGTCTGTTATATTTCCCCTGTTATTAGAGCATCCATGGCATTGACACAGAATAGTTTAGGAATGTGAAGATTGGTTCAGCCTGGAATAAATGTGTCATCAGGCAAGAAGAGATCATGCCCATGCTCCAACATCATACCCATTCTGGCTGGAAGGGGCATGGTGTCTGAAAAAGTCCTCAGTTATAATTAGCAAAGTAAGCTTGCTCCACGCTCAGGGCAGGAAATATGGTGTGTAAAACCTCTTAAAAGCTTTTAGATCCATTCCAAATTTGCCACCACAGTAACATAATTAAGACAGTAGGGATATTGTATTTGGAAACATAATGCTAATAATAGGGTATCTTATTTAAGGAGCATCACCTTGCCTGGTAAGTTTTGTAGATGCCTTTAGCTGAAAGAAGAGTGAAGAGACTATCCACTGATACACTTGGAAAACAAGAGTAGCCAAAATCTAAACTACAATTCAGAAACCACACCACCAAGTCCATTTTATTTTAAAGGCTTTCTCAATCCGTTGCTCTCAAAAATAAATATGGAAGAAATATCAAATAGAACAAATACAGAAATCTATACTGGTTGTCTCTCCTGCTGTGCTGATTGCTCTCTGCTGAAGTTATTGTTTGATGGAGTAGAACATTTACCAGCTGCTTTGATCAAATGCCATAATGTGCAGGAGTGTTTCCAGGGCACCCTACTTCCTTATTTGATACCGGAAGTAACATTAGTCTTTCAGTAACTGGTGCTTGTTCCTGGTAATACCTTCCTGCAATTTATTTCTCAATAAACTCGTTAAATATAACAGCAAGTTGGTGATGAAACTCCACATTTTAGCTGTATTTAGAAAATCAAAGGAAACTTTGCATAATCTCCACTCCTAGATAGATTTATCCCTGTTATCATTTGGATTACATTTCTTTGGTTAACCTTTTTAGTTAATAGCTAATGTTTACAGAGCTTTCACACGAGGATTTAGATTTTAGTTACAGTCTTCATGTTTTTACTGTTTCTTGTGCCTGCTGATGGAGTAGATGGGCAAATATTGGCAATTTCACTTTACTGGTGGTTGAATGAGCATGCAAAAGGCTTAGGAAATGCCATCAAACTCAGGGTGCAAATCAGTGACTGTTGCCATCGGTTGAATGGCATCAGTTCACGGCCTTCAATGAAATCTTTTTGAGACTTATTTCCCTTATACATGAGGTGCAGATAGTGCTCCTGCTAAAGCCAAGCACAACATGGTGACCCACCATGACAAGCTGTATACTTTACTAGAGAAGGCGCAGGGTGCTTTCATATTGTGCCTCAGTAGGAGTTTCCTTGAGTATCCCTGAGCTCACATCAACAGGGCTAGTCTGGAGGCAGGCAGGAGAAAGCTACAAGGTCTTTACAAAAGATGTGCGCATTTTCCATCATACAAGAGCTAAATGTTCTCACTTTGATAGTGTTGTGTTGATAATAAATACACTGTGCTGTTCTTGCTTCATCTAGCATTGCTCTCTTAAGCCTTTGGTCGTATATATGCACACACTCACACACACACACACACCCTGTTGAGCCTATTGCAAATTTTTCTGCTGAGATTCCCCACCAGCTGAAAAAGTGCATCAAAATCAACAAAATGGTGTTTCTACAGAGTTTGGAGCACTCTTTCATAAGTGATATGAATGAGTAGCTGGTAGCCTTAGGGGCAGGGCAGGAGTAATTAAAAGATCTTGTTAAGAGTCAGGGGAAGGCTAAAGACCCGTGTAAATCTAGAGAAACATGAATAACTACAGGAAATTTTAAGGACAAATGAAAATAATCAAACAAATCTGAAGAGCAGATGGGGTAGGGGAAAGAAGAAGAAGAGGGGTATAATGCTGGATCACCTTCTGCACTGTAGTGTTTCTTCCCCAGAGGAACACATCTGATGATCTCTGTGAGTTGAACTCCCGTCTCCCACCTCTCCTCTGTGACTGAGAATCTGCCATTTAAACATCCAAACTAATACCTCTTCACTAACAGTTCTACTTGGTTTTGACCTTAAAAGGCCACATTATTTTGAGGGTAATCCCTAGAGGAATATGTAAAGCTGACAGCAGCTTGGGGCAGTCTCCAAGGAGGACAGAAGGAAGCACAGCATTCTCATCAAGCCTCCTCACCAGCAGCCTTTTCTGGGTTTCGCTCTGTAAAGACTGGTTTTCAGAACTTTTCCTTCCCCAGATAACCAGGGTTGGTGTAACTTTACATAGACCAGGCTCCTATAGACTGGTCTACCTGTTATTTTTGGGCTGTTTAGTTTGATCCTTCACTTTAAGGTTCTCCTGATGACCTTGCCTAGGATGGTTTAATAGGATGACTGGTGACATACAGTGCTGACATGATAATTGGACAGCAGCTTTGCTTCCACATCTATTGAAATGGAGTGAATAGGTAAAGTCTTATACCAAGGATGTATCCTTGTTCACAACAACATGGTTCAGCTTCCATGGGCATTACCTCATCTCTTCCCATCTGTCCAACCACAGACCAAATAATACTTAAAGTAAGTAATATCTAAGTAACGAACCTCCATGTAGGGAGGGATATCCCTAGAAAGAGAAAATGTTGGAGTGAAACCAGAGACAATGCCCACTTCTCCTGTCCTGTTCTTCAGCAGTGCATGCTGAAGCCACTGAAAGTCCTTCAGCTTTGAACCAGTGTATCCAAGAACCAAATCTGGTTCCGCGCTTGGCAGAAGCACAGATACAGAAATACGATGCACAGCCAGATCTGTAAATAAAGATCTGCTAGATTAAAGGGCAGATATACAGTACATGTTTTGCTTTTTTGGTAGCCTGGAGAGAACCACCCAGAATTCTAACTTGTGTACGTATACTTTCAAAAGGGCAAAAATGTTGCTTTCATAAATTAATTTCACACACTTTACAGAGATAAAAATAATCACTGTGACATTTTGTTTGTCTTCTTTTTTTCCTGTGTGCAGGCAGCCAACTCTCAATTACTTGCAGCCCTAAATTTGTTTCGCTCAATTGTGAAAAGCCCCCACAATATTCAAAAGGAGGGGAAGAATTCTGATTTGTGGAAAGTCATCATGTTTGCAAAGAAAGCAAATTTCCTCCTTTCCAATATGCTGTATATATCAGCCAAAACAAGACTCTTATACTGAGTGCCAACTGCTATGAATTCCAACCATTTTATATATAATATATTAATGTTATAAAAATATGCACCCCGATTTTTTATAACAAGAGAGTTGGTTGTGGCAGTATCCGACATTACTTCTGAACTGATGTAGATGTGATAGCCTAACAAAAACATGCCTGCTAGCATGATGGCATTGTTTATGGATACAGAACTGCCTTGAAAATTCACAGGGTTCTGTACAGGCTATTCTTCAGTAATAAGCATATCAGACTTGCTGTGCTTTTCTCTAGCTACTTAGAACACTCAAAGCTCAAACAGGTAAAAAAAAAAAAAATCCAAGTTCCAATTGTGTTTCTTCTTATGTATTAAAAGTAACAGAAACTGTACAAACACTAATTTGTTGTTAGTTTAGGGTTTTTTGCAGATGCCTAATGAGACACTAGCATGGATACCTTATCTGGATTCAGATAAGATTTTCCTAAGAAATCTCATCTCCCTTATCCTTCGTGAGGGAGATGTGTCAATAGCAGACATCCCTGTGCTTTCAGCATGTGATGAAGGAAAGTATTACACAGATTTGGTGAGGGCTCTGCAGATGCCATGTGTGTTTGTGTGGGATATGCACAGATTGCACTGAAAGTCTGGGTTCAGCACACAGGTTCTTGTCTGAACAGAGAGTCAGGGCACAGCACTGGATGTGATCACATGTGGAAGCTGGGAAGAAAGCTCCCTTTCTGTGAAAACAGTCAGGGACAATAGGAGAGTAAGTGTTAATTAACACCAAGTGCCTCTTCAGTGCAATCCTTGTCTCTTGGTGTTTAAGTATTTAGGGACTTGGCAACTGGTAAAGTATATGAAGATATAAAATCAAAGAATTGTGCATTTTCTCATGCAAATTCAGTGAGTCCTGCCTTATGGTGGTGCACATCAAGACTGTTGTCAAGGCAATGGATGTAAGTGTATGTCCTGCATCGCAAGCGAATGCTGTGCAACAGAGGTGAATGGAGGGATGAGACACTTGTGCAGTGAGCGTAGCCCTGTCCTTTCGTTTGTCCTCCACTCTCACAAACTGCATCTCCAAGACTGGCACACATACTGGTTAGTGTGTGGTTATGACAGAGGTAGATTAGATGATCTATTTACATAATAACCAAAAGGTATGACAAAACCAAATGCTGCAATCTCTACTCGTAGTGGAAGCTGGTAAGAATAGTTCACCTGAATGGAGAAAGTTTGCAGTGTTTCAGGGGCATATGCTTCCGCGGGCTCATTGGGAGAGACACAAGCACCTTTTAAATTTCCCGGTTGGCAGCACCAGGAAGCCCTGACTGCAGCGAGAGAGAGTTCCCCTGGGTGTGGGGCAAAGCATGTGGCCAGCTGCTGGTGGGGATTAGGAGGATCTGCCCCTGCCAGGTGCTGGTGTCATGCCCCTTCACCAAACATTTTTATGTGCTGATCACCTCCCACGTAGGAGACAGCTGTTCCTTCTTATTATCCAAATGCTTGCTTCCCTCTAAACTTTGGTTTCTTAAACTACCAGCTTCTGGGTTGCAGCCTGTCTCCTTGATCAGTCAGTCTCACTGATTTCAAAGAGTAATCCAACAGAAGTTGACATATTTGTTGTTAGCAAGCTGCTTTTCCTGTTTTCTTTTTTTCCCCCCTTCCCTTTTCTTTTCCTTTTCTGTTTACTTTTGCCTTTTCTTCTCTCTATCTCTCTCGTTCCTCTCTTCCCTCCAAAGAGAAGTGATTTCCAGTTATTTTTGTAAGATTAGGAAACACTTCCCCCTAAACTTTCCTGTTAGATTCTAGATCCTGTCAGCGCCTCCCTGATTTATTTTTTTCACGTTTTCTTCCCAGGAAACTTACTCTTTTATGTTGGTTATAGGTACAAAATCGTTGCAGCTGCAGGAAATGTGTGGTCCCATTTTCTAATACCGATAGCGTGTGGAACTCATTTTCCCTTCAGCAGCATGCTGATGTCTCCTTCCTCCGGTGCTATCAGTATAGCTATTAATATGCTTAACAGTAACTATGCAACATGAATTGCAGAAGTTTGGGGCCTGGAGTCAAGATCCCACTTCAGAATAGAACTGCTTGAAAATACCTGAATATCTGAAAATGCAAGTAAGAAGCAACCCTACTACCAGGATGGCTACCAAAACACAGAGGATGAATAGCTCCAAAGTGATTATTCTAATAATCTACACACTGTTTGAACATCAGCTGCTTTTAAGAATATAGAAACCTACTGGAAGGCAGTGAAGCCTGCTATGTAGCCCTTTATCACTGAACATTTAATTTAGTAGAACTGAACTAAACATAATTCAGTGACATCCGTGCCAGAAATCTCAACGAACTGTGCTTCATCCAAGATCCTGGTGTGCTGGGTAACAGAAAGTGAAGAAGAGACTATTCCAGTGAGACAGAACAAGCATCATCTGTTTTTGCCGTGGTCTACACTGCCACTTATAACAGTGAGTGCATTTCCTCATTGGAGAAGGTTCCTCTGCAGGGTTCAGTGAAGAAAGACTATGCAAACCCTGCCCAGGCTCATCAACTGAAATGGAGAGCCGTGCCTAGCATCTGAAAAGAGCAAGAGAGTGCTGGAGCTGGCTTTGCAAGTTTATCTTCTCAGGTTACAAGTGAAAAGTGCCACCTAGAATGAAAGCGAGGGTTGGTCACACAGGCTTAAGATTACAAAGATGACCTGACCCTAAGACAAAACCCAGGCTGTCCTTCCTATAGTGATCGCAGGTACTGTGAGGCAGAATGAGACCTCTGAAGAGCTTCTTTTGGGTACATGGATAGATTTGACACTGGAATTTCATATTTGAATGGGAAAGGAAGGTCCAACCCAGACTCCAAGAAAACCCCAAAAACCAAAACCACGAACCCAAACCAACAACAACAACAACAACAACAACAACAAAAAAGAACCAGAAAACCTGTACAGTTCTTGAGTGTGCAAAGACTAGTAAATCCCAAAGAAAGAATCTGCAGAAACATTTATCCTTTCTCAGCCACAGCCACATCAGAAAACATGCAGGAGCCAAGAAAAAGCAAGTGCTGTAATGAGATGACTCTTACCCAGTCCTATATATCATTACTTATTTTATCTTCCAAGGTGAATGTACAGGTATTGGGCCCTAGTCCAGAAAAGCACTTAGGGCCATATTCTGATAGTATGCAGAACTACAGCACTTTGCTCAGCAAACAGCACCAGTGAAGTCTTTGAGGCAATTTATGGAGTTCAATTTGTGCAGTGACAAAGACACCAGGTCTTGTTTCCTGAGCATTTGCGTAGCACTAACTCCAGTGATGCAACTCACTGCTGAAGACTGTTTGCATGTGCACATGCTCTGCTACTATACCTAACTGATTACCCAAAGCAAGGGAAGAGAGTGGTTCCCACTTTATGCCTGCAGTGGAAAGAGTCAGCAAGAGACCTGCAAAAGCACACCTTGCCTTGCAGTCAGGAGAGTGTGTTTTAGGGTACAGGCTGTTAATTCTGGATTATTTAACTTCACAAACTGTTCAGAGAAGAAGCCAGAGGTACCTCTGGATGAAACTACGAATACTCTATATTAATGTTGGACTAAAAGAAGTGAATCACCTTCCTCTCTCTAGGGCCCCAAGAAGATCCCTACCGTGCAGCTAAACACCTAGACCAGTCCTGGGAAAATAATGTGAGAAGGAGGAAATCTTGAAAATCTTGAAATCTTGATTCAGAGCCCAGTAAGAGACTTCTATTGACCTAACTGAGTTTTGAATGAGAGATTCCAACAGCCTTGTCCAGATTTGAATTTAAGATCTGCATAAAACACTGGGGTAAAAACTCTAGGCAACTTTCTGATAAAGAAAAGAAGTTACACTACTAGAGGAAAGAATGCTCATTATTTCAATGACCAGAAATCAGCTTAAGAATTCATTTAGAAAGTTGGATTAACTCCATCAGTATAGGAATTGATTCAAAGTAAGGTACAGAATTTCTGCAAAAACTAGTGCTTCTCTATTCATAAAAGACTGCTTGGTGACTGTTCTACTTATGACTGTCCCTGACTCCAGGGCTCTGGGCACTTCATGGATGATAAATAAAGATGCTACTCCACAGGATGCTAGACTAAGTGTAGCAAAGGTATGAGGAGGAGATAGAACTAGTAAGATAACAGTCCTACATGGTGGGGGTACAGGGATATTTTGACTGTCTGATAAAAGCTATGCCTGGAGTTTTCTGGAAATGGCAAGTCTGATCTCCTTGACTTCTGAAGTAAGTGGAGTCAGACATCTAGCTGGAACACACAGTGGCTCCTTGGGGCCACTACATCTGGGCCTCTGTTTTGCAAAAATGCAGCAAAGGCAAGAAGATGGGTGAGTATTGGTATTCTGTACCAGTGGGATGAGGTACCCAGCCAAACTCAGGAATTTGGAAGTTTTCCCAGGTCTACACACCGGGAATAGCAGAGTGAGAAAAGACTCGCTGCAGGTTACACAAGAAGTTTGTGCCGAAGCAGGTTTATTGATCCTAAATTAGTACTCAGACAACAGAATTTGCTTGGTACTGGGAGAGCACCCCACGTACAGTGGGCAGTACATGGATTGGATAAAGGAGAGGATCACCAAAGCTGATGCCTGAACATACAAATGGTCGTTATTTATTATTTACTAACTGAATGTCCAACTTGTACCTGCTGTTGTAACAGCGTGTGCTTTAATCATATTAGAAAAATTGCATTTCTGCTTCCAAAATCAATCTCATGGGGATGTTGCCTCCGTGATACATGGGGCCAGATCCTCAATAAGGTAATCAGCAGTTATGTTGACTTTGGAGAAGATGTAATGATTCATATTTACTGGGGAGCCGATCCTCAATCATGAACTGTTGAGATAAGAGCAAATGTTGAGTTGTGATGACTGAGCAGCATCTTGAGAATGATTAACAGGCTTCCTTTCTGAGAGGATGGATAAAATATAGAGGCAGCATCCATCAGAGACAGTAGTTAAATTCCACGTGACCTTTATTTTGAAAGTTTAAGTGAAATAAACATGGTACATAGGAGATAATTTTGAGAGTAGGCCTTGGTCTCTTTAGAACCTGGTGAGCTCAAGTCAGAAGTTTGAGAAGGCTAAATAAAAACACAGCAGTTAATAGAAAAGTGAAAGATCATTGTCTACCATGAAGGGACACCTACTGCATATACAAAAGAGAGAGAAAAAAAAAAAAAGAAAAGGTCCATAACTGCCTTTTTTCCATGAACAAATAACCACATTTTACTGTAGGACACGCCAGGAGCAGGAAGCTCCCTCAAAGGTTCATAGAAATTTTCTTCAGGGTGTATCTCTGCCAGCATATGAGGAGGGGGATTAGCTGCCACCCCACACACCCAGTTAACATCCCAGCTGGAATATCAGACCATGGTGGTAGCTGTCTGGGGACAGCAGCAAGCCAGGGTGTACAGCAACTGTTTGAAGTAGAGATTAAAGCATGTCATAAAAGCTTGTGGCCAGAAGCAAGAGAGGATTTTTTTCATGAGACAGCCGTAGGTTGTGAAGTGTTGGATACGCAGCTATGAAAAAAAGGCAGTGAGCAACGCACTCACACACACAGGAAACCACAGGTTTATTTCTTTTCAAGAAGCTCAGCAAGCAGTAAGGCAGCAGCCTAGGTGAACTTCTTGTCTTCCTCCCTCTCTGTGGAGCATTCAGGTTGGCTCCTGCTGCAGTTCTGCCATTCATGTGTGGCAGGTAGTGACCAGCCAGTGGTGGCTGACAGCAATGAAGGAATGGTTGTGTGACCAGTTGTAGGGTGCTCCTGGTCCCCATTGGGAACAGGTGGTGGTGCCAGCTGTATGGCCATGTCCAGAAAGCCAGGAGATTGATAACTATTACCTGAACTTGGCCTGAAGGGAACACCTGTTTTAAGTTGGGAGGGTCAGCTTGCCAGCTGGGCAACCTGGAAAAGAAAAGTTACTGCAGCTGTGCCAGTAGTAAAGGACCTACTCCTAATTTTATGCACATTTACAGGCATGGGTTTGTAGCAATCTGCTAAGACCAATGCCTATCTGTATTTGAAATATAAGGACAGGAAATTTGAGTTTTCCTTTGAATACCACTGTTCCTTTTGGCATATCTGAGTGTGTTGCTCAGCTTTGGCTTCCTCTATCCAAAATTATTCCTTTTTTTTTTTTTTTTCCTAAATTATTTTTTTAACAAGAGTTTAAATTGTATTTATCACTTGATATAAATTGCATCTGATAAACTATTGATTTTACACTGTAAGGC
The DNA here is from genome assembly GCA_013399055.1 of Ramphastos sulfuratus. Taxonomy (NCBI): domain Eukaryota; kingdom Metazoa; phylum Chordata; class Aves; order Piciformes; family Ramphastidae; genus Ramphastos; species Ramphastos sulfuratus. The sequence goes on along the minus strand of WBNM01044356.1, from coordinate 66,646 downwards.
ACAAGTTAGGGGAACACATGAGTAAACAGAGAACAAAGAATTGCTTAAAATGGCTGAATACTAAAAACCTCTCTAGCTGTGACAGTACGTATCATTTGAGGGTTTAAAAGCTGTTAAATATTTTTAAACTCAGTATTTTTATTAGTTTGTCCTGAGTCTTCTCCATTTTTATTTTAATCCTCTTTCATATGAATTCCCTTTACTAAAAATACCAACCAATGGTCTCTTTGTGCAGCAGAATCAGATTGGTGAAAACTGATCTTGTGCAAGCAACATGATAAAAGGTGCATTCAGAAATATGTCCAACAAGCTCTCTGCAGGGTGTAAGACTTCTGGAAAGGGAAGCTGAGCCCTGCAAGCTCTTCCGTTGTGGGCTTGTGCTGCTACTGAAGACAACCATGAATAAGGTTTTGCAGGATTGGGCCCCAGAGTTCAGCAAAATTTACTTCCTGGCTTCTCTCCACAGCATTTAACAACCAAAATAATAGAAGGAATTAATTTCTGGTTTGAATCCTTGGCAAGAAACTTCATCTTGTTGCTTATCTGTTCATGGGAATCAAAGGATCTTGCCTCATTATAGCTACTCATGGAGTAGGGGATCAAGGGAGAAAAAAATATTTACTTTTTCAGGTGAAATTCAGATTCTGACCAGTGGTATTTTCAGTAACATTTAGCAAAGCCACACTGCTAAAGAAAGAGCTGCCTCATTTTTTCATTCTTGCCCTAAGTATGATTCATTTTTCAGCCAAAGAGTTAACCGTTTGTAGGGTGCCCACCCAGCACCCTGCTCTTCCTGGTGGCTTCTATCAAACTCCATTTTATTGTGAAGCATTGCACTTTTGGAAAATATAGTCCACCAATTCGGTGGTAAACAAGCCTTGGCTTTAAGACAAAGCTTGTTTTAATCTCCATGATCAAGCTACAGATCTGACCATGTTTTTTAACAAACCTCTTATGAAGAAATCCTGTTCATGATTATTATCTATATGAGAATAAAAATGTCTAATTACCTTATATTAAATCAGTATTTATCAATTGCGGCTTTCTCCAGGAAATTGTAATTTGCAGAAATGCTCCACATTCCAAGCTGTAACAGTTGGAGGTGGATGTCCTTAAGGATGGGGAAAAAAGTTCTTTTTTAAATGGCACATTTACTAATTATAAAATGCTCTTATCTCTCTGCAGCCAAAGCCAAAATGAACATGTGCCTTGCACTAAGAAATCCCAGGATTGTCACAACTTGTGCCAGCTGTTGAGGTTATGACACCTGTGCCAGCATCGCCAGCTCTGCCCACTGTCATCTGTTCCAACTGTTCCATCTGCACTGTTTGTACCAATTCTCCCATTTCTGCATCTGTACCTTCTGCAGAAACGGGTCCAACAATGCCAGCTGTGTCATCGGTGCCAAATATGCCAGATGTTCTATTTGTCCACCCTGGGCCAAATCAATGTAGTTTTGTGCTCATTAGTTTTAGCTGGTAGATTCTATTTCACAATTTTTTGAGATGCGCTTAGATTGAATCAATTCTAAATCACCACTACAACTGCTTTACATCTATTTTGCCATAAACAGAACTTTGTTTGTCATCCCATGTTTGGTAAAAAAATATTTTGATCTTATTAAATGGCACGTGATGATACAAGCTCTGCCTTAATAACAAGATTATATTTTTCTGTAGAGGATGTAGCTGCGGAGAAATGGACAGAAAAAGATAAGGGTTGTGATCTCCAGGCTGTAAATAAACCCCCTGGTTACTGTTAAAATTGCCTGTACATTGATATACTGAGAAAGCCCTGGTCCCAATCCCTTCCCACTACTGCAGATCAGGAGAAGCCCACCCATAGCAGCTTCGTTGCACCTAGTACATTAAACTGCTATGGACAGAGGAATACAAAGCTCTGGATGTGTGTGGACCATGGGCATGTCTACCAGGGCTGTGTTCAAGGTCTGTTCTCTGCATGACCATCCTGCTCAGGAGAGAGGGAGCTGCATTGCTGCCACTGGCCTGTGGCTCCACCCAGTCTCAGTAGCTTTTCTACTGGCAACTTGAACCTGTATTGATCTGGGTGATGAGTGGTCTGCATTTTCTGTGCTTCTCTGATGATATAATATCAGAAAGCCAAATCTGTGAGTCAATATTTATTTGGATTCATTGCTTATTAACAGGACTGTCCCAGTTTGTATCCTTGGCCACATCCCAAAAGATCACACTAAGATCACTGAAAGTGATGGAACTTCTGGGTGTGTTTTTTCCCTCTGAATTTGGTGCTCTGGGTCAGTAAGGAAAATCAGAATTGGCCACTTTCAAGTATCTCAAAACAAAGTTAATTCCTTCATAAAACAACAAGCCTAGGTTTTGCATTCCTGTCTAATACTCTCAAACACAGCTTGCACAAAAAATTTAAGTAGGACATAGATGGCATACTGTGCTGGCCCAAGGTCCACAGGTGATCACAACTGCATGGGCATTCATATAGCACAATGAGGCCAAACCTGACCCCTGAGGGTTGCCACTTGGACCCAGCAGCTCCAACATGAGGTCTGGGCACCACAGTATAATCTGCAAGTTGCTGTGTGCCAAAAACTGGGTGCCATCCACACCTATGGCCCTGCGTGAGCGTGAGCATGCTCAGCAGATGGGAACCATACATGGTATCCCAGTGCCCTGGACCTTCAGTGCTTCAGGACCTTCAGGAGGTGTTACCCATGTTTCCATCTGTGTCCCACTGCCATGTTAAAATTACTCATCTCCACCACAGGCAGGAGAGATGTGGCTCTGCCATGTGGGGAGCCAGAAAATGGGTTTGCATAAACCCAGTCTGCCATGCTGAGCTATTGAAATGAGTAGAACTGACAGCTCCTTGTCAAAGGAAGGTGCAGATTGAAGAATAGTGAGTCAGTTAGTTTAAGAAAGAGGACTGAGGCAAAGGGAAAAGAGGCATGTAATGGGGAGAAAGGCAGTAGGTGATGAAGGAGGCCAGGAGTCCTGAAGGCTGGAGATATGCATGCCACCAATTGCTCCTACCTGTGAGAAAGAGGATCCCAGTGACTCTGCAGACCACTTTGGTCCTGTTCCGCAACTGTCATAAATTTCTTCTTGAAAGCTCCTTGAGCTCAAAGAGTTTACTGCATGCAAGGACTTCACAGTACAGTCCTGTCTGATCTATTTGTCTCAGTCTTCCATATTATTAAGAAGTAGGGAGAAAGTGGAGAGAGAGGAAATAAGAAAAATGTTTTGTGTGTCTGTTTTGGATAACTGCATTGGCAGTCAATGAGGGACAAATTTCTAATCAAGAAATAGCTTTTGCAGCTTCTCAGAAGCTCTGGCTGAAATCTGTGATATATTACTTTAGAAATCTCTCAGATTTCAAAATTGTTCAACTAGAGGACTCCCCATCCCCTGTGCTGTTAGCTCTGCCGTTGTGGTTGGCTGGCAACGCCCTCCAGGCGTTGTCTTTACTCATACAGCAAATGCCTTGAAATGAGAACAACGATGCTTGCGACCGTGGTCCCTGGTCTTCACACTGCCTGCTGCGAAACACCATCTGATAGTAATAACCAAATAATCATTTCTGTACTCCACAGCCAGCTGCATGGGCTAGCCCATCACCGCACTGCTGTGAAGCAATGCACAGGCTTCGCTTCACCCCTGCCTCCTTCGCAGGTCTTATGAAGGACTGTCTGAAATATATTTCAGAGGCTGTCCTCCTTAGCAGCTGAGCTGAAAAGAATTTGACCTGGGAATAAAAAGGAAATATTTTTCTCCATGTCTGATTATTTAGGAACTTTGGGGTACTTTTTGCTTCTTTCTGTCGCACTCTTTCTGTAACCATCCTGGAGATTGGCTCAAACCACGGAAGGTGGAACAGCTTCTCTCTCCTACTCCATTGGTCTTCTGCTGTCTTTTCAGTGTTTACTGCAGGTTCTGGGTTTGCTATAGGGTACTAGGCTGTATTAAGACTGGAGAATCAGTCTTTCATTTATGAGGAAGGACTGTAGCAGAGCCCTGGGGATATTGCCAGCTCTTGTGTTCTGAAGAGATCTAGTCACTCTTTCCTTAAAGGCCATTGCTTCCTCCCATTTCAAGTCTTCTTAAATTACATGAATCTCCCCTCTTTATCTCAAGCAGAACAGCAAATGTAGGTCACTTTTATTTATTAAAAAATTAATTAAATACAAGACTGGGAATACCGAACAGCTCCCAGTTTAGCTTGCGCTTAGTTTGTATGCTTAAAAAGGAAAGAGAACAAGGCTGAGAGGGCTCTGTGGTAAAACCTGGCATTGTGGAACACTATCTATTAAAAAATGCTCACTTTGCTCCTTGCCACTGCTCCCAATGGCACTAACATGAATGTGCACACATTCACACCCCCTAGATGATTGTCTCCATACTACTGTGTTTGTAGACAACACAAGCCAATTCCCGTTAAAGTCCAACTCTTGAGTTCACTGGCCATAAATCACATTCAGGATTTAATTTTTTTTTAAATAGCATTTTATAAATAAACAAAATAATTAAAACTATGAAGAATTACAAATATTTTGTTTCTTTCAATAGAGGGACTATCCAGATTGACTTTAAGGGAGAGTTTGCATGCTGGGCAAAAACAATGTGTTCCATCACAACTAGCTTCTCTGGCTGACCTGATCTTGGGACTGGACAAAGGTAAAAAATGGTCCTCATCCCAACATCTACCCTTGGCTGCTCTCCCTGTGGAGAGAGATACCTTGGGAGATTTCCTACTCTGTCTGGCCCCTCAAGGAAAATTCTCAGTCAGCAGAGCTCAACAGACCAATGGAAAAGGGACATAATTGAAACTGAGACTGCACTGAAGAATTTTACAGGGCTCCTGTTCTTTTGCAGGTTTTTTGCACCTTTCTGGTTTCATCTGAGTGACAGTAACAATCTTTTAAAATTTCCAGAAGAACTCCTCATAAAAGGAATTTCCACAGCAAACTGTGCATGAGCAGCCCAATGGGTGTGACTGGAAAGGATTTATTTTTTTCTTGCAGCATCAAATACTCAGACTTTCAAAAAGAATGAATCTACTTCATTATTTTTAGTGTCTATTGCATTCATTTAATGAATGTCATTACTGCAGCTTAAGAAATTATAGTGAGTTTGTGTGAGCGCTCCTGCCACATTTTTCATTATCCTGGTGGGCAACAGAAATAGGCAGGGGAGAGAGGAGTACAGCAGATGAAGGGTGCCAAAAACAGGCGAATATCTATGCACAAAAAATTTGCAGCATTGAAAAAATTTGCAGCATTGAGCGGTGGTTTTGGATTGCCTGTAGATAATTTTTATTTATTTTTTTTTTAAATATGGGAATGGCTCATTTGTTGAGTTTTCAAAAAACATATTTCACACTGGGCTGCCTATGAAGGGTGGAAATTTTCTTGAAAAATTGTCATTTTATGCAACTCTAATTGGCAAACTGTTCATATAAACCCGCAAGCTGTGCAGCAGATTTCACTTCCAACATCTCTATAGACAAGACAGAATTTCACCTACTTATTTACCGATCATGTTGCAGCATCCTTTTCCTACTTGCTGATGACTGTTCAGTGGCTTATATAAAATGTACTGGTGATATCATGCCATTTCCATTGGACAAACGTCCACGTGCTAAAGCAAATCACCAATCACTGGTACACTCCTGTTGGCAGTCTTGTCAGGCAGAAACCAAGGAGCAAAAGATTGAATTATCTTTTCAATCCAAGAGATGGTACAGCCAAAAGCAATTGAAAACATGTAGATGGTGCTGTTTGGGTTCTTCTGTACTCCTCTTTCCCTCATGTTATACCTTTCACAAGCATGAATATTTATGACTGTACTTTGTCCTATTACAGACAAAATAAGAGATGCCCAAGGGGATTCAGTCAATGCTAATAAAAGCAATGTTTGCAAGCATGAGTAAATCTCAGTCACGGTACTTGGCATTTTATGTCAAATACAGCTAAAGCACAAAATTGCAAGAGAGAGAAGTGATTTCAGGACAGAACTGTTGTTGGAAGGTCACTGGAAAGAAGTGAAGCCTTGAGAAATGAGTCCTCCCTTTTACGGGCCATGGGTCAGGCAGGGTCACCCATGTTTTGTATGTAGCCACTTGCAGATCATTAATCTTAACTGAATCCCCTTTCTTTAATGTGATAAACTCACAAATACTGGTTAGATCTCTCATTCCTTCTACAGTCAACTTGTAGCTTCCACCAGTTTCTTATATGTTCAAGATGTACATTTATCCCTGAAAAGGTTTTCACACTGGTAAAAAACCTTCAAAACTACACTTGTCAAACAACTCTGCACAGGCTGATGAGGAAAGATAACATCTGATTAAAACCAGGCAAATTTGCTTCATTTTTACTTTATTGGTAGCTCATCTGTAACAAAACAGAAACAGAAAAAGAAGACACTCTTAAGAAGGCAAGCATCTGCTCAGTATTTCTAATGAAAAGTTTCCCTTCCTCTTCAATTGTCTTATGTGATGTCATGGGGTACAGGAAAGTTCCTCTAATTCTGTTCTCTTAATTCCACCACTTTTGCCATATTTAGAGATATTGTTGTTGCATTAATGTTACTTAAACTGGATACATTTCATTAGAACTGTTATTGAAAAGATTTATTTTGCCATTCTTTTGTATGTCAATAAAATGAAATTTGCCCCAGCAGAGACAAGCTGGGTGAAAGTCTCCCTGCGCTGTTCGTATGCCTCTGTAAACTTAAGGCATCCTCAGTTATGGTGGTTTAGGTTTTAAGAACTAGAAAGTATGCAACTATATAATTTTTTATTAATTTTTTCTTCAGTCATGACTTCTAGTTTAAACTACTGAACAATAAAATTAAATTTATATATATTCTATTTTATATCTTCCATGTTGTATTTATCTGAGAATGTCTTATTTATTTGTGTATATATACATTTACTTACAGATAATATAGACATTTACTTACAGATAATCACCACCTCCAAGTATGCTTTCTCAGGTGCTCTATTCTCTGACTTTAGATTTTGTTATTTGCAACTTGGAAAAGCTTTAAAAGCTGTTTGTCTTAAATATAGAACTCGCACATCTATTATTTTTGTTTATCTTTCTTAGTACTCAATAAATGCTAATCAAATATCTCATTTGTGTTTAATACATACTTATCAGGGTTTGGATTTTCTAAACTGTGTAAGATAGAGTCCCCCCCCCAAGATGCACTTGTTCCCTTTGGACATCCAGTTTATTTACAATCCCAAACTTCTTTTAAATACCAGCATAAGTCAATTTATGGGCATGAAATACCTCTTTCAGTTCATATGCATTTATGTATTTTTCTATTCTTTTCTTGAAGCTGCTATTAACTGAAATGAAAAAAACAATAAGTGTGAACCAAACAAATCTCTTTGAAACATAATAGCCGCAGGTTTTTATTATTCAGAGTTCTGTGGAGCATGATCACAGGTGCACTGAATTCACAGTCAGGTGTTCCCTGATGTGGCTTTGAGTCTTTAGAAATTGGTGAAAAATATTTTAACACCTTTGCCTGATTATTAATCTGCTTTCTCTAATTATTCCTCTTCCTCACAAAGCACTATAGTTATTTTTGTGAAAATAAGGACTTGCCAAGAAGGTCAATGCCATTCTGGGGTGTATTAGAAGGGCTGCAGTTAGTAAGTTGAAAGAGATTCTCCTCCCCCTCTACTCTGCCCTGGTGACGCCACATCTGGAGTACTGTATCCAGTTCTGGGCCTCCCAGTTCAAGAGGGACATAGAACTGCTTGAGAGAGTCCAGCACAGAGCCACAAAGATGATTAAGGGAATGGAACGTCTCTCTTATGAGGAGAGACTGAGGGAGCTGGGGCTCTGCTGCTTGGAGGAGACTGAGAGGTGACCTCATCAATGTTTATAAATATGTAAAGTGTGAGTGCCAAGAGGATGGAGCCAGGCTCTTCTCAGTGATACCCCATGACAGGACAAGGGGCAATGGGTGAAAGCTGAGGCATAGGAAGTTTCATGTAAGAATGAGGAAAATCTTTTTCACTGTGAGGGTAATGGAACACTGGAACAAGCTGCCCAGGAGGGTTATGGAGTCTCCCTCTCTGGAGACATTCAAGACCTGCCTGGATGTGTTCCTGTGTGATCTGGTATAGGTGATCCTGCTCTGGCAGGGGGGTTGGACTAGATGATCTTTAAAGGTTCCTTCCAACCCCTAACATTCTGTGATTCTGTGATTCTCACTGGTTGTCTTTTCTTTCTGTTTGACTTTACAATTAAGTCACAATAATTAATTGGTGACTCTTTGACTTTATCATCTCAGCAAGTTGTGGAAAAACAGCAATACATTAACTGCAGGATGAAACTGAATGGAGTCAGTTTAGAGGATGCTCTTCTCAAATGCCATTATTAAAAAAAGGTGTATCATAAGCCAGGAATATGCATAAAAATGCCTGTATTTGTTTTCACCAGGTAGCTTTATACTCACATTTGGCTCAGTATAGTTCCTGACAGTCCTAAGTGGGTCCAGTGCAACTTGAATTATCCTCGCCATTGTGTTTTGCCCTTCATAATCCATTGTCTGACACAATATGGGGCTTTGATGGGTGCCTCATGTTTGGCCAAAACCCTTGCCTCTTGCCAGCCCTCATGGTCAGCTCCCTGGATCTTTTCTTTGGAAGGAAATACTTCTGCAGTGAGAACACAAGAGTAGTTGATGCTAGTTACTTATCTGCTCTGTTCCCAGTTATTCAGGGCGAAATGAATAAGTATGGCCTCATGGTGAGCAATGATGGCTTGATGGGACTAAAATGGAAGGATAGTTCAGCACTTATTGTGAGTTTTGGAAGACAATCAACAAAGACAGACACTATTTGCACAGCGGATTTGATGTCCTATTTAAGACTTTTAACATTTCTAGATTTGTGCTGTCAGTGGTACAGTGGTATTATCTAGACATGCTCTGAAACTGGACTGTGAGAGAAGATGATAATAGAAGAACAAATGTGGTGGTGAGAGGAAAGGCCTGTTAACATTTAAAGCACGTATTTGCAAACACATCTAAATTGTTCCTTCCATCACATTTTAACTGTAGGGATGGGAATCTCTAAGGGTGCAAATCTGAAATGAGTTTAACTTCTTCACTTACATGTAAGTACAATATGCGGCAACACACATTCAGTGCTATTGGGTCTTCTCCATTTGAGTAGATATTCAAAGGTGTGATTGCCAAATAAAGGCACAGCCAGAGACAGTTATTGAATTCCTTAATCCATTCTAAACATACTTTTGCATATATCTAGAGAAGAGACTTTATCTTCTGAATTAACTGTTGGCTTTATGATAACAAAGCTTGTGAAGGATCAGGAAAGATTCTGGCACCAAAACTATACATCACCGAAGAAATTTCTGAAGGCTGAAACATTGAAGCTGTATATAATTATGAGTTGTCAAAGAAAGCTATCCCAATGGAGAAGACCAGCACAAGTCAAACAGAGTTTAAAGTCTTTGATCACTTTGTCACTGGGTTTGTCACGGTACATAGGACTCATGCTGTTCATATTATACAGGGATTTTTTTTTCCCTAGTGAAAGAAAGATTTGGTCAGAAGCACATGTTTGTGACTAAGTTTAATATGCCAGAGTTTTTTAATATATAAAATTTATTCTATTTTTCTCAAATGTATTTAAAATACTATATTTTGTTATTCGGTTTTCCACTGTTTTTAAAACGGATTTTAATATGTAAGCACTAGCTTCAATAAAACTTGCAACACAAACAGCAATTAAAGGAAAATATTTGCAGTGACTATGTTTGAAAAACAGATTTTGTCACGAGGGCTTTACAAACAGGAGTTTCTTTGAAATGTTGCTTGACATACGCTGTGCTGCTTTCTACAGAACGACAGTGACAGTGGCATTTACCAATAATGATGCTCTTGGAAGCTGAACATAAATGGTACTGTTCTCTAACATAAATGGTACTGTTCTCTAACGTAGGAAATGTCCTGCAACTCCTGTTGAATGCTTCTTCCCTCAGCAGGGACCACTGGATTATATTCCTTATCGTACAAGTCAGGAGTGGTATCTAATCAAATTGTCTTTAAGAAAAAGAGAGCCTGAGTGGACTGGGATAGCAAGAAAGAAGACAACAAGGTGATAAAGAAAGTGAGTTATGGAGAAACACTGGCGGAAGTTTTGGATCTTTAGAGGCCCTGAGCTTGACCATAGAATCACACAGCTTGTCATCTGACAAGAACGTAAAGAGCACATGTAAAAGTTCTCTTTACCAAGGTCAAAGGAGGTTCTGCTCTGCCTCTGCTCTGCTCTAGTGAGGCCACATCTGGAGTACCATGTCCAGTTCTAGGCTTCTCAGTTCAAGGACAGGGAACTACTGGTGAGAGTCCAACAGAGGGCCAAAAAGATGATTAGGGGACTTGAGCATCTCTCTTAATGATGGAAGGCTGAGACATCTGGGGCTCTTTAGCCTGGAGAGGAGGAGACAGAGAGGGCATCTTATCAGTGCTTATAAATTTCTAAAGGATGAGTGTCAAGAGGATAGGGCCACGCTCTTTTCAGTGGTGTCTAGTGATAGCACAAGGGCAGTGAGCACAAACTAGGACACAGAAAGTTGCACCTAAGCACAAAGGTAAACTTCTTTACTTTGAGGGTGACAGAGCACTGGAACTGCCCAGAGGTTGTGGAGTTCTCTGGAGACTTTCAGAATCCTCTTGGACACATTGCTGTGCAACCTGATCTAGGCAAACCTGCTTTAGCAGGGATGTTGGATTAGATGATCCCCAGAGGTCCCTTATTTTAGCCCAGGTAGATAGGAAGAGATAATGACGCAAACCCTTCTTTTTTGTAGCTCGGAGTTCAGAGTCGATCAGCTAGACATTTAGCAGATGCCAGACAAATATAAATCCTTCAAATCTATGACCCCTGTTAGCATTTCAGAGGCTTGTGCAACTTCTGAGTGCTGGACGGTGTTGTGCTTGCCAGCAGGACTTTCCTCAAGGTGCACAGTGTGCAGGTGCTTTCTTGTGTATCAGCTTGCTGTCTGCGCAGTCCCTCCTCTGAACATAGGAAGAATGGCAAAAAATGGGGAATTCCAAGAATGCCATGTTTTGAAACCAGAGATGAATTTTTAAGATGGCAGTCCTAAACAAATGTGGAGTAAATATTGTTGGCCTGAATTCCCTTGTCTCAGGTCCCTCTCTATAATATGAGTATAATCCAACTAGTTGTGGTTGTAGGAGGGTTGCAAAGGATCATATGGATCAAAATCCATGGTTGGAGCCCTGCAGAGAAAATGGTGAGATTAAGAATTTGATATTCAGCATAGAGGTTGATTCACATGACAGGCAAATTAAAGTTCTGTGGGCAATGGAACAGTTCTTCCTCCATCATAACTGTGATTATTTGACTTTGTGGCTATAACACACCTTTAATATCCTAAAATGTCACTGCTGATTTCAGCAGAATTGCACTGACCTGTGTCTGCTGAAGGTTTATCCCATTGTAATTCTGTTGGACAGACATGATACCTAATCACAGGGGCTTGATTATCAAGGTCTCCAAAACTCAGGTTTGTTTGTTTGGTTTTGGGAGTGGGTGGTGGGCTTGAGTGGTGGTTTTGGGGTGAGTTTTTGTGTGTGTGTGTGTTTGTTCAACCCCAGGAAATTAAATAGAAATCTTAAATGGAAAACAAATATCCAGGATAAATCAGTGGGAGTTTGGTGTGAGTAAAAAAGCTGTAAACAGAATTCAGGGTGGTGGCAAGTTACAGTGATGAGATCTCTATTATTTGTAAGGTCAAAGAACAATTTATCACAGCAACGTGAACACTATGAATTTGCACAACAGTAGCTAAAGTAGGCACCATCCACCATAAGAGAAATACCTGTTGCTGTACTTGTTCTCTATATTTGAAATTGTTTCACTTAACTTCAGAGATCTATCTCCTTTCCTTTAACAAAAAAAATATGTGACTGTTTACCACTTTGGCCTGAGTGTTACATGCCAAAAAATCAGAGTAAAGCCCTCAGCACATCAGTAGGTTGAAGACGCTGCCTAAAGTGACAGAATAGTCTTAAGGGCTAAAATGAAGAGAGATTTGGTGAACTTCCAGAAGGTGGTTGAGCCAGAGGAGGGATTGTCTGAGCCTTTGCTTTAAGGGCCACTCCACGCTGCTGTTCAGCGAGAGGCTTAGCAGGCAGCAGGTGTGGGATGCCTGTGGCTGCTATAGTCGATGTTGCTTGGCAGGGGTTGTGATGGTGCATGATCATATTCTGAGCTTCTTCAAAGGAATGAAAGGAATGAACGGAGGTTACTGTAGTGCATTATCAACAGAACAACCCCTATTCTCCACTTAAAATAATAATCCTCTCTTTGTGAGCACCAGTAATCTGCAGCCAGCACGCACAACATAATTTGTAATTTTCTTTCACTTCTGCACAACCTGCAACAGAAAAACAGACAATACCCAAAATAACTTGACAAGCCTTTTGCTTATGTGTATAACAAGTGGACATGAACAGGACTGCTCTAGAAAGAACATTGTAAAGCCTGAACTTTGCTCAGTGGGCTCATGGCATCGCACAGGTTTCCACTCGTTAATGGATTCTTCATTTTTCTTTCTTCTTAAAACTTCATTTTAGCATATTAAAGATGAGCTACTATCAGAAGCCAGAGCAAGCATGCTGCTTTCTCTTGGACTAAATGTAAACTATTATACTTTGTTGAGCCCTTCTTGTTGATGCTGAAGAACAGATTGAACAGAGTGATGCTAATTGTCTCAAGCTACTTGTGCAGAAGTCGTTTTGGAGCTTGTCAAAATTACAAACAATTATGCACAAATTTGAAAGCTTGCACTGCAATTTAAAGGAGCAGAAATTTCTTTTGTCTTTTGCTAAAAAGATGTAAATAAAAGACAACAATGGTTTTATGAACGTGATAATAAATAACTGAGAATGAATAGGAAATTAATTATTTTTAAAACCTTGAGAAAATCTTGACTGAATAACTAACAACTCTCTAGTCTCATAAAAATTGTTTTGGAGGCACCATGTTATGCTGAAAAGACAGTGTTCTTGATTTTTCATCTTAATAAAATCTGGTGATCTGTAATGCCTTCTTTATTCCTTCCACATGATAAAGCAAGAACATTTACAATTACACTTTGTATTATATTCCTAAATTCAGTAATCTGTCATAAATGGTTGGGAATAAAAACACAGGAGGAACACAGTTGATACCTGAAGTTAGAATTACTCCTAGTACACTACCATTAACAGCTGAAGACCGTAAGTATTAGCTTTCTTACTAACATGATGAGCAATGGCCATCTGTCTTCACAAAGGATTCCTGGCCAAAAGTGATTACCTCAGTCCCAGTAAACTCTTGAACTTTTCCACATAGCAATAAGGGGCTTAATGAAGGAGATACAGAGCAAAAGCACAGGTTCTCAGAGGTCTGTTGAGGTGTTTAACTCTTGGAGAAGCTCTCTTTCATGAAAATCTCTACTCCAAAATACTTAAAATAGCACACATATTCTGTTAGGAAGACACAGATTAAAATAGTGTGTTGGTGGAACAATTTTCTGTAACTTCCTCTGAGAATTTCATTCAACTTCTCTCACCTGAACTTGCTGAAACCTGAGTTAGTGTATTAACAGTTAGATTAGGTTTACCCCAACTTAACAGAAAAAGACAAATAAGCAAACCCCCCCCCAAAAAAAACCAAAAAAACAAACAAAAAAACCCAAACAAATTGTGAATTTTAAATTGATAATGTAAGCTGTATGAGAGCTAACTCACTACTTGAATATCTGCTCACTATGCTGTGTCAATGCCTGGTGTCAGGTATCTCTTGACTGATATGATAGGAAACAAATCCACAACACCAAGACTAAAGAGATGTCTGTCAGTATGAGCTAGAAAAAACAATCTTTTATTGTAGTGGCATGCAAAGTCCCATCTCCTCAGTGTACCAGCACTGAATAAAATATATATATATAGTCTGTGCAGGATTGCAGAACTTGATTATAAAATCAGAATATCAGTGTGCATCAGGATCAATATCAGCAAATAATTGCAGCTAGGTTGAGCCAAACATCTGCAGATGGAAACATGTGTGGATATTTGCATCCAGACAATCCAAAAGAAATAAGAAAGCCCTAGCCAGGAAAACAGTTTCTCCAACTTAATCCATTTCCTTGGGAAAATCCATCAATTGTTAGAATCGAGTGGGATATAATCTGAAGAGGGCCAAAAGAGTCATTGCATTTCCAAAGGTAAGAGGATGGACACTACCATCACTGAGAGAAAAAAATAGCATAAATTGGCCTGACTTGCAAATCAGTACTGACTAGGACATGCTTCAAATATTAAATAGGTGAAATTGGAAAAAAAAATTGAAAGATCTTACTCTTTGGGACATATGTAGCACTTTTCATTCATAGATCCCAGAGCATTTCATAAAAGTGGATAAATTCCTTCCTCCTGAGTTTGCAGCTGGAGTAAGTGGGGCATAGAGAAAATGCAGGAAAATGCAGTGACCTTGCTAACATTTGTCTTTCAGTGCTTCCATAACTACCAGCATGGGGAAGATGAAAACTACCAGCATGGGGAAAAGGAATGTATTTTATAAAGGTAATAAGTATTGAATTTATAAAGGAGAAGATAAAAAAGAAAAAAAGGAAAAAAGAAAGTATGCCAGAAAGAGAAAATGAGGAGGAAAAGAATACAAACAGGAAATAAATTAGAACAAGGAGTGAATGGAAAAGAAAAATCTGCAAGAGAATAAAAGGAGAGGGTATATGTAAATATAAGCATATTCACTGTAGATATGCACACAGAGATTTAAATCACACTTGTGAATTATTAATAGGGTACCTCAGGATAAGACTTCTGCCACACACACAGGCTGCAAATGCACCTGAGCTCTGCACATGGGGCTGTGGCAGGAGACCTGTCTGAGAACAGGCTGGAAGTTATTTCCACTAGCATCACCTTGAAAAGCGTCATCCTGAATGGTGAGATGGGTCTTTCTGCTGACAAGGATGCAATCAGCTGAATAACTAAATAGTTTGGCTTCCCACTGTCAAGCTTGTAAGTTAGTCCTATATTAGGACAATTTTCTACTTCCCTTAAAAAAAAAAAAAAAAAAATCCTGCGAACTCAGAAATCTCTTACAAGGAAAAACTGCATGTTTTAAAGTCAGTAGAAAAAAAAAATCAAGAAAAATGATGCCAATGCAGACAGTCTGGGAAAAATTGTTTCTAAGTATGACACTACAGTGAAAGTCAATGATGGAAAATGATAGCTTTTGTTCAGGAGCTCTTAGTCAGCTACATCTTGTTTGCTTTAAAGACAACTTTGATGCTGTTTGCCTGTGTTCAGACTGCAGCAATGTAATGTATCTTTGATACATCAATTTCCTCAGTTTTTATCAATTATATTTGTGCCAAATTTTCAGAACTCTTCCTTTTGTGGTTTGCTCTGAATCATGCTGAAATATCTTCTATTCAATCACTTCACACAATTTGTCTCATGAAGACTCATGAAGACTGTAGATGTGCAGGCACTATTTAGAGTCTGAGTCCCATATTCTGAACTCTCTGTTGAGTGTAGAAAGAGCTCATACCCAACTCCCAGATGCCATGTTGACTTCTTATAGTTAGTTTATCAATGGTCTACTTTTTTAAATTTTTTTTTTTAAATTGCTAAAGGAAGCATGATCAATATACAAGGGAAAAAATGCAGTGTCCTGCTAAATAATTTTTACAATATCAATCTTTGAATATTTATAATTGATTTCCCATAGGAAGCTTTCTTTCATGACTTTTATTTATCCGTTACTATTCTCCCCTCTATGTAACTGTAATATTTATTTATTTATCTTCTGTTTATAATTATTCTCTTTAGCTATAGTGGAAAGTAACAATAGAAGAGCATTAAATAGACAGTGATAGTCAGATTTTCATACAGATTAAAAGCTCAGTGAAGGGAAAAACATTCCAAAAAAACCCAGCATTTATAATATGCATTGTCAAAGCACTTAAACATATAAGGTATGCAGTTATGGAACTACTTAAAATGGAACTACTTAAATGGAACTACTTAAAAAAGAAATGCAATAGGACTAAATTGCTAAAATATCTTAATCCTGTATTTAAGCATCCACGCATTTTGCACTGTTGTTGCAAGTTAGCCACTGAATACTACTGGAACTGACCAGATTCAGTCTGAGAGTCCTTCTCATCTCCCAGAATAGTGATTTCCTGACAGCAGTGTGTGTTTGCTGTTGCAGCACAGGCTGCACTGCATGTGCATTTGTAGTTTAAACAGAAAGGATGGCAAGGTCACAGGTATCAAAGGACTGGAGCTATCTCAGAACAGGATTTGGGTAACGTCTTGTGTAGACCTTCTCCTAGATGACAAATGTTCAAGACGTAAAAATTTCTTTTGTAGGTTGTTGGAAAACAATAGCTGACCTATGAAGGAGAGAGAGCTTAAGTACCAACTCTGTTCACACAGTGTGTAGGTTGTGACTAGCATCCTGATTTTTACCCACTGGAAGGCATTTTTTCTGCCATTGCATGACTTTTACAATATTTGATAAGATTTCTTAAGATATTCCTTTTAAGAGAGAGTTAATAACAGAGTGAACTAGTAACAGGAGGAATTGAGTACAACAAAATTTACATGCCTTGCTAATCCAAGGATGACACACTTTTTACTTACCTTTTATGACAGTTGTTTACAATTTGGCATTGTTATTTTGAAGGAATATTTCAGGCGTACTTCTCGTACCATCAAAGACGGTATAAAAGTTCCTAGTTTGCCCAAGGTAATAGAACTGCTATAGGTAACACAGAGGAACTTCTAAGCAATATAAAGTATGCATGTCTAGGTGGGCTGCCTTGAAATGTGGGGTGCTTCATGAAAATACGCCCTTCAAATTGAGCCTAAATACAATAAGAGACAGTCCTCTTAACAAAAACATTCTGACAATTGTTACACTGTACCAATACTTTGAGCTTCAGGCACCTTTCTACACATACTGATCCTGGTTCAAGAGTCACATTCGAAATATGGTGTTGAATAAGTCATAGCAGGGACAATAGTCGGACCTGATGAATTCTGCAAGAAAAAAAAAAAAAGGAAACAAAAATTAGTCTGTGAACTTTCTAGCTCATATGCCGACTACCACATAACATGAGTGACTTGAAAAGATATGCCAGGACCACTGGTAAACCAAGCACATCTCTGTTGACAGAAGCCAGCTTCTGTCTGTTCTGACATTTCCGGAGATGTGTTATTACTTCAAGGCAGTAGATTTTGGATATATTAGATAAATCAGAGGCATTCAAATTATTTTCTTAAAGATAATGATTTACACATGTCTGTATATGAGAGAGCTGATATGATGCAGAGTGTGGGGAATAACAGAGTCATTTAGGGAAAAGGGAGAAGGATGAGTGTGGTGAATAGCTAAGGAATGGACTGGGTGAGAGGGGAGCACTCAAGAGTGGTCATCTGGGGAGATCCTGCAACCTGCACCAACCTACTTTTGCCATTCAGCAAGGCAAGGACAAGTCTTGAGAAAATAACCAAATTCAGCCTGGGCCAGTGACCATCAGGCAAGCCCAGTGATGGAGCAGGCTGGGTAAAGCTGGAGGACAGTCATCCTGTGCCTCTGGTCTCTCCAGATCAAGGAGGTGTACGGCCAGGGGACTGCTTCCATAGGTGAAGTGAGCACCAGTAGTAATCCTTTTCAGAGCTGTGCCTTCACCTTTACCAACAAACATCTTACAAATACCTCTGTAAATGAGGGTGAGTGCTCTTAATACCAACACTTCTGCAAGCAGTTAATCTGGAAAGGTGGAATTTTGTTTGAATAATACTAAGAACTAGGAGTCTGATTTTTTTTTTTTTCAGACATACACAAAATAGTAAAAAATGAATGTTTTTAATCAATATTATATTCATGCAGGTAAAGAATCTGTAAACTCTTCAAATTAGAATCATAGAATTCTGAGGTCATTGAGTTCAACCATCAAGATCTCTGATCCAGGCCAGAAAGGACCTCTGAGTTCATCAGGTCCATTCATTTTGTCCACTCCACCAAGTATGTCACTACACCATGTCCCCAAGCACCAGATCCACACAGCTTTTAAACACGTCCAGGGATGGTGATTCCCCTTTCCATGAAAAAAATTTCCCTAAGTGACAAGATTTGTTTGAAATTCAGAAATGTTCACGGAACTGAAATTTAGTTACTTAAAGGCTGTCAGTGAAAAGGCATGGTGTCACTAATAAAATTAAAGGCTTGTTTTTCTAATTTAACTGTAAAGGTGTACCAGGTTTCTCTTTTAATCCAACTTAATTACTTGAGCCTGAATATGTCAGTGTCTACCCAGTTTTCTGGTGTAGCTCCATGATAGGACTATTATAAAATATACCTTATTTTTCTCAACAACTGTAAGTGTTGGACTTCATGAACATTTCAGTTGTCCTATTCTGCTCCCTGCTAATCCTGATGTAGCAATATATGCAATGTATATATAAGCACATTGCTTTAAACACTGCTTTATACACTGATTCATTTCTGTGTAAGATTTTAAGGGTGTTTGTAAAAATATACATCCATGTACAAATGCATAAAGTATATACTTGTAGTGAAACTCTTTGTATTAATAAATGTTTTTCATGGTTCCAAATAGACAGAGATGCACATGCAGTAAAAGAAATTGTGTAAATATAAGTGGTATACATCTAACTAACACAAAAAGATGAAGAAAAGAAATACGTAGTAGGAAGGGCATAATAGAAATCAAGAGATCTCACGCTGCTTACAAAAGAAAAGTTGACAACTGAACACGAACAGAAACACAAAACAAAAATCTATCTACTCATTTTTGACTACAGCAAAGTAGGAAGGGTGACATTCAAAACTAGAGACCTACCTCATTACTTTATACTGCCAGCGAGGCAAAAGAGAAGTGAGACACTGGAATGGAATGCCCAGAGAAGTTGTGGACTCCTTATTCCTGGAATTGTTTAAGGCCAGGCTGGATGAGACTTCAAGCAACCTGCTTTACTGGGAGTGGTCCCTGCCCATGGCAGGGGGGTTGGAACTAGCAGAGGTGATTGGTGGTAACCAGAATGGCTTCACCAAGGGCAAATCATGCCTGACAAATTTGGTGGCTTTTTATGATGAAGTCACAGTGACAGTGGACAAGGGAAGGGCAACTGATGTCATCTACCTGGACCTGAGTAAGGCATTTGACTCTGTCCCACATGACATCCTGGAAATACATGGACTTGATGGGTGGAGCACTGCTGGATAAGGAATTGGCTGGATGTTCACACACAGAGAGTGGTGATCAACGCCACAATGTCCACCTGGGGACCAGTGACAAGTGGTGTCCCTCAGGGGTCAGTGCTGGGATCAGTGCTGTTTAACATCTTTGTCAGTGACATGGACAGAGGAGTCGAGTGCACCCTCAGCCAGTTTGCAGATGACACCAAGCTGTGTGGCACAGTCAACTTGCTAGAGGGCAGAGATGCCATCCAGAGGGACCTGGACAGGCTGGAGAGGTGGGCCCAGGCCAACCTCATGAAATTCAACAAGGCCAAGTGTAAGGTCCTGCACCTNACCTGTACTAGTGGGAGATGTTCCTGCCTATGGCAGGGGGTTGGAACTAGATGATCCTTGAGGTCCCTTCCTATCTTACCATTCTATGATTCTATGATTCTATCTTTAAGGTCCTTTCCAACTCAAGCCATTCTATGATTCTATGAAAAATAATAATAAAGATAATAATAATTAAGATACAGACAGAACTGGTTTTTAAGATGTCTTTGCTTGTTCTTTCCAGTACACCTTTAAGTGACTAACTATCACACATGGACAAATTCCAAGTGCAGCTTGAAAGAATCGAGAGGTCCATAAAGCTTCTATAGCTGTGACAAATTTCAGATTCCTGCAAGTACAGTTTTATTTCTTTTTCATGGGATATATCTGATGAATTTTATGCTTCATGAAGAATAACAACAGTGCTGTTGCACTAACACTCTTTCATCAGCTTACTATTCCTATTTAGCCTTAAATTATAGGTGGAAATTGTCTTCAAGTTTGGTGAAAGCAAGAAGAACTTTTTTTTCCTCCTTTGTAATCATTCTTTCACCATAGTTCTGCTCTTCCACCTCTGAATTAAAATTAAGAGAAATTGCCTGGGAATTTTTATGATTGATGCTCCTTTATTATTCTTCAAATAATGGTCTTACACATAGTATAAAATTGTGATGTCAAACATCTATGTGTACATGTTTAAGGGTTACACTCAAACCAGTGCAGAAAGTTGTAGTGAGTCACTGCCCAACTGAGGATGAATCATCCCTTCCAGCACCTGGAACTGAATCATGCTTCAAGCAGTCAGTCATTGGCTGCTGCCTTTGCAGACACAAACACTGTCTCATATATAGCAGTTGTCTACATTAGGATTTTGCTTGGCTTGTTATTGCAACCATTAATTGAACAGAAAAGAAATGGCTAAAAAAAATATCAGTTCTCAGTCTGAAAGTCTTCCAGCCCACTTTATCCTTTGGATTCTTTCTCATGTCCTTGGAAGATACTTTCCAAACACCCAAGGAAAATACCTGAAAACTTTGTCATTGATTTAATGAGAGGTGTAAATTTGCTCAGTCTCTAGTTTATGCAAGCCTGCTCTAAAATACAGACTATCCAGAGCCATCTTTCAGACCATCATCTTTATTTGTTGACTTTGAGCTTTGACATAAGTTTCTTTCTGACTAAGCTATGGCATGACCTATAGTTTCTCCATTTTGGATTACTTACTTTTGCTATATGAACTTGATATAATCTCAGGCTTTCTAACAGAGCTGTTTGAACTTGGCTTGATTTCTGATTCTGCTCTGCCTATGACCATGAGTTTGGTATTCAGACCCTAGACCAAACTGTCACAGGGAAAAAAAAAATCAAAATATTCATGTACAGGGGTAAGTTTCACCAGTTAAGGCATTACAATTCTTACTTCTTACTTCAATATAGACCAAAAAAAGAAAAAATGGTGTTTTGAGATTACAACCTTATACTGTGACAGAAATCAAGAGGGAAAACCAAGACACTCATTCTTACATACACAATAGCTATGATATACCTGGTGTAGTGGCAATGATTTAAATAAATATCTGGCTTATTACAATGCTTTCAAGTCCTCTATGAGTTGTAAATGATACCTCTTCAAAGCAACGCAGATTCTTGAATGTGTACAAATGCATTCTGCTCCCTCTTATTTCTGAAATATTGATATGGATTTGCCATGAACCTTCAAGGATGGTAGTTAAATACTGTAGGCACCTATGTCATTTTAGATGCCTCTGGTATGCTGCCACTCTAGAAAAGCAGAGGTCTTCTGCAGGTTTCATAGCTACTTCAGAAATCCTACGGATCTTAAATCGCGTTAGATACCTAAAGACTATAACAAGACACATTCTTCATTTGACTTAGTACCAAAATAAGCTGCTTTACCTCTCTGACACAGAATGAATACTGATGCTTTTCCCCTCTGACAGGCTATTTTCCGTCTGAAACAAGCTTTACAATTGTAGATACAAGCAAAGAAGTCTAGACTGCAGCTAATGTTTTCTGAAAATTCTCCTGTTGATCATTTTAAAAAGTGGTTGTTGCTTGAGAATGAAAAGACAGACTGCTATGGGTGTAAAATCATGTGCATATATAAATACAGATGTCTTCTTGGCCATTTCTGAAATGAAGGACAAATAAGCCCAGATCTGCCTCGACAGGCAGAGCTACTGCTTCATTTCTGCTAAATCTAATTCTTTCATTGAAACAGACTCTTCCCATAAAGTCTATTCTGTGATTTTTGTCAAAAAAAAGGCTTCTTCCATATTTCTTTCATAATCAGACCAAGCCACAGCCAGTGGTCTTCATACCAAACTGGGAAATATCAACAAATCCATTATTATGAGAAAATTATTTCAGATTTCTTTCAACTGACCAAACAGACAAAGTCAGCAGATTATCCAGAAGATGAGTTAATGTATAATATTCTCAAAGCAGTTTATCAGTTTTGCTTTCAAGAGATGGACTTCTTGAGAGATTATTAACAATGTCATTATTAGATAATAATTTTTTTTCTTTTTTTTTTTTTGGTAGTCTTGGTTCGTGTTGGTTTTTCTTCAATGTGTGGCATCATGAGGGTGTGGATGTGCTCTCCAAGGTCCTGAAATATGGTACTGGATTTTGGAAAGTATATTACTAATTAAAAGTACTAATGTTTAGTATTAGCATCTTCAATTAGCTATAGGTGAAAAAAGCAACTATTTAATAGCTAAATAGTTAAACTCCAATCTAATGGGATCAGTCTTGGAAAAAAAGAACTTTGATTAAAATATATATACTGGTATTTAGATCACATTTAGATTCTACAGAGTACAAATGACAAAACAAAGAAACTGAAGCTAGGCAGCCTCAGAAATATAAAATATCATCCTTGTGATTTAAANCCTTGCTTATACTGTGATACTGTGATACTGTGATACTGTGAAATGAATTTTCATGGATGTTGAATTCCTAGAAAACAAAGTTGCTGAGATTTGCCAAACAATGTTAGCCCTGACCTATCATTATGTTCATTGTTAATAAATATTGCTGTTCTTTCTTTTCATACATCCCCCAACAGTTTTTAACTTGTCAGTGGCTTTTGTACTCCGAAGAAATGTAACAGAAGAGATGTCATGAGCACTTGTTCTGAAAATTGAGGCGTTGCACTTATTTTCCATTCCCCATTAGCACTAACTTTTCATATCAAAAGATGACGCGGCAAATATTTTTTCTTTTCAGATTTATTGTCCAAAGTTATGTGATGACATAAATTTAGGGTAGCAGAGATTATATGCATATTTCTATGTAACTGTTATGAACTACAAGAACTGACACTGTGAAACATCAGTTTAAGCCATGAACAGATTGTCCAAGTTACTCGATGCATATTTGTGATGTTATGGTAGTGTTATTGTGGAGATATGTATCTAAACATCTAACCAGCTGGCAATCTTGCAGTCCTAATGAATAATCTAAGGACTGAATGTGAATGTTGACTGAGATAGCAGTCTGCACTTCCATCCTATTCCCTGTATCACAGCTGAAGAAGAATGGTCATGTTCCTCAAAAAAGCTTGCTCTGCTGGGCCATTAATACCTTTTTCATGGGTAACTAAATGGTTATGGAATGTTTGTGGGGGTGTTTTTCATGTGTGTGGTTTTTCTTTTTGTTTTGGTTGGTTGTGTTTTTTTAGAAAACTTACCTTTAATCACCTCAGAGAGGTGATTCTGCCACTTTGCTGTGCTCTGGTGAGACCTTATCTGGAGTACTCCATCCAACTCTGGAGCCCTCCATATAGGAAGGACATTGACCTGATGGAGTGGGTCTAGAGGAGGTCCAGAAGAATGATCAGGGAGTTGAAGCACCTCTGCTACAAAGACAGACTGAGGGAGCTGGGGGTGTTCAACATGGAGAAGAGGAGGCTCCAGGGAGACCTAATAGCTACCTCCCAGTACCTGAAGAGGACCTGCAAGCAGGATAGAGAGAGACTGTTTACAAAGGCCTGTATTGATGGGGTGAGGGGCAATGACTTAAGATTAGAGAAGAGCAGATTTAGATAGGATGTTAGGAACAGATTCTTTAACATGAGGATAGTGGACCACTGGAACAGGTTGCTCAGGGAGGTGATTGAGGCTCCATCCCTGGAGATATTCAAGGTGGGGCTCAAGAGGGCTCTAGGCGGCCTGATCTAGTTGAGGATGTTGCTGCTTACTGCAGGGGCATTTGGACTAGATGACTGTTACAGGTACCTTCCAATCCAAACCATTCTATGATTAAATGATTCTATGCTTACTATCAGGGGGATGAGACAGTGGAATGGGTTGCCCAGAGATGCAGTTGACTCCATCCATGGATGTGTTTAAGACCAGGCTGAATGAGGCCTTGAGCAACCTGGTCTAGTGGGAGGCATCTCTGCCCATGGCAATGGGTTTGGAACTAGACAATCTTTAAGGTCCCTTCCAGCTCAAGCCATTCTATGATTCTATAATTTGACTTTTCTTGTCTGCTAACCCAATAAAAATTAACAACATGGTATAAATTAAACTTGTGCAATTCCACTACCTCAAATTTCAGGGAGAATTTCTTAGTAAAGTCTTCCCAACATAACCCCTGAGAGGGAATTTATTTAGAGTGCTTTCTTCAATTCTTATTGCATTTTGTATTAAAATGACATACAAATGAACATAGTTCTTGAACCAGTGACAATCAGGACTACTAAAGAGAATGCAGTACGTCAACACTGAAATGTCATTAAATACTCTAAATTACAAAGTAATATGAAGATATTTTAACCAGAATTATTGTTTTAGAAAAAAACATTTAAACATTATAATCACAAATCAGCGATTGACTTGTCACCAAAGGGAATGATTTTAGAGAAGAAAAAAAAATTCCTACAAGTATTTCTTCAGAAACTGTTTCTCATTCAATTACTGTTTTGGACACCTGAATCAAGAGAGTATATAAAAGAAAATGAATTCAATCAACAAGCAATTCTCTGGGTAGTTCATCAAGAAGAACAGTTAACAAAGTGGAAAAACATTTCTGGACTAGCAAGACAAGGGCTCATTTATGAAAGTAGGCCTGACCAGGCCAAAATGTGATTAAAAGAACATTCATTATAATTTGAAACACAGAAATCAAAAATTACTATTTTTTCAGAAGACAATGAAGTAAACTTATATGATGTATTTGAAGAATAGCTTCTTAAATACAGAATTTAAATGGAAATATTAATAAAGACTACACGAAAGACTTCTTGTAAGCATGTCTAAACCAAGTATGTGAGCTTGAAAATTAACTTTAACAATATTATTCTTATTGATTTTAGCATTTCCAAAAGCTTTTATTGCCCTTATGAGTACTTCCACTGCCTATACTGAAGACCCTCTCTGGGGGCCACTGCAGCTTTGGGAGCATACCTCTTGGATTAGAGTTGAATCTACCAAAGTATTGGTCCGTTTCAGCTAATGACAACTCTCCCACAGCTGTAGGGATATTTAAAAAGTGAAGACTTAATCAGCAAGATCATTATCCACTTGACTGTGAAAGGGAGATACAGAATAAAATAATTGCAAAATTGCCGCAGAGAGGTGTTCTATCCCAGAAAATGGACTAAAATTAAGACGTGGACCTAATGTTTAAAGGCTGAGAAATACTGCTCACAGGTTATATGGGATGATGATGCAGTTCAGTTTCCTGGGTTCCAAGGTGAAGATTTAAGTCAGTATATTGTGATTATCAAGACAAATCTCAGGTGGTTGCATCTGTACATATTCAATGCCAACAGCACCAGCTACATTTTCCCCCCTGTTGTTTCTTGGAGAAATCTCTTAGGTTATGATACATTTCCTTGTTTATAAAATAAAACAGATTTTGACTAGAAGATAAAAAGACACTGAATGTTACTCATAAAGCTTGTACTGCCTCACTCCTAGGAAATTAAAAATATTGTTACCAGATGTTCCACATGGTCCCATGTGCTGAAGCTGGGGAATCTTAAGTCTACACTTCATTTACTGTTTGAGGAACAAGATACAGAGTAGACAATGGTTCTTACAAGTATGAAGAGGCACTCTGAAGAGCTATGCAGCTCCACTGCACCCTAAACTTGAAGATATAAAAATTTCTTAGATTTTAGCCTGGTTTCATAAAGTTATTAAGTAATCATTGCCTGTTCATCTTCCAGTTCTTCCTACTAACTTTTTAATCCATTATCCAATTCCAGTCAAATTTGCCAGGGATATAGAAATATCAAAAGCATTATGTTTCTTCACACATTGTGAAAATTAGCTAAGCAGGTAGGAGAAACACAACTAAGTGCTCCTTACCCACTCCAAGGGGGGAAAAATACCTACGGTATTGAATTAAATGATTACCTGTCACATTACATTTCAGAGATGAAAATATTTTCATTTCAGCTTCATAGTTTGTGCAAACTCATGTGAGGCACATTTAGTTCAAATTTAAATCTTACAAAAACTTGCCTTCTGTTTTGTGGACCTACACAAACATTGTTTACTGTCATCCTCAGTTTTCTGATTTCTTTCCATTCAATTGCTAGAAGATTTTAGTTTGCTTGGAATACACTTCTATTAAACATTTGGGAAGCATCTTGCACACTGGGAAATACTGAAAGGGAGCAAAAAAGAGTTAATAATTTCTTCTAACCTAGAGTGACAATGGTTTATTGTTGGGATAGAGTTCTTCTTTAACAATCAATTTTTTTTTCCTTTCATGCTAGAAGGGACAAAGGACATTTATTTTAGTGTAACATAATCTAAGAACCAAATCAAGATGGTAATTGGCATAGCACTAAAACATTCTTTCCTTCCGTATCAGCGTTCTTTATTATCAAATTATTCCTTTAAAAAAATAAATAAATTCCTGCAGAACTGACAAGTAGAAGCATAACAATAATCACCTTGTGTAACTTTAGACACTCAAATTAATTTTTTTAATTAAAGAGAAAATATGCTAAGACCACCTACAAAGCAAATGGAGATAGGCAGGTTATTCTATGAGGTGATTCAGAGAAGGACTCCTTGAATAACACAGAAATCTTTATGGCATTTGCCTTCTAAATCATCATAACTTCTAAATCATCATAACTTAGCCTTCTAAATGTGCATCTGGGAAGTTAAATCAGAAGTGGAGATCTATAATCCATTTTCATCTTATTCTGTGATTATCTGCATCTCTATAGCCAGGCTCAAGAGTTATTATAGAAAATCTTAATTACAACCCTTTGGAAACAAACAAACCTACCAATGGTTGAAAGAATTGGGACCATGAAAAAAAAAATGAATTTAATATGGCATTTAGTATGATTTGGAAAGTTTTTCTAGGTTTTCCCACAACTGGAAAGTAGGAAATAAAAAGCTGTGGGAGTGGCAAGCTCGCTTGCATGGAATTGATTTGCACAGATGAAGGATTTTAAGGAATAAATAACCTGAAAAGAGGACAAGCGATAAAAATTCTATGAAGCTACAGCCCAAGTAAGGTCCATTAGTAATACTGTATTTTGCAGATGATTCAAATGAATCAGTTTATCACTTCCTTCAACAAGATAAGAACAACAGTGGTAAGTGAATTTACTCTTCTGTTTTAAGATGAGCATAATATTTCAAGTATTTCTGTGCAGTAACAGCCATGTGTTATTTAAACATTTCTATAGGGTTTTAAACATTCTGGTGAATCATTTTTAATTAGCTATGATTAAAAAGTCACTGTCAAATAGATAACTCCAATGAAAAACGTGGTAAAAATCACTTCTGAACTCAGAATAGCTTTATTTTTTGTATATTAAAAAAAAAATTATAATTACAATCCAATTCTAATTATTTACATGGAGATATTTTAGTTGGAGAACTTACTGGAAGCCATCTTTATTGGCCAGTGAGGGAAGGTAAATGTCTCCTGTCAATCTGAGATTTCAGCTTAAGGCCGCCTCAAAAATGTTTTTCAGATTAAAAAGGTGCAGAAGTGAAAAGACTTCCAGGAATAGATGCTATGTAATAGAAAAATATCAACCATATATGCATTTCAGATTTGCAGGTCAAATTACAAGTCTGGCAATCAGATTTTGACTTCCTAAATATTCTCAAGAGTTCCAAATATAACCTCCTCCTATTCTTTCCCTTGAAACAGTAATGCAGCCTTGCTACATGCAATAAAAATGAGCTGTCTTGTTCGAGTCAGAAAGTCTAGATTTGGTTTGTGAGTAAAATGACATTTAATACCCTGTTACTGTCATGTGCTAGTGTAAAGCATAGGGCAGAAGCATAGGATCTTTCCTGGAACCAATGTTATCTAAGCAGTCTCACTGTCTTGAATTTTTCAATAAAATTTTTGGTAACTGAAGTAGATACATAAGGGCAACTTTTCTGATTGTTTTCAACTTCATGTCCACCTGACATTCTACCTGTCCTTTCTCTCCCAATAACTTTTCATCGATGTGCCTCTTTCCAAACAAGTTTCAAACAGAGGTGAAAGTCTCAGAGAGAGTAAATTCCTAAAATTGTCATAAAAACTGTCCGTGAGTGGAGGACTCCTCTTTCAGTAGTGTTCTTTTTAGATGGCAAAATCTGAGATATTAATTGAAGAAATCACAAAGGTTTGGGGGACATAAGGAGGACTTGGTATGCTCTTGAAGAGGTGAGATTTTAGGGATCTGCAAGACAGCTGGAGTCAAGAAGTGTAATAATGTGGGAAATAGGACAGAATTAATCTAAAAGAATCCCAGCTTCTTTGGTTCCACTACTCACGGGATATCTTATTTTTTTTAATTTACATTGGTCTATGTTTAACAGTCAGTATTTCACTTCAGATGGCTATGCTTGGGCTCAAACAAATAAAAACAAAACTGTTCACAAGCTTAGGTTTTATGATCAAAAGATACTACTGTGATCATCAGTCTGGACTACCAAGTTAATGCAGACCTCAGCATTTTCCTAATTTCTTGATCAAGATTACAATTTCAGGTGATCTTAACAAGAGTATTTAGTTATTATCTAAAGTAATAGAGAATCTGGCACACATTGCTTAAATCGCTCCGATTTAATATTGTTTTAAATTTTAACACTCCTCACTGCTAAAGCTATACTTTCATTTTGAGTTTGTCTGCTTTCTGTTTTCATTGACCAGGTCTTCCCAAAGACTCATAAAAAGAGAACTTTGCCTTTATATGTTGAATGACAGAGGACTCCATACAGTGCTCTAATTACTCTATCCTAATTTTTTTGCACACAAACTCCCCCCACAAACAAACAAATGAACAAAAAAAGCCCAACAACAACAAAAAACAAACGCACAATATTTTACATGGTACAAAATACTAATTCTTCCTTTCTTAAGAGATCAGACCGTAGGCTTTCACTATAAAGTCAGATTTCAACATCAGATCAATACTTTTAAAAACCTTTGTAATTCTCCAGCAGCTTTTAAAATGTGAACACTGACTGGACAATGCTTACTATCTCACTATTCTACTACTGGTTTAATTGATATGGTAATAGCCTACCTATCTAAAATTATCAAATTTAATACTTCAAGTTTACTAGAATTAATTTATCCTGAGCATTTTATTTTGTTACTTTAAATTCAATCCAGACAACATGTAAATAAAAATGCTGCATTCTCAATAGCCTTAGTGTGGATTCCCTTGTCAGGGTATATTAAAACTATTACAAAATTCCTTGCAGTTATTTTGGATAAGAAAAGTACTTTTTGAAAGTATCAGAATACTGTTTCTATGAAGACAACATAGTGACAGCTTACTAAAAAAGTTCATCCTTGAATCATCTGTAATAATAGCTTTTTCTTGGTTTACAAGATGAATAGATTATAAAATGAGGCAAGTTATGAATTCCTTACAATAACAATATGAATTCTTATCTGTTGTTCTGAAAGGGAAATTGCCAAGCGTTTTTAACATAACAAACAACCCATAATGTTTTTGACAGCATGAACTTTTACAGAGATAACATAAAACTCTGAATTCTCACCAGTAAATCACAAAACACATACAACATGTAGCAAAACAGGATATAAAAATAAAATGCAAAATTTTGCAGTGCCTCTTGTGGCAAAGGAAAAGCAAGGAAGTTGAGCTTCTTTCAGACCATCATAAGCTGACTGGAAAGACATTCTCAGAGTCCACTCACAATTTTAAAATTCAACTAATATCAGCATGGATCACCCCTTTGCAAGCAACAGGTGGTGCATCAAAGTGTATGCAATACCTTTAGTAAATGAAGCTTTCCTAGAGCTATTTTGTCTTCTTCCTACCTTATTTGTAAAATGTTATTTTATTATGATTTTTTTTTCCACCTGTGGTATAAATCCCATAATTTATGTTGGGTGGAGCTCTGCTGTTCTGAGATTGGCAACCAGTTTATACTGCTTGGTTCTAAACCTATGAAATCTGAAACAAGTCATTTGCCTGCTGTTTAAATCTAATAGACAGCAGGCTACTCTACAATACTGCATTTTACTAAATTTAATGAGAATTCATCATTTCAACGTTAACCTGAAATAAATTACTACGTCTTAACTGCTTAGAATGACAATGACTTTAAAAACAAAACAGGAGATATTTCAGTTCTTACATTTTGCATGATAATGGGCTTAAAACATTTCAAGGGGAGTGGACAATTTTATTATAAAGGATTAAATTATTTCTGTGGTTGTGTATATGCCATTCTCACAGAATCTTGACCCAAGAGTGTCAACAGGAAGTCAGAGGATTAATTAGCTAGGAAAACAAAAGCAAATTCCTGTAAGAAGAGAATTTCAGAAACAGAATTGTTTAAGGACAGTACTTTGAACATTAAGATAATGAATGTCTTTTCTAGAAAATACACAACATTCTTGTTACAGACATTATTATCTTAACCACCATTTTATAACATTTACCTAAAGTTTATTTTAAGAGAAGTCTTGTTTTTAACAATCATCTTAAATCCTAGTAAACTGAAGAATTAATTAGCAAGCATGGAGGATCAGCAAACTAATGCTTTAGTCTGTTAAACCATCTGCTCAGGAGCACCCTGTTCAAATCTTGGCATTAGGAGAGGATGGATGAATACTTTTCTCTTGCACTTAGCTACGACTTGCCATTCTTTGCTGTTGCACATTTTTCATCCTTCAGCTCATGGAAAATAGTTATAAAGAAGTAGATAATTGACCAGATTTCTGTTATCATGATGTTTTACTAAACAGATTGCTAACAACTTTGGCAGGAGAATCTTACTGTAACCATTCCTCTTATTTCATACCAGGTTCCTGTATACAATAGGTATATACAAAGAGACAGATTCAGCATTATCTTTTAGTGGCTTTACCTTGTACAAAGGCGATTTATATGCAGTTAAACCAGCAAAACTAGTGTAAGGTAACTGAATTCTTCAAGGCAATCTGTCCTTCACTTCTGAAGACTATTAATGAATGCTCCATTAATATTTTAGTACTTCACTATATTTCACTATTAACAAGAACAGGCTTATCAGATCTGAGGAGGTCCTTGTTATTGAAACCCCAATCTGTCTTTGTTTTCTAAACTTTCATGTTAATTCTTTGATTTCATGTCACAACTTGGTTTCCAGAAAATGCAGGTACTTTCTGACATGTAATGAATGGATCAAGGGCTCAATTTGGCAATGAGGGTAGTCAACAGTCTAGCATTGTTGATACTAAACCAATTTCCTCATACTTCACTCTCCTACATCTTGAAAAGATGGAGAGCAATCTCAGTTACAAATCAGATGATTGATACGGTAGGGAAGTCATCCAGCAAATCACACTGTGAAGTCTGCATAGTAGTGAGTGGCATAGGAAGGCACTCCAAGTAACACAATTACAGGGTAAAGTGCACTGTACCACTAATTACTTAATTGTTTGCCAAATACAGAAGAACATTTGAAATAAAGGCAAAGATCTGGACTAAACCTAGCAATAGATGGCTTCCCCTCCTTCCTTCAGCAGCTAGTTTTCTCCTCAGTGGTTTCTTACTCTTCAGGACCACGTGGAGAAAATGGCCCTAGTCACAAAACCCTCCAAAGAGAAGACATTTGTTTAAAAATCTGTCCCTATCTACAGAAAGCTTCACGCTCCTTGATTTTTCTCGAGCATTACAGACTTGATCCTCTTAAATAGCCTCAACTAGCATTTTCTCATTCACTTCAATTAAGTGAGACTGGGACACACAGGTAAGGTTCTGTGTGAGAAATCATTGTATGCTAGCAATTGCAGAATTTTATTCAAAGACACGTTTAATCTGTGTTGATTAAATTAAAACAGGATAGGAAAGAGAGGGAGAAAAATGCTCTGGCAGAAAGGTTGGCTTTTTTTTTTTTAATTTTTTGGAGGTTGCTTCTGTTGTAGATTGACCTCCCTCAGATAAATCTGTGTACCACGGAAACTATTTTCTCACTGAGGAAAAATTTCCAAGTTCATCTGAAGGCCTATACATCAAGTTAAGCACACAGTTAAACTGTGCAACTGTGTAATCTTACTGCCCTCTTCCCATCTTTCCCTCCTGTTGTTTGTCATCCTTACTGTCGTATTTGGTTTC
The DNA here is from genome assembly GCA_013399055.1 of Ramphastos sulfuratus. Lineage (NCBI taxonomy): Eukaryota > Metazoa > Chordata > Aves > Piciformes > Ramphastidae > Ramphastos > Ramphastos sulfuratus. The sequence goes on along the minus strand of WBNM01044356.1, from coordinate 34,437 downwards.
AAAGCAGGATAAGGTCAGTGGAGTAGGGCATGTACCCTTCTCTGTATCTGTAGATCTCCAGTGTGGGGAAGAAGGGGAAGGAAACTACTTTTTCAGATCTTCTGAGGATAAGTAATAAAGCAATAATAACATGTTGTAAAATAAATGCTATCAACTGGCATTTACATATACTTTTATCTAAAGTCTCAACTGTTGAGCAGAATTATAGTGCTGCTCAGCAAAATAAAGGTGGACAGAATAATTCCTTTATTGCTATCTTGCTTTAGTGCATATTCACAGATAGCCTACACCTTGTAAGTCTAAAATACTGACAATATGAGTCTATATATTAAAAACTCTGAACATCTGCAGAAAGGAGACCTTTCTGTGTCCAGACAATTTTTACAATGTATGTAGGAGCTGCCCAGCAATGAGGGTCAGCACAGCAAGTCACTGACAGATATACTGAGGCAGTTTCATGGAACTGGTGGAATGTTTTGCGAATCACAGACTGCAGAAGCAAAAACTGGAGTCCATGTCATTGTAGGGGGGTTTGGTTTTTTGGTTTTTGTTTCAGAAGTTTTTATATATTAAAAATAAAGCAATGATTCTCTAATGTTTTTTACCCAAACATATCACAGATGTCCAGGGACATAGAGTGAGATATTGCCCTCTGAGAAAGCCTCGGAGGCAGAAATGCCAGAATTAAATTAACTGAAATGCAAAAATAAAATGATAAAAGAGAAGATTAAAGCAATAAAGTTATTTAGATGTAAATGTGACTGAAAGAAAAAAAAAAAAAAAGCACTATGAAATCCAAGTGGCCATGAGTAACTTCTGTTTCCTCCTAGTGTCCAGTAAATTGCAACATCCTCTCCCCACACTTTTGCTACATCTTATCTGAATTCTGCAGCTTTTCAATGAGATCTTTCTTGTGAGGGATCAAATTGCCAGGACAGACTACAATTCAGATGGCAGTCGCTGAAGTCCTGAAGTGTCTGTGTGCTTGTGACAATACAGAGAATCCAGAGTCACAGCATAAGCCGAATATATTCCCCTCTTATAGTAGCTGAACTGAAGTTCACTAATTAATGTTTCAGCTTTTTTAGAGCAATACATACACAGAACATTTAAGCCATAACTTTTGTGGGCAGCACTATAACTTCACTATAACAGAATGTGTAATGTATATTTAAAAATTGTCTTTATGTAGAGCAAATCGTTTTTTTCTCTCCTGTTCATTTCCACCGATATTTGCGTGTGCTTTTCAAAGAATGAGGCAGATGGTAATAGGGACTTAAAAACTAGAGATTGTTATTTATTTATTTAAATTGCTACACTTGAAGTTAATTTTTATTTAAAATGCATTCTTACATGGAAGCAAGCTTATAAGGAATGAGGAAAGAAATTAAACTGAAGACAACGTAATCCAGAGAGGCAGAGAGAATTGGTGTTCTACAGGCAAAATCTTCTCCTCTCCTATTTAGCTATTTATTTTCAGGATGTATATCTCTCTATTCTTAGATCCTGTCACTCTGGTAGCAATAACACTTAAACATATTAAAAGAAACAAGATGCATATTAATTTTTGCCTCAGAATGGACAGAATTTACACAGATTATCTGCAGGTTTAACTTTTGCTTTCTGTTGAAATCATTATTACAAGTGGTGATACAGAAGTTTATCAAACTGGAAGCTGAAAGAGATGACAACTGGAGCTGCAAAAGATGACATTATTTTTTTCCCACCCAATGATTCTGTATTTGGAATATGTAATGTCAGAGGTTCCCATTTATTCTTGAAATTACATGCAGTCCTGTTGTCCTTTTCATGTGAACTGCAATACTTTCTTCATTAGCATTTGCTGTTAATATGTTCATTAAATTCGTGACACATTGTAATTAATCTGAATATGATGTCATTTCTGCAGAACCTACAACCTCATTATATTCACAGTATGTACATCACAGTCACATTATTTCTGAAAGAGGCGTGCCTCTATTTGGTTATTAATCCAGGGGTCATTTCTGCCCAGTTTACAAGCAATAATTCCGAAGACTTGGAGTAAGATATTAAGCAATAGAATTATTATGTGCTTTAAGAAACAGAAAAAAATGTTGCATAGTAACATTTCCTTATATAGGACAATAACCTGTACAAAGAAAGAGAGAGGCTAGATTCAAAACACCTGCTTACACAGGCTGGGCAGGATCAAAAACTCAGAAGCTAATAACTATGAATTTCCAAATGGAACAATGATACTTGATTTCTAAGGAGTAATGATGGTAAATCTGATTCTAAAGTCATACTGAGTAAAAAAGTTATTTACCTGGCAATAGTTGTCCATATTGTATAGATAAATCAAATTATCCTAATGAAATATTACTTTAAAAATGTGTGTTTAGTCCCACATCAGTATGAGAGATGTAGACCACTGTTTCATTTTCAGCAATTCGTAACAAATAAAAAATGAAAAAAACTATCTTTCTCTGTAGGTAAATATTTTTACCATGGAGCAATTTTTTGATTTTTTTTTTTTTCCTGTTTGTGTGGTCTTGTTGTTGTTGTGCTGTTTTTGGAGGTTTTTTTGGGGTTTTTTTTAAGATGTAAACAAATGTGGTTTTCATCAAGTTTTCCAGGGTAATTTACAGTAGTTATCTCTTTATAAATTTAAGCAACTTGCTGTCATCATAAAAGAAGTATCTCATAGGTGGCTTTTGAAAATTAGGAGAAATAAAGTAGGATGATCAACTATACAAATATACCTAAGAAGAAATTTGCAATTGTTAGTGGCAGAGATTAACATATAGCTGGAATGCAACATAAATTCCTGATCTGACAGATATCAAATACCATTAGTTTCTGTGGGCCCAGATTTCACAGTCAGCATTTGGCATCTGAACAGTTGATTGCCAGTCTATCAGCTACTGCCCATGCAGATTTCCTGCTGCCTCAGGTTTTGAGTCTTTCAGCAGAACTGCAACAAACAGAAGGTACGTTCCAAGAACTACACCTTTAGTTTTTCAGGAGCAGCATAGAAACAATAATGAAAGGAGACCTTAAGAGAATAAATGTATTTTAATAATTGATACTATGACTCTCTGTAAATATTGATAGTTGATAAGATATTCACTTTGGTAAAGTGTTTCTGAGAAAGGGGAAGACTAAACCTTAAATTCTGGGAAAGGAAGTAATGCTTGGCAAGTTCCTTTTTCAAAAAGATGCGCTAAATCAGATTTTACTCTTCTTCAGAATTAGCAGGATGGAATGCTTAGGCTGCATTCTGCTAGTAAGAACAGTGCAGCAAACAAAGTGATCATTCAGAGAGGAAAGTCAGCGTATTTATGAATGAGATTATTGGTGTGGTTGCCTGCTGCAGCAGGAAAAGGGCTCACTGCCCTCGGAGGCAACTTTCTGATCCTGTGCCGACTCATATGATTATGTAGATCCTCTAAAAAGTATCTCTGAAGCCGTGTAGCAGCACGGGGAAAAGGGGACTGATGTTTCAAGTGTCTGTAGAAGGCAGCAGGACGTGAAACGAAGGAAAATCTAAAAAAAAAAACATTACTAGGGTACAACCTAAAGAAACATTTTGTTTTGCGATTTAAAAAAAAAAAAAGTAATTTTCATGAATGTCTTAATGTCCATTTTAAGAATAAATTCTGCACTGATGAAATTGTGCAAATTTCTGTGAAAACCTATTTCAAGCGATCAGAAATATTCGTTTCCCCTTTGCAGTAACATGTTCTGACACAAGCCAGCGTCAACTGCGTGTATAATTGACGCATTTATGCAGAAAGTTAATGTGTGTATTATTTAAACTATGAATGATAGAAAACATACTTACGTGCACTACACTCACGTACGTATACACAGGCGCACAGCCATTTAGCCATAAAATAATGCGTCGAGGGCACCATACCTACGAACCCCACTCTAGTGAGAGTTGCAGGGTCATAGTCGGCTTTCGCTGCTGCAGCAGCCTGAAGGCCAGGGACTCCCAGCCTGCGCAGCCCCAGGGGCACGTCTCGCTGCTAAGCCGGCAGAGCGCCGAGCTCATCGCCCTGCAAGGCGGTTGCCCTGCTGCTGGCAACAGTGTCATTTCTATCTTCCTTGTGGCATCAGGAAGCGCCAGGGAGTCACAAGCCGTTGAAGGGTGGTGTAAGGTTTCTCTGGATGTTTATTGGGATAACTTGGGAGTCAACAGATAATTTAGCAATACCGAGGCTGGTGCATCAACTAAACACTTCAACGAGGGATGAATTACAGCTTCCTGCTGTTTAACTGGCAGTTTTATTCTTGGAAGAGTTTGCGGAGCTAAGTGGACCACTCCGGCCACTGAAACAAGATAAACGAGTAGGTAGACGCACGAGTGCGAGAACAAAGGAAATAAAACTTGGGACGTATCTACGGGTCTGGCAAGGAGACGTACTGCTGTAAGCTCCAGCCGCACTGGGAAGCGGGGCAGCGGCGGAGCAACACGGAAGGCGGATTTCTGTTCCTGAAAGGGATAGTGGCAGCTCCGTCTCCGGGGACGCTTGCCCCAGTCAGGGGCAGGACCTCGGCGGCTGCTCCCCCACCGTAGGCGGGCGGTCTCTCGGCCCGGCAGGCACCACTAGCCGGCACCGGCCTCAGCCTAAAGAAAAGACCCAGGCCCGGCGTAGCGCTCAGTACCGGCGGACGCCGCTGCCCGCCCGCATCCATCCTCCCGCTCTCACCCGCAGCCCGGCGGCAAGAAGAGACACGCCGTCCCGCTTGGCTCCCGCCGCTGCCTGCCGTGCAGGCGGCCTCACCTCTCCCGCTCCCTTCCTTCCTCCCTCCCGCCGCCGGCCCCTCGCCTCCCCCACCCTCACCTCAGTCGCCCCCCTCTGTCTGGCTCCCCCCGCTCTGTCTGGCGGCCCCCCCTCCAATCCCCGCCGCGCTTCTCGCGAGAGCTGGGGATGCCGCCGCCGCCGCGGAGGGGGAGACACTCGGGGGGAGCCAGTGACGTCGGGAGTTTTCCTGAAAGTCAATAACGAGCCCGGCGGAGGCGGCGGGAGGAGCCGAGAGCGGGGCCCGGGCGGCTCCGGGGTGAGTGCGCCGGGGGGAGCCGCCGCCGCCGCCCTCCTGACCCCGCGCATCGATGCTGCGGCCGCGCTGCCCGCCCGGGCGCCTCCCTGCGTAGCGGGGCGAGTAGCTCCATGTAGCCGCCGCCAGCGCCCTGGGGCCGGAGTCGCCTCCTCCCGCCCCCGCGGAGACACCGGCCGCCAGGGACCGCCGAGCCTGGCTGGGGGATAGGGGAGGAGGCAGCGGCGCCCTCCCTCCCCTTCTCCCCCCGGAGCCGCCGCCGCCCTCCGGCTCCACAGCAGCGCCCGCGGCGCCGCCGCCTCTGCAGGTACGGGGCGGGAG
>WBNM01044356.1:0-29014 GCA_013399055.1 Ramphastos sulfuratus | reverse complement strand
CGGCAGCTCTGGCTGCAAGTAAACAAACCGCCCCCCCAGTCTCCGCCCGCCCGCCCCGGCCATTATGGTGGCTTGCGGCCCACATGCAGAAGTTGATGCGCAGACGGGTGTTAGGGGTTACTGGAGGTGGGGCCGGGCCTGCGGCGGGGTCTGTTTGCAGGCCTGCCCTGGCCGCTACGAGGGTGGGTCCCGGCAGGTGCTGTGGGGGCGGGAGCACCGAACGCTGCGGTGGGATAAGCCAGAGGCGGCACAGAGGGCTGCTCGCACTCCAGATGTACGTGGGTGTACGGGAGGTGCCTCTGTACGTACATATGCAGAAATACTGCTAGTACGTGATGCGGGTCTGTTTTGACAGGTCAGTACTGTACCTCTGAGCAAAAAGTTACTGGATCACACTTTAACGTATTATAGTCTTGGATGCAAATGGTCATGATGTAACGAGCAGTAACGGGATCGTGGGCTGTTTGGTTCCTTTATATGAACTGTATTTCTCTATTTTTCTTTTTGGATGGGAATCTAAAAAGTATGAAATGGCCACTGCTGTTTGCTTGGCATTCTTCCATGATACACTATGTAAAAGATGTGTGTGAAAAAAAATAAAAATCCTTTTTGGTTCTAAGAAAATAAGATAAGTGCTTTTCTCTGTCTTGACCTTTATATTTTTTTCTTTAATGTAATTATTGGTTGACTAGTTTTTGTATCTATCTGCATCATCTTACAGTTTTTAATGAAAAACATCTCAGACTTCATTCACTTACCCCATGTTTGTTACAAGAATTATGGTACACTTAATACCGACATTGCCAGCTCTTTTTCAGTACAGAAGAAACTTACAGCAGCCACTCCTGCTAATGTCTGTTAAGGTTTTGTTAAAGCTTTGCTTATAGGCAAACATGGTTCCCCACATTTTGCTTATGCAAGTCTTTATTTCTCAAGGCAAGATACATGCAAACAAGTAGACCTAAACTTCTATAAAGTAATATTTTAAACGTGATTTCTTGTTTCTGCCAGCTTCTGCATAGGCCATTTCTGGCTGTTCTGCACTGAAGATATATGAGATAGGAAAGGAAGCTTATTTTGTCTGTTAAACTAAATATATTAATACATTAAAGAAGATCCTGCTTGTAGGACCTCAAATGTTTGTGGGGTTTTTTTTGTTTGTTTGTTTTGTTGATTTGTTTGTTTTTGTTTTTCTGACAGCCTTTAAATTGACCTCAATATGTTTAATTGGTTTGGATTGCTAATAATAGTCCATGTGGATATTTTTTTGTTAGATGCAGCCAGTAAGTCAAGTTCAAATAAGGGCCAAAGGAAAATTGCAGATTTAAGAAAATGTCTTTGTTTCCTAGAAGGCTGTTCAAGATATTTCAATAACTCATTTTTTTTTCTCCACTCTAAGTGCATGGTGTGTGCATCTGTGCAGGCAGTATTAATAACACCATATTTTTTAAGATTGTTTTAGTGTATTCATGCTTACTCTAACTAGGTTTATACAATTTCAGTAGTCAGTTTCACAAATAGGTTCATAGAAAGCTAGTATTTCAGCATCTGTTTTCCATTTTGGGGGAAGGTGATGTGTAGCTAAGCAAAATGCTGCTGTTCTGCAGGAAGTCTGTGAGAATTCAGACAGGTATTAGTTTTTGTTTTGCCTCAGTTGAATAGGTACAGTTTAAGGCATTGAATCCATTAATTTGCACTAGAAAATGTTGACTTTTTGACACTGCAACAAATGCTTTGTGAAAGGGAAAATAGTTTGAGTAGATTTTTTTTTCTTTTTAGCTTAACCCAAACCCACTTACTAGAACTCTGCTCTTGGTTGTAACCCAAGCTTCTATTTGCAAGATATAACCAGATACCATATCTTGACTTCTCACTATGGTTTGAAACAGCACGTGTCCAAAGTTTGTATAAGTCAATTTCAGACTACTTGTAATTTGTCTGTCACTTACTGAGTGTCTTTTCATGTTCTGGGTGCCAGAACATGAAAACTTTAAAGAACATAGTCCAACTTTAAAGAGATTTATTGAATAATCATTTCTATGGAGCTCAAGCAATTTTTTTGAAATGATTGTTTAGGGAGGTTTGACACCACAGTGATTTTTATTAAACTACATTTGAACACTGTGTTCTTAGTATAAAGAGTTTCTTGTATTTTGTTACAGTTTCATTTTGTGCTGTTAATGCATCAGGGAAGGTGGACTTAGTGGCATGGTAGCCTAGCTTTCCTTCAGAAGTGAAACAGAGGTCTTCTATGGCTTTGGGCATGTTAGTAATTTTAGTTTACACTGGAGAGTGAAAAGACATTGAAATACACTGAGTGAAAACTTTGTTGTACCATTTTGATGTGGATAATGCATAAATGATTCACTTTAAAGTAATGTGCCACACTGCAGCTGTATGTTTTGTATGTATGTTAGTTGTCTGAATACCAGAACCTTTCTTCTCTCTTTTTCTTGATTAATGAAATAAATAACCTGTTCAAGACTGGGAGTGCTCTCTTTGCAAACAACATTAACAAAAAATACAAGAATAGTTAAATTTGTGTATCTATGGATTTTGTTTTAAATATTCCTTTTATTTTGAGTGTTTATATGAAATTTACAAACTTCTAATTGTTTTAAGTACTGTGTTCTATAAGAACCTATTGCCACCCTAAGTGCCCTTTAAAATTATTCTAGAGTATTAGACTAATTTGTGTCATCTTGGATTCTCATTTTATTAGTGTGTGCCTCTAGTAAGAATATCATGATGGGGGCAAAGGATACTTTATGACACAGCATGTATTTAAGGGAATATTCCTCTGCATGTGAGGAAAGGTGTGTTTGCGGTGAGAATTTCTCTTGCAACTGGTATGTTTCCTCATAGTGGTACAGAAAAGACTTTCCCAGTATGGTAAGGTCCCCCTTGGTAAATATGTTGCACTAGTTACTCCTCTTTGCAAGAGGTTGGTGTGGTATGCAAAAGATTACTTTCTAAAGATACTTGTTACATAGTAAATGGAAAAGTTGGTTCAAATTGCATTTATTTTTTTCAGCGTTAAAAAAAAATGGAAAGCAATAAAACATTGACTATGAAAGTTAACTTTTTAGTGGTTTACAAGCTGTGAAAAGTAATCTTTAAAGTTTTGGATTATATTTTCGTCTTGACTAATTTTATGAAAACATTCCAGGCTGACTATATGAAGTAGAGAGTTTATAAGTGAAGTTTATTTAAACAAATCACTAACATATACTAATAAAAGGACTGCAGAAAGTGCAAGGGTATAGTAGTCAATTATCTGGTGTTTTGTCCTTGTTTAGTAGCTCTAGGTTTATGTTAAGTGTGAACATTCAGGTAGTTTTTACATATGTCACGGATTTCAAACAGGTTCTTTTTGGCTTTGTTAATTAAAGGTGTTCAGGTGTTGTAGGAAGCTCTAGCAAAGTTAATACTTCCAAAAAAACTTTTCATGGCATTGAGCATCATTACATGTTACTGTCAAGGAGAGGAATCATTTTTGGCTTTTATATGTGAAGATGCTTGGTTTTGGTCACTTTAAATGTTTCTTTGATTTTTTGGTACTATTTGTGTCAGCTCTTATGTTTAGGTGAACTTAATGTGTGTTGAGTCCATCTTGACAAATCTGGTTTTTCTGTGTGTTTCTGTGTGAATATCTAAGTGTGAGTCATACTGATAAAAAATAGCATTAAGAAAAAGTTGTTGCTCTGTGATTTAATTTCTCCTTTTCCCCCCCCTCTATGTAATATCCTGACTAAAGAAGAGTAGTAATTTTAAAATGCCCTTAAGAGTGCAGCTGGGACCTCAGCTTTCAGCTTTCCCTGAGTTATCTATGTGGTGACTCTCTTTATAGCAATGGAGCAGAGATGAAGAGCCCTCTTCAGCTTCACTGAGATCAGTGGAGGTCTTACTACTGCAGTTTCATAGATGTGAAATGACAGCACCCAACAGTCAAAAACTAATTGTGCAGCTGATTCAGCACTATGGTTTTAATACAGTATTTCTCAGTTGAGTCCCAGCAAGCTTGCAAAACAACTTATACCAATGCATGTAATTTTTCTTTTCCTGAAGCATTTGGTGTGCTTCTCAAGATATATGATGGGTGCAGCTCTCCTTGTAGGTGTTTTTTTTTTTAAAATTATTACATCGTTTTCTAAATGGTTGAGATATTTTAAGTCAGAGAGTTAAGGATGTAGTTGTGAGTTTCACGTAATCTTTTCCGATAACATTTGCCACAGACCTTCATCTAGTGAGTTCTGCATCTAGTCTTAAATGTGTGAAAGCAATAGTATACCTTTTGAAAAATACAGTTTTCATTTAAAATTGTAGAGAATTCCTTTTGTACTTAGGAAATTCGTATCTCAAGTTGATGAGAATAATGCTTTTTGAAAATGAACAAGAAAATCTGAAGGTTTTAGGTTAGAAGTTGATTATGTTCTAGTTATACTGCAGTGTCAGAATTTGATGGTAGGTTCAGCAATGTTTAATTACTTTGTAGGACAGAATCACAGAGCTCATTCCTATTGTCGCAAGGCAATTCAGAATTTAGTTTGTTCAAGACCCAGTTAATAAATAAGACTTACTGTAAGAAAGCTGTTTGATAGACATGTATGTGAACTTTTTCCACATTTGATATTAATAATTTGAGAATATGTTTTTATCTCTGTACTTGCCTTGTTACTCATGAGACTTCACTTATGTTTGGGTTTTATCATCTTCATCAGTGTGCTCAATGTTTTATACACAATATAACATTGTGCTGTAGAAAAGTTGCTGTTACAGGAATAAGTATATGAGCTTAAAGAAACTTTATTTTGTATCTGCTGAAGATTTTTTTTTAAAATTTCTCATCTTGGAATGAATAGGGATTTTCCTAATTAGATGACCTGGTTTTGGAGTATTCTAGACATAGAAAGCCAATTATAGTTTGCTTTAAAAATACAGAACTTGGGTTTTATTTTACTTGTTTGAGTGATTACTAAACAATTTAAAGGGCAAAGTTTCTTTGTCCTAAAAAGGCAAAAATTAATATTCCTATGTTAATTCTCAGAAAGTTAAAGTTGTGTGTATTTCAAAGTGTTAAAGGGAATAACATTAGAGTAGTTGTGATGCTCAGCTAATACTCGATTGGAATTCCTTTAGGTCTCAAAACTCAAGTTTATTGTCTCAGTAACTTGTTGGATGTGTAACTTCAGTCTTTCCTTAATCTTTTCTACTTTAAAAGTTTTCATTGCTTAAATTTCAGATCTGTGCTGTAATATGTTTTATCACTCTGCTTCTGTTCGATTTTCAGATATTGTTTTGTGTGACTGGGGCCAGGACAAAAAGGATTAAAAGTATTTTTGTCAATAAACAGAATGCAAAACAATGGGTTGTTAATGTTTCACATGGGATTCTAAAGAAACAATGTAATTACATTTAGAAACTTCCTTTCTACCTTGGTAAACAAAGCCAAGGGTGGCTTTGTTCACCTTGCTCTAATTATACCTTTGTCCCCTAAAATAACTTACTTTGTCATTATAATAGGAAAAGAAATACAGAATGATAGTTTCTTTCCTCATAAGCTTATTCAGTTGCAGAATCTAAATAAAACATCTAACTTGTATGTTAATATCTTGGTGTGCCTGTAGTCTCCTAACTAGGCTTATCCGAGCGTGTATTAGCTATGTGCAACATTTTGGCGTACTGAAAGTGAAAACAAAACACTGAAAATATTAAGGCACAAAGCATATGCGTAAGTATGCTTTTAAAATATCTACTTATCTTTTCCAAAGTACATTGTTTTTCTTTACCACAAAGTATAGGCAGTGCCACTTTCCTATTAACCCACTCCTTACTTCAAGTCAAGATTTATAAAATAAGTTATTAGGAGTAAATTTTTTATACTAATATTTTTGAAGACATTTAGGCTTTTAGTATGAAATACAGTTCAAAAATTGTTTACAATGTCTACAACAGAGATGTCTTGGCAATTTTTATGTTTGTTTTAAAATTTGTAAAGTATGAATATTTTTACTTAGAAAGTATTTAGAGGTATCTTTAAATTGCTTAATTGTACAGACATAAAGGTTACCATTTTATAGGTTTATAATCTGTTGTCTTTACTAATCTTGTATTTTTTTATTTGCCTTGTCAAAGGAGTTCAGTTTTGTGGTGCCTTTTTTTTTTAATGACTTTAGTAAGTTGAACAAACGCTCTCTTGATGCAGGTTCCTTTTTCTCAATCTAAGCAGTCATAGCAGTTAACTCAGTCAGTCCTTCTGAGACCATAAAAAGGGACATAATCAATTCTGCTGCATTTGAAGTAAACTTAGAATTTCAGAATAGGTAGTTCATAAAAGCCTGCATAAATACTCAAAATTTAGATACAGCATTGAACTGAATGTGATTCTTCATTAGCAATATAGACTAATTTGATTTAATAGGTTTTGTAGCAAACTCTGTTCTGCAGCATAGTCTTTTGTGTAATTTCTGATGATGTGAAATGTATCCTCTAATTGTTTGACCAAACTTCTAGATAACAACTTTGATAGGGGAAGAGGATATGCATGTGTTTTTCATATAAATAACACGTGGATCTCAGCTTCCAATCCTAAAGCCAACTCTGTTTTTAGTTTAGAGCTCTATCTTTTTAATTCCTTGCTTTGTGGTTGCAACCAACACTGGTGACAGTTGCAGCATGTTCAGTTGTCTTACAGGATTCAAACTCAGATTTTTCTCAAATCTTTAAAGAACTCGATCTGCTAGAAAAAAAGCCCCCAAAGTAGGGAAACAAGTGCATGCAGGATGGAAGCTGTTAGAGGATGACTGAGAGCTGCTTTTTATGATAGTGTGTTTTTGGTGTGTGCATGCCCAAAATTTTTATTACCTTTCTGAGATATAATGAGACAGAGATGATGTGGTTTGACTGCTTACTTTGAGGACCAAGGAATCTCAGTGAGTCAGGCAGAGTGTATCTGAAAGACTCACTTGCTATGGTGGTGTGTGGGTGTTTTTGTTTTTATTCCTTCCCCCCCCCCCAAATATTTTATTAAACAAATGATAACTTGTAAAAAGGAGTATCTCTTATATAGTAAGAGAATAAGATTGGGATGAATCACAACAATAATGCTGCAAGAAGTCACAAGGATTGTTTCTCAAAGTGCTATAACTGATCCTGTTGGTATTTTCTCTGGTAACTTGAGTTGGTAAATGTGCGAGTATCTGTTTTTTCTTGGCTCCAAAATTGTTGAAAGTAGGAGCCTGTGTTTATGAAAACTCTTACAACAGAGACCTGAATCATACAATTTACACTGAATTTATGTGCACTGTCGTCTTTACTCAGCTGTCTCTTGTCATGGGGGAAATGGGAGAATGCCCACATTCCAAGAGAGTAGTGTCTGTTCTTATGATTCTAAGTGATTATTCACTTATATGTAGTGGTTGTTAACTGTAGACTTGAACCATAGTTTTGATCCTTCTGCTTGGAAGGAATTTCTTTTTCTTCATCCACCAGGTCTATGGAGATACCTGGCTGCTATGATGGGCATGAGAGCCTCCTTTAATTGAAAAATACAAGTTGAGGTAAAGGGTCTTATTACTGAATGGTCCATTGCTCATTTTAGTTGTTAGTCTTACAGTTCCCACATGGTAGCATTCTGAAATGTGTTAATTCTTCTCTGTATTGCCCTTACTCTTAAAGTTCAAGATGACAATTGGAATTAAGAGCACCCTGAGGAAGTTTGCTGACAGCACAAAAATAAATGGGGAAGTTGATGCCCCAGAAGGGAGAGACACCCTCCAGGAAGGTCTTAACAGGCTGATGAAGTGGGCAAGCAGGAACTGTATAAAGTTTAATCAGGCCAAGTGTAGGGTCTTGAACCTGGAAACACATAACGTGGGAATGCAGCTCAGATTGGGAGCCTCCTAGCTTTGGAGCTGCATTGTGGAGAGAGTTTTGGGGATCTTGGTGGACAAAATGCTCAACATGAGTCAACAGTGTGCTGTGGTGGCAAAGAAAGCCTACAGGATACTGAGTTGCATTAATAAGGGTATCACAAGCAGGGATTCTCCCACTGTACTTGGTGCTGGTCAGCCTGCACCTTAAGTATTGTGTACAGTATTGTCCCCCTGCTATACAAGAAGGATGCGGACAGGCTGGAAATGGTTCAGAGAAGGGCCACAAGAATGATCAGAGGACTGGAAGACCTGTCATATGAAAGAAGGCTCGCTCAGCCTTCAGAGAGACCTCATAACCATGTACAAGTATATAAAGGGTGGCTATCATGAGGAGAGAGACTATTTTTACAAAGAGTCACATGGTAAAGACAAGGGTTATTGGGTACAAGTTGATAGTGGAGAGATTTGGACTGGATCCGAGAAAGTGTTTTTTCACCATCTAAACTATTAGACATTGGAATAAACTCCAAGAGAGTTTAGAGGGTTTCAAGGCCCAGCTTGGACAGGGTGCTGGGCCATCTCATTGAAACTGTACTCTTATCCTGAAGGGTTGGACTTAAATGATCCTTAAAGGCTCTTTCAACCTGGTACTCTATGAATCTATGAAAGTAGAAAAGGTGTTGGCTAGTTTTCACCATAGTTTGGAAAAACTGTGAGCCTCAGCAAAGGGATCTGGAACTGTGATCCTGGGCAGTCTGATCTAGTCCCTGCTCACTGCAGGGGGTTTGGGCAAGATGACCTTTGAGAATCCCTTCTGATCGGATGCAATCTGTGAATCTATGAATTCCATTGCATGTAATAGTTTCTACTTAATCTTTGTTCAGAAAAATGCTTTTGCAACCTATACAGCTTGGGACTTAGAAGTGTAGTAGTAGCTATTTAGAAGTGTCCTGAATTGTTTTGTTTAGCGCTGTAGAAGTGGCTGAATAGCTTTCCAAAGGAGAAAGGGAAAAGCTTTTATATTTTTTTTTTCCAGATCAAAAGAAACACAGAGATTTTCTTCACACGACTAACTACCATTGAATAAATTACTACACCTGCACCACAAAGCATGCAGACAATATGTTTTTGTGTATGTTACGTATATACATATATGACTACTTGATTCTGTTTGCAGAATACACAGATTAATGGAAAACTGTCTTCCAAGTTCTGTTGGATTGTGTGTGTGTGTGGGACAGGCACGACACAATCCCACCTATTCTTCAGTTGCTAGAATATGCATAAAAACAAGTAAAAATTTTCCCTTTAGGAAGCAGTTGGAGTGCAAAATATCTTCAGTTGCTATGCATTTCTCCCCTAATTTTATGGAGTTATCCTATATCAATAAGGGAAACTGTAAAAATTACTACGTACCAGCCACTGAAGCTTGAAGCCTTTTGGGAAGGCAAGAGTTGATTGCTAACAAGTATTTAGGTCCTATGCCAGCTGTGCAGAATAAACATTTCTGTAGTTTTTCTTGAAATAGTTGAACAGTTGATATGAGAGTTCTTGCTCCGCATGTTTCAGGCAACTCCTATATGTCTATACACCGTCCTTTGTTATATATTCAGGGAAGAACATTTCTGTGTTACTACTACTTATTAAGGTTAGTTTGTCATGATAAGTACTTCTCAAAAGTCTGCTCTTTTAGAACTGTGCTGAAGTGACTTTCAGAGTAAAGGAATACAGCTTTTAGAAAGCCTTGAAGGAATTTAATAAGAGATAGTACTACAGATACTTATAAATGGCTTCTTGAAAATAGAATGTGTACATATAGCCTTTATTTAGGCTTTTAGTGCTTTGACTTGTCTCCTTCAGCTTCCTAATTCAGCTTGACTTCTGATTACCCATTAAAGGAGTGATCAATATAACCATACAATTGTTGATAATTCTACTGAAGTTGTTTCTTGTTATGCTATGAATCTAAACTGGATATGATTCAGTTAGCTTTGCTGACATATTTATCTGATTTTTGTATTTTGGGAGCTTTATTCAGAATTCATTAAAATAGTACATGCACTTGATGGGATGCAATCCTGCAGACATACCTGAAGTGGTTGGGACACTGGCTGACATGAAAATTGGTTATAGATCAGAGTTTGATTGAATAGTGCTAACTCATTTATAATGAATGGATAAATAGGGAGGTTTAAGCATAAATTAATTAAAACTGGGAGTCTACTGAAATCACAGACAATGATCAGTATGCGAGCAGATAAGATTATTGCTGCTTAGTACAGAAGTTAATTTTTTCATTGCTTAGTCTCTACCAATAAAAATAAGTGATTGCACTTCCCATAAGCACACACCAAAATTAGAAAGTGCATCAAATTTGACAAAAGCGTAAAACATACTGCAACATATGCCAGCTCAAACTAAGTACTGTGTGTTAACATTGCTTCTTTTGTCTTTGTAATTGAATAGAAAAGTCACCTGTGATCACTTCTTAAAGAATGCAATGAAAGTCTTGGAAGAAAATTGAACTTAAGTCAGATATTTCGATACTAATGTACTTACGCTTCTTTCACAAAGCAGCTGATTTTGGGTCACGGTTTCTGACAGTCACCTCTGGCTTTGTAAAGATTTGTGTTTGTAATAAGAGCAGATACTGTGCTGTGCTGATCCAGAAGAGCAAAACTACAGCCTGTTTTCAGACGTGTGTCTTAATCTGTCAGGATCTCTTTCCATGCACAGCTGATGGACATGCTTATCCTAGAAGTGCGCAAACAGAAGTTCTGATAATGTATGACTCAGAAAATAACTGTCACTCTGGTAAGGTGAAGGATGTGGAAATATGTGTTCTGGTTATTTCTTCCATACTGACTTAAATACTAAGTCTATAAACAGCTAAAGCTAGCAAGATCAATTAATAATAATGGAGAAATCTCATGTCATTCCATAGCATAAGGTTTTGTTATGTACATAACGTTTGTTATGTACATAACATTTTGTTTTTACAGAATCACAGAAACAGATTGTAAAAGACCCTCAGGATCATGAAATCCAACTGATATCCCTACTCTACAGGTTCACCCTAAACCATATCCCCAAGCACCACATCCAAACGACTTTTAAACACATTCAGGGTTGGTGCCTCAACCACCTCCCCGGGCAGCCCATTCCAATGTCTGATCACTCTTTCCATGAAAAAATTTTTCCTAAAACCTCGTCTGAACCTACCCAGTTGCATCTTGAGGCCATTCTTTCTTGTTCTATCACTAACTACTTCTGAGAAGAGACCAGCAATAACCTCTCCACAATGTCCTTTCAGGTAGCTGTAGACAGCAATGAGGTCTGTCCTCATAGCCTCCTCTTTTTCAAACTAAACAGCCCCAGCTCCTTCAGTCCGTCCTTCTTAAGATTTATTCTCCAAGCCCTTCAGCAGCTTTGTTACCCTCCTCTACATTCGCTCCAGCATCTCCACATCCCTCTTGTAATGAGGAGCCCAAAACTGAACACAGTAGAGGTGTGGCCTCACCAGAGCATAGTAAAAGGGGGCAGTCACCTCCCTACTCCTCCTGGACACAGCATTTCTAATACCAGCCAGGATGCCATTGGCTCTCATTGCCACCTGGGCATGCTGCTTGCTCATGTTGAGTTGCTTGTCAATTACAACCCCCAGGTTTAACTGTAAATGAATGCTTAAATGATATTTAAGTCTTAAGGCAAGGATAAGTTGCATAAACACAGGTGTCTGGTAGCCTTTCAGACACAACAGGCTGTGATGCCAATCAGAAGGGTGTGCCGTGCATCACCTGTGTAGGACTTACTATCATATTTGCCACTGCCCTTGAGATGTCTCACAGGCACTATATTCAATATTACTTAAACATTGCAATATTAGTGAATTTAACATTGTGGGGTTTACTTTTATGCAGCTGAAATGCTGTGTGTTTTTGAAAAAAAAAGCTCTGTGAAAGTAAAACTGAAACGGACACACTTCAGTGTTTATGTAAAATTGGGTTGCACTCATTGTTTGATGCATACCACTTGAAAATGATACTTGTATCAAATTTTATTTTGCACAGCATCCTTACAGAAGTAGCCTTCCATCTAGCTCCTGTCATGCAAACTCACATTTTTGCAGTGATAAACAAGAAATAAACTGTATGTGTGCAGTGGTTCAGGTTTTAGCCTGTAATTGGTTGGATTAAATCCATTTATTTTCCAGTCCTTTCTCCATTCATTCATTGAAGAGATTGGTTTTAGCAGAGTTATATTTGTTTCTGTCATATGTTTACATTTGTTGGTCAAGCCACTATATGGATTGTATGGCCTGCATTTGGTATTGTTCCTGTGACATGCTGATGCTGTGCACGTTTGCTCCTCTGTGTACAACTGTAGACAGGTGTTCCTCAGCCATCAGAGAAATCCCTTTTCTTGGATTCCCACTCTTCTAGATGAGCATTGTTTGAATGCTTCTCTTTATTTCCACGGATAGAGGGGAAAGGCCTTTTGCTGGCAGAAGGAAACCACTCCTGCACTCTGGCTTCTCATCCTACTTGACTGTACTGATATTTATGTTATCTTCACAGCTGTTAGGTACTCTGGGAGTGAGGTGAGGTGGTGAAAAAAGAGGGTTGTGGCTTCCGATATTGCCCTGTTCTATTTCAGGGCTAACTTCCCCTTCAGTCACCTGCAAACTGAGCTTTGTAGGGAAAAGAGCACTCTCATCACTACCTGGCTTAAAGCTTTGAGGGACTGCGCACTCCTCCTGTTTATAAATTAAACATTGGCTTTTTGGATTAATTTGTACTCTTAAGAAGTTGCATCTCTGTCTGTGTACTTGCAGAAGACGCTGTTTTTAAAAACTTTCGTAAATTGATTTGTATTGGCTGTAATGAAATTACAGTGGAAGTGGGAAGAATGAACCTTTTCCTTCCATTTTCTTGCACTCTCAATATGCTAAATGGAGTCATAATAGAGAAACAGTTTGTCCATTGCACGGATTCAAACAAATGTGTGAATGGTTAAAGCTTCAGTGGCTTCAAAGTTGGATTTGTGAGGCAGTACCAGCACCCTTTCATTTCACATCACGCTGGGTATTAGTACAAGAGGATTCTGTTGTGGGCATTTTAGAAAAGTGCCATGCGACTCAAAATTTAACACATTCTGCTCCTTGTAAGTATTGCCATGATCCTGGAAAATGTGCTGTAAGACGAGAAATATGGTTCTATTATATGGCTAATTAAAAATAACACCCAGATTTTTAACATGAGCTTACTCAGTGGAAGGCATCAACTAAGACTTCTTTTGTTGGCTGTCAAGTGAGGGAAAACAGAAAAGATTTAAAATCTTTCTCTAATATTTAGTTCCAGACTGACTCATCAGTAGAAATTGGGAAGATCTGCAGAAGAGAAGCCAAACAGACAAGCTGATAACTCAAAGAAATACTCTTTTGAGTTGGAGGTTCAGAGTGGAGCCATCATGAGCGATGTTACCATTGTGAAGGAAGGCTGGGTTCAGAAGAGGGGTAAGTTCTACCTTTTAATGAAAGGTTCTTCTGATGTATTGTATGATGTGTGTAGTGGCATCACATGGTTACATGTAGGAGCATTCTTGATTTATCTTCCTCTCTGCAGTGAGTTAATCTGACCATATGGAATTAATCACCATTAAGGCCTTGGTCTTGTTAATACTTAACCTTCAGCACTGCTGCTGTTTATAGGGGTAACTGACAGTGAAGAGGAAGTTTGACTTGTTAATTCCCACTTAACCTTGCAGTTGGAGCTGCTGTCACCCATGTATCAGACTGAGTAGGCTGTTGTGGCACCTGGAAGAGGTAGTAATGGAGGTGCACGGTTGCCTGGAAGCTGTTGTGAATGTTCTGCTGTGTGTGAAAATTCCAGGATGCCAAACTCACTCGCTGTGGCTCAGCTTATACTACAATTGCAAGCCTTCATAAAATCAGCATAATACATGCACAAAGCTTGGCATACACTTAATTGCTCTACAGACCTGGAAGCCATGTGATTAAAGAATGTGTTCTTAATTACAAGCCAGTCTAAAGTTACATTTGAATTCTGTAAATTCTCGAGATGTCTCTTTATGATGTGTCACCATGTGATTTACAAATTTGGGAAGGTTGCTGTATGTTAATCTTTGAATGGGAAACCTCTGGAAATACTGGTATCTTATTGTGTGTTGAACTTTGAATGAAATCTTCCATGCTTCATGCTGCTCTCTGTTTGAGGTTGCAGTTGGGCACATGATTATTTACAAAAGAACATCATCTCTTGCAGAGAGAAGGTGATCTGGATTATAGGGTGATTTATGCCATGATCTTCTGTCATTCTAGCCCAGAAAGATTTAGACTGGAATAGTGGGAACAAAATTACCCCTTAATTTGCAAAGAAATGCTTTGTTTCAATAGCAGTGTGTGAAGACAAAGATCATTATTAGCTTTATTATTGTAGATTGACATTAATGTCAAAGAAGCCAAGAGAATGAGAGAAAAAGTTCATTATTCTGTTATTATTCCTGCATAAATTGAGTTTCAGGGTGCATTATGGGTATTTTAGATGCAAATAGATGTGCTTCCAATTTCAGAATATATGCTTATATTTATAACAAATCAAATTTTACATGACAGGAACGATTTAAAATGTTGACCTATTTTTCCTGCCCATCTCACTGTTTACTGAGTTCGGACATCTGATTTCCTTTTTTGATTATTTGATATAAATGTCTTTTATTAGAAAATGATTAGCACATGCCACATAATGTTCTTTTACATGACATCAGTTCCTTCATGTAATATCGCAGATGTTTATCGCACCCTGATATCAACTCTTTGAGCACTGGATATGCATATATTAATTCCCAGACTCCAGAAAAAGACGATGTACAATGAAGCTCAATGTCATTTTGAATAATTGAAATCCTGAAATATAAAATAAAGGTTTTCTTCCTTATGTTTTTTTACTATCTATAATTGAAGAAAAATCTACAGACTTGATATATTTTAGTAATTTTTATTAGTAATTATTTTCTTTTCTAAGTAAAGGCATTTCATGACATACTTTATTCCTTATTTTTATTAATTTTGAGTCAACATACCTTTTTTTTTCCTCCTTGGTATAGGTAACTGTGTAGGTTTAAGTAGAATTTTTTCTAAATTAGATCTAATAACGTTCTTACTTTTCTGTGTCTTACTTCTGGTTGTTGATACTGTTTGTTTCCAAAAAGAAAAGGAAGAGTGCAGTGATGTTTTCCAATGTCACGAATATGTAAGCATTTAATTCAATGGTTATGCATTTCGCAGAATCACAGAATTGTCAGGGTTGAAAGGGACCTCAAGGATCATATAGTTCCAACCCCGCTGCCATGGGCAGGGACACTTTCCACTAGATCAGGTGGCCCAGAGCCAAATCCAGCCTGGCCTTAAAAATTAATTTCCAGGGATGAGGGTTCCACCACCTGTCTGGGCAACCTGGTTCAGTATCTCACCACCCTTACAGTGAAGAACTTCCTAATGTCTAAATCCACCCTCCTCTAGCTTGGATCCATTTCCACCTAGTTCTGTCACTACCTGACACCCTAAAAAGTCCTTCACCAGCTTTCTTGTAGGCCCCTTTCAGATGCTGGAAGGCCACAATAAGATCTCCTTAGAGCCTTCTCCAAACTCAACAACCCCAACTCCCTCAGCCTGTCCTCACAGGAGAGGAGCTCCAGCCCTATGATCATACTTGTGGCCCTTCCTGTAATTGTAACTTCTACCCTGACCTTGCTCTGGAGCAAGAAAATCAAAGTTGTTAGACACTTTTTTTTGTGGCTGCCAAGAAAAAGTATCCAACCTTAATCTAAACTCCAAAAGTTGGAGTATGCTTAGTAACCACTTCTTATTTTGGCAGCTAAGTGTTCTCTATACCAAGAAGCGCTCATGGGATTGCGTAAAACTGTCCTGCTTCCGCAAGCTGTTATGCTATTACAGTTTTAAAGTGAATTCTAGGATCACACTCACTTGACAGTCATTGGCTTCATTGAGAGGGTGGTTGTGGTACATACAAAGGAGGTTTCTTCTGGAGAAAGCTGAGCATAGGATCTCTTCTCCATACAGATGTTGAGTGAACTCCAGCCCTAGCAATCGGTCATTCGGACAGCCCTGAGCGGTCTGTGGTGCATCGCTTAATCTGAGACTCCAGACTGTATTTAAGTTGAAATAAAAGTTGTACAGCCTACATGCTAGAAATGTAGAGAGGCCGGTGCACCAGATACCTTAGTTGACTCCTCTAGTTGACATGGTGGCTGTGCCTGCCTGAGCAAGTATTGCAGTCTAGTGAGAGCAGATTCAGAGAACAAAATAATTGTGACCTGGTACCTTTACATTTGCAAAGGAAAGTGGGTATTACTTTGGACTGGCTTCTCTCTGTTCCTGTACCCTTTGGCAGTGGTAGTGCTCCTAGAGTGTATCTTTCAGTTTTTAGTTTCATTTGAAAGGAACTAGTTTTGTGCACTTCAGGACTGCTTCATGCAACAAATGAAAGTACATTAACTAGAGTGATAGGAAGGTACTCTACTTATCTGAAGTGCTAATGCGGACGTACCCTGTGTGACATCAGAATGTGTACAAGCACAGAGCCAGCAGAGCCTTGGTCTTTAGAGTGCAGTTTCTCTGCTCAGGCAAGGCATAAGTGGGAATCTATTTTCTGTGGACAGTCTTATGGTTGGGACTTACTGTCTTGGGTGTAGTGTTAAGAACCAAGAGTCTCGCAGTCTTTTGTTCCTATGTTGCTGCAAAATTACTTTTGCAATTCACAAAACACAGTGTATTTTGTTTCAGAAAGGATAATAATTTTTATTTCTTCTTTCTCCTCTCTAGTTATTCTTGTAGCCAGATCAGGACAGAGATGCATTGTCTTCATTTATGAGTTTCCTTTTCAGATCACCAGCATTTTTCATTCTAATGTATACAGGTGAAGGGGAGTATTCTTTATTAAAAACCTGAAATACAATGATCCAAACATCGCTTCTCATACAAAGAAGTTAAAATACCTATTTGACATTTATGCAATTTGTGTAAGGACTGCAGTAATTGCTGGAATGACATTTACATATTGGATATGCTTACAAGGATGTTTCACAGAGTGTTTAAAAAAAAAAACTACTGTAAGAGTTAGTGTCTTTTAATTTTAGTTATTGTGTTCTTTACTAAAATTTAGTGTTTTATGGAGGGGAGTTGTGTTTTTAATTTATTAGTTTCGAAGCAACTGGGATTTTTTAAATGAATGAAGATATTTAGTATGATTAGAGCTAGATGGTGGCAAAAGTGGGGTTTATGCATATAATTCAGGTGATATTTTAGCATTAAAAATAAAGTTTCCTGAGTTGTAGAATTGACCTTGTCTGTGATCTATAATAGTCACAACAATTAGATTTAAGAATCATTAGTAACTATGCTTAATTGCAACCTAGTTTCTTTATATATAACCTGTGCACAAGATTTCAATTAGTTTAAACATATGAAAAGGTTTAACAGTCTTTGCTACCATGTTATTAAAAAAATCATTTGGGAAAAAGGAAAAATTGACATGATAACTTTTTAAAGGACCTAGTTTAAAATTTAATATGTGAACTAACTTTTTCATTTAATTGAAAGCGTAATTTGTTGTTTATTTTTTTAAATCTGAGGAGAATATAGACATTCTGNTGATCCTTGAGGTCCCTTCCAACCTTACTATTCTGTGAGTCTACGATCCTGTTATGCAAGACACATTAGGTAAATCATTGTTTAAAGAAAAAGCAAAATGTTGTCAGTTTAACTCATCACTTCTGTTGTTACACTTCAGTGGCTGCACCTCTGGGATTCTGTGTTGAAGTGTGTTACATTAGATAATGCTGTTTGTAATGCCAATGTTCTCATGACTTACATGATATGTATTTTAACCAAATTATATTGAATAGATAATGTGTCTTGCTGATGAAGGTGACATTAATATAATCTCACAAATTTTAAAGTCCTTATTTTATCTTGCAACACTTACCTGAAGTACAGAAGTACTAATGTACCAGTTTTAGAGAGAGGGAATGGAAGTATAAAATTGCTGTGTCTTAACCATGATAACTGAAGTTCGACATAATGAGACAGTGGTAGAAAACAGATGTAATGAAGCTTTTGTGTAATGAGATTGTCCTGTAAGCATTGTCTCTCTGAAATACTATAATACCATTTTTCATTCAGTGTTTTTCCTCTTTTTTTTTTTTTTTAAATACAGCCTTCCATAGCTTCTTAACATCCAGAATTTAATTACATGAAGTAGTGTTAGTATTTCTGAACTCAAAGAGTTCATGGAATAGGATGTATTTGATTTACTGTGATAAGGTTCACTCAACTGCTGGTCTGTTCTCATTTTTGCAGTTTAGGACATCATTCCAGGTATCGTGGGATTTTAAGAAATAACTGTGTGGAAAATACTGTTCTTACATCTACTGTCAAGCAGAATAAATAGTGCAGTGGAATAAATCTATTGTTCCACATAGGAATACAATTGTTTCAAAGTGCAAATTATTTACAGTATGTTTTTCCCTCCCTTCCTCTCCCCACCAAATCCAGGAAAAGAACTAAGTAATTTAATGTAATGGACATTGGGTTTTACAGTTGAGCCAAGACTAAACAGATGTTAGTTTTGGAAATACCACATGAACTCAATTTGAAGCATGTATTTTTGGGGTGGTTTTTTTTCAGTTCAGATTTGTTGTTTTTTTTTTTCCTTTAGGGTGGAGGCAGGAATGCCTTGACTAAAAAATTAATCTCAGAAGTTATGGGACTGATTGAGTGTTATTCACAACCTGTCAGAAATCTTGTTTGCAGATTGTCTGAATTATTTAAGTAGTTTAACACACCTCTAATAAAGACAAATTTAAATAGACTTTGTTGAACATCTGCTGCAAGAAATTAAAACTTTTTTCTGATTTTCGTAACAAATAGTAGTTTAAGGTAAAGCTTCGAGGAGACCTTATAGTAGCCTTCCAGTATCTGAAGGGGGCCTACAGGAAGGCTGGGAAGGGACTATTTATAAGATCTTGCAATGACAGGACAAGGGGCAATGGGTTTAAACTGGCAGAGGGAAGATTTAGACTGGATGTTAGGAGGAAGTTCTTTCCAGTGAGGGTGGTGAGGCACTGGAACAGGTTGCCCAGGGAGGTTGTGGCTGCTCCCTCCCTGGAGGTGTTCAAGGCCAGGTTGGACAAGGCCTTGAGTAACCTGTGCTAGTGGAAGGTGTCCCTGCCTATGGCAGGGGGTTGGAACTAGATGATCCTTGAGGTCTCCTTCCAACCTTACCATTCTATGATTCTATGAACCACTAGAAATTAAATAAGCCCTTCTTATTACAGTCTTTATACTCGAATTCTGATTAATAGAAAATATGAATTATAAAGTTTCAATAACATAGATATGCCAGAAGAAGCAACTCTGAGAGGACCAAAGACAGAAAAAATGACAGTGCAAGCTCTTATGTAACTGTTTACACATCCATATATCCAAGATAGGATTTTAAGGGTTTTTTTTTAATTCTCAAATAGAGATTTCTGTATCATGCGCTCAGTCTACAAATGGATTTAGGTAAATCTGTGAAGTTGCTTGCAGTCAGGAAAGCTTCATGCAGTGGTGGTTTGTTGTTTTGGTTTTTTTTTCCCTCATACACTCTGAGACTTGAGTATTTAGAGGCTGTTTCCTTGCAGTTCCCCCACTAGGGGAGGAGAAGAGTTCCCTGTGCCCTTTCTTTGTTCCATTCTCCTTGTAGTTGAGTACCAAGCTCAATTTGGTACTCAGCTAGGATGAGTGTGGGACATTCTCTTTCCTAAGTAACTTTATTTCAGGTATTCTAAGAGTGATAAGCAGGTGTTATTTTTTCAGCTCTCTAGCTTGGATTGTTCCCAGTTTCTGCAGGCAAAGGCAGTTTGCTGTAGTAATTGAAGCCTGAAAACCAAAGAATTTTAAACACACTCGAGATTTTTTTTTTTTATTCAGTATTCTTGCTGAACACCAGTCTAGGTAATTGTACCTGTAACAATTTTTAACATGATTGTACAGATGTGATTCTGATTGGTAAAAAATATGATCTTCTAAACAGAGCTGTTTTAGATGATGGCTAAAACTATGTGTGTGTTCCTTAATTAAATACATTAGTTCCTACTACTAATAGGTCAGATAGAAGATGCAAAAGTATGTTCAAAGTGAGGAAGATGTTAATCCTATGTTTGTATTAACAGAGTATTATTAATATGGAATGTCCATGGGAGTGTCAACAAGTATTACGTTGGTGATATCAATTTTCAGATTTTTGAAAAGAAGTTGAACAAATTCAATACCTAAACAGAATCGTTCTTTATTACCATCCTTTCAGTGGTTTGTAAGGCATGTTCCTGGTGTTTATCACCTTGGGCTTTGGGAATTCACATATTCTGGGTTTTATAGTAGAAAAGTTGTTTTACTATTCCTGATGACAGCAAGTTACTTGTTACACAGGAAAACACCTAGATAATGGGTGTTCTTGAGTATTCTGAACATACTGGAGTTATGTATCCATGTATGTCTGTTCCACTTCCTATGTAATGAATGCTCTTACTGCTCATGTTCTGAAGGTTTTCTCCATGCATACCAGTTTGTTTTCCACGAGGATAATACTTCTAAACAGGCAAGGTTCACATTCTCTGTTAATGGAGGTTGGGGACTTAGTATGTTAACAATTCATTGTCCTTTTCCTGCTGACAACTTTTCTTCCTTGGCACTACTGCATGACCAGCAGATGTCGAAAGTACGCTGTTGAGGAAGACTTTGAGGAACTTACCCAAGAATGTGTGTTATATCTCATAAACCCCCTACTTTTTTTTTTTTTCCTTAGATAGTCATATTGATGATGGCATGCTGTAATTGCAGATTAAACTTGAATTATTCGTTTGTGTTTGTGTCACTTTCACATTGAAGATGTTGTTGAAAGAATAGCTTACTTACAATACCAAGGCTCTTGGTATCTCATGAAAAATATTCTTCCCTCAATATATCTACCAGGCAATCCAACAAGTCTCAAAGTCTTTGTGCTTTCTCTTATTTCAAAGGTAACCAGTGCATCTGTCATTCTCACCTCAGCTGGGTCAATCAGCTTGTGCCTCTGTTGGACCCACTTTTATACTACCCCTGCTATGATCATCAAAAATGTTAATACAGTCAACAGCTGTGACTTGAAGCTATGTCCTGAAGGAGGTTTAGAACATGAGTATTGAAGAGGCAATTGAGATACTGAAAAATAAGCTTTGGAAAGACATCAAGCTAGTGATAAGTTAAGGAATGAATAGAAGATGATGGGGAAGGGAAGAAGATTTTGTAACTATTCAAGTGCTGTCTTGCTTGCCTTCTGTTTTCTTGGAGTAACTGTTGATCCTTCATGAACATTTCCACAATCTAGTGACAAAAATGAGACTTGTTTTTTTCCCCACTAAAACATGGGAAGAAAATGATGGTAGTACCTAGAACTTATTCGGTGTCCAACTTACTTAGAGTAGTTTGATCTTTCCTAAATCACAGGTGAAACAGTGTTGCTCAGTTCTGATAGCACCATCCTAGATTCATGCTGGGAGGTTTTCCTACCTCAGGGTAGGTCTCCATTATCCCTCAGATAAAATGGGAACAGAATCATAGAATGGTTTGGGTCGGAAGGGACTTCTTAAGTTCATCTAGTCCATACTTCACCTCAGAGACTTCCTGACTGTGAGTTTGTTCATTCTTGTGAAACTTCTGGGTGCATTAAGTTTCAGTGTTCATGCTTATTAAAATATTACTGTTTATATAGCAAGTCAAATGGATATGTTAGTAGTTGAAGTGCAGCCTGATGAAGAAGCACTGGAGTTTTGGGGTTTTGTTTTATCCTTCTGACTTGTTGCAGAGGAAGAGGGGAAATCTGTTAGGGAGGAGTTGTTAGCAGAAAGCAAAAAGACAGTTGTCCTGTAGCAGTTCTTAAGGTCAGGTTTCTTGCTCCCAAATGGGCTGCAGGAAACCCCTGAACAGTTATCTCTGGGAGAGTAATCCATAGGAACATGACAACATCTCTACCTGTTCTTGCATTCTTTTGACCTGATGAAACTGCAGATGGATTAGTGGTATGACTTTTGCATATGTGAAAATATAAAATAGCATGCTTTCGTACAGCATT
The DNA here is from genome assembly GCA_013399055.1 of Ramphastos sulfuratus. Lineage (NCBI taxonomy): Eukaryota > Metazoa > Chordata > Aves > Piciformes > Ramphastidae > Ramphastos > Ramphastos sulfuratus. The sequence goes on along the minus strand of WBNM01044356.1, from coordinate 6,948 downwards.
GATTACTTCATTTTAAAGCTAGCATTCACTCACTTTGTTTTGAGCTGTGCTGGCTTTCATAATATCATGCCAGTTTATGGGTGCTGACTAATATAGTGAAACTTTTCTGAACAAGTTTATTCTTATCTTGAGAAACAGCAACAACTACTGTATTTTAATGAGGAGCTTGTGAACTTGCCCCCAGTAGATGCAGTTCCACAGTTACTTGAAAATTCTTTTTAAGTAGAAGCTGTTGCTGAAATGGGGGAAGTGTCATGTCCTCTTCTTGCTTAGTTGTGTTGGCACTTGTGTTCATCATGGTGACATGATGAATCATATCAGAAAACTTATATGGCTGAAAATGGATCTATTTTTATTTTCCTAGCTAACTTTCAGATGGATCATTTCCTTGACCTGACTCACTGTATAGCTACACAAACAGTAATGCTGGCACACAAGGGAATATGTGAGCAGCAGTGCTGAGGGGCAGGACAGCTCCCTCCTAGTGGCAGCCCCCACCTTTGAAAGAAAAAAAAATTAATTATGGAACCGCACCTGAAATTCTGGTTATCACTATGTCCACATTGCAGCCCAACTAGTTTCTTTTTCAAGGTCATTTTTATTGAAGTTCATGCTTAGAAAAAGGCCACTGATTTATCCTCTCTGCTAGTCCTAAACATGATTGAATGAAAAAATGCCATCAGGGGGTTAGCTAGTTGCTATTCCTGTGTGGTAACAGTTTTTAAATGACTTTTAAACAAAATAGTGACTAGACAAATATCTGAAACATGAAGTGGTTCCTTAATCCAGATGATAGAGTAACTTTGTAATCATCTTGGGTTTAGAGTTTGAAAGTTGTTTAAAAAGAGTATTTTAAGCAAGAAAAAAAACCAAATGAAAAATGAACCAAAGGAACAGACATCCAGAGCTTCAGGCAGAGATACTCCTCTGAGGCTAGTGAGTTATTGGCTTCTGGGTATTACTCAGAATTAAAATTACAATTCTCAAAGTTCAGAATATGCATACTGTGTTGGTGGACAATCAGTGAAACTGCAGATAACTTGATAAGCCTCTTGAGTTTTCTGTAGATTCTGCAGTGGAATTTCTGTAGAGTTTCTGCTAATTTGATAGAATTGCTATAAAAGTAGATTTTGGCTGAAATTGACAGAATCATAGAACTTTGGGAAGAGGCTTCTGAGATCATTTAGTCCCACCACTCACCCACAGCTTTCAATCCCATCAATGCTGCTCAACCACTACCACTAAACCATGTCCCTGTGAAACACATGCACATCTCTTTTAAATACCTCCAGGGATGGTGACTCCACCAATTCCCAGGGCAGCCTGTTTGAGTGCTTGATGACCCTTTCTAAGTAGAAATTTTTCCCAGTATCCAATCTGAACTTCCACTGGCACAATTTAGGGCCATTGCCTCTTGTTCTGTCGTTTGTTACATGTGAGAAGAGACCAACCACCAGCTTGCTCTGGGGTACCCCTTTGGGGTACTTTTAGAGGGTGATGAGGTCTCCCCTCAGTCTCCCTTTCTGAAAACTGAACAACCCCAGTTCCCTCAGCTGTTCCTCATAAGACTTGTCTTCAAAGCTCATCACCAGCTTAGCTGCTCTTCTTTGGACAAGCTCCAGCATCTCAATCTGCTTGTAGTGAGGGGTCCAAAACTGAACACAGTACTAGAGGTGTGGCATCACCAATGCTGAGGGGGATGATCACATCCCTAAACCACACTGTTCTTGATATAAGGCAGGACCTTCTTGTCCACCTGAGCACACTGCTAGCTCATATTCAGTGAGCTGTCAGTCAGCACCCCCAGGTACTCTTCTACCAGGCAACTCTCCAGCCACTTTTCCACAAGCCTGAAATGTTACATGGGGTTGTTGTGACCTAATTGGAGCATTCTACATATGACTTTGTTGAATCTCATACTGTTGGCCTCAGTTTGTCCAGATCTCTCTGCAGAGCCTCCCTGTCTTCCAGCAGATCGACATGGCCATGCATGATAAAGATGTTAAATCCATGATAAAGATATTAAACAGAACTGGCCCCAGTAGTGAAGCTGGAGAACACCACTTGTAGCTGTTCACCAACTGGATTTAACTCCATTTGCCACAACTCTTTAGGGTTGGCCTTTTAGCCGTTTTTTCAGCCAACAAAGCATGCACCCATCCAAGTCAATTCATTCTTTAGAAGCCTACTTCTGGGTTTGTTTGGTTATATACCAAAATTTGGAGAGGGATCAAGCTTTTTATGATTTTGACTTGCATAATGAATATTTGAAATTATTTTTTGTTGTAAACATTTGTATTTGGGATGTCTTTGGATGGTTTGCAGTCACAGCCAAGATCTTCCACATTTAATTTACACAGCATGTACATGATTTTATGTGGAACTGCTGTTGGCACAAAGAGACTTTTGTAGAGCTGATGAACTTTTCCCTAAGTTTATCAAACCATCGTTGCTCCAAAAGAGACAGGGAATTGCTGTTATATGCAGCAGTGTAGGCAACCATGGTGATAGCAAACCAAACAGATAAATTTCACGATGAATGAGTGTGTATTTTCCAGACACATACAAGCACCTTGTAGTTTCCCATTTGCCATGCCCATAATGCTAGCTCTCTTTTCTAATTGAAAAAACAGGCCCATCCCACATTCTCTTCCCCACGACCAACCACAAAACTCCCTAGCCCCTCCAGACAAACACAGCAATTTTTGAGGGATACTTTCTACCACCTCGTGTTCCTAGTTGCCCTCTCCAAGAATATAGCTGTAGATATTATTTAGTGTACAAAGACAGTTAGGAAAACAGTTACGGTCATAGTGCATAATTTGTGGCATCTAGTAACTGTGTAATACTTGCATCTAAGTCTGAGTGAGGGTTTTTACTGAATCTTTCTGTGTGCCATCCTCTCACTGTAGTCATTTGTAGATAATAGTACAAATGTTGAGCTTGTTAGTAGTGAGAGTTTACATAATCTACTGTGGGTCTATTGTGTAGGTCAATAACAATAAATACTACCTTTGATAATAAAAGCTTGACCCACTCGAACAAGTTCATATTCAAAAAACCTCTACTATTAATAGGTATTCCAAGTGTTTGTGAGTAGCATACTTAATAAGAACATAAAATCTGATTTTGTGTTGGTGTCTTGTAATTTTCTGGAAAAGAGGTAACAAGTTGCCACTCCAGGTAAATTGCCTCAAAATAGGGATTTGTATTTTTGTAGTTACTGTGATCTTGACTTAGAGCTTCAGCGTCTTTCCTTTTTTTGGAATCGACTTTATTCCCTATAAGCCATACAGAATTGGTAGACTGTTGATGTCAATGTATTTGTAGCTGGAGTGTAAAGGGAAGTTTTATACTGATGAGATGCACAGTTTCTAAAAGGATTGGCTTACTATAATCAGTCTTTTACCTATCAACATATTTTAAAATGTTCCAAATGTCTTCTTTGGAGTCTCTTGAAAATCTGTTTATATATCTTCACTTAGAGTGTGCATATTTTATTTTTCAATACCTAAAGCAAGACATTAATTAGTTCATTAACATTTTAATCTTTCCTCAGAATAAATATTAACAATTACTCTCTACAAAGAAATTTGCTCTATTACAGCTTAAACAATGCATGAAAAATGCATTGAAAGCTATTTAGAACATACCATATAGGAAGAAGATGATGTTTTAAAATGCATCATCCTAAATGTAAATGCTTTTATTGTACATGAAGTGTTACAGAGTGTACATAAAGCATAAAATCAGAAAGACTCAAAAAAGCATGTAAAGCTAGCATTTTTCTTAAATTCTCATTGTGAGAGAAGAGGTGGGTTGTTTTGTGTTTGCTTGTTTTGTTTTTTAGTGTTAACTGCATTGATTGGCCTTTTTCAACCGTGGAATGTTGTGAGCTTGTGTGGCACCTGGGATGATATGGACCAGGTACTAAGAGTGGTAAAGACCAGGAGAGCTTTCTTGGAGTCTGTTATGTGGATAGTCTCCATGGGTAGTCTTCAGCTCACACTGTGCTGAAGAGCACTTTCATTTCTGAAAGGAGAAACATGCAGTGATGGTTTCGGCTTCCGCTGTAGTTAGAGATTCTATTCCTGGTTTGAAATGGTAAAAAATAGAAGAATTGGAATGCTTTACAGGTATTTTCCTTTTGGTTCATGCTGTAACTGGTATTGGTTATTCTTGGTGTAGAAGTCTTATCATTAGTTATGCTACACCTTTCCCTTGGCTACAGTTATTCTCTGATCTTGTTTGAAAGAGTCAGTGGTAAATACTACTATTTTTGCATAATTCTATGTGGCTGGTGGGCCTGTCAAGTGTAGAATATGACTGGTAAACAGAGAATAGAGACATTTAGAAGATGGGTTAGATATGCTAGAAATAGGAGCAATTTTGGTGCAGAAATGATGTACCTATCTCTAGAGACAGTAGCTTCAAAGAAGGAAACACTAGAGAAAGTTTAATGTAAGGGCAGGGTTTCAGGAAAGAAAATACTGAAAGCTTGCATTGCAGAAACTGTTAATGTTTAATTACTTAAATCATAAGTTTCTGTAAGAAAGAAAAATTCCATAGTAATTGCAGTAACTTCTAAGAAGCATCTTACATTCTGGGTTATTTTTTGGTTTTTTTACAATGCTATTATGCAATTAGAAGGAGAAAAATGTAGACAAAAATAGTTGTTTCCTAGAAAACCACAGCTCAAATACTACATTGGACGGGAAAGAATTGTAAGAAGGGAATAAATTTGTGTGTAGAATAGAATCATAGGATCGTAGAATAGAATCATAGGATCATAGAATGCACTGGGTGGGAAGGGACCTATCTACAGGTCATCTAGTTGAATTTCCCTGGAGTAAGCAGGGACATCCCCAACTAGATCAGGTTCCTCAGAACCACATCTAGCCTGACCTTGAATGTCTCCAGGGATGAGACCTCCACCACCTCCCTAGTCAATGTGTTCTGGTGTTCCACCACCCTCATATTAAAGAACTTTGGTGATAAGGTGCCTGTCATCTGGGGATTTCAGTAGGGAGTTAGCATTACTAACCGGCAAGTCAACAAGTTTAATTTACCAGTTGTGGTGGACAACAAGTTATCCATGGGAGAGCAATGTGCCCTTGTGGCCAAGAAGGCCAATGGTATCGTGGGGTGCATTAAGAAGTGCGTGAGCAGATCAAGGGAGGTTCTCCTCCTCCTCCTCTACTCCGCCCTAGTGAAGGCCCCACCTATAATATTGCATCCAGTTCTGGGCTACAGAGGCTACAGAGATGATTAAGAGACTGGAGCACTGTCTTATGAGGAAAGGCTGAGAGATCTAAGTCTTTTTAGTCTGGAGAGGAGAAGACTGAGATGGGATCTAATAAATGTATATAAATATATGAGGGCTGGGTTTCAAGAAGGAAAGGACAGCCTCTTCTCGCTTGAGTCCTGTGATAGGACAGGGGGCAATGGCTGTAAACTGCAGCATAGGAAATTCCACCTCAACTTGAGAAAGAACTTCTTTATTGTAAGAATAATAGACCTTTGAAGTGGGCTGTCTGGAGAGGTCATGGTGTCTCCTTCTCTGGAGACTTTCGAGACCTGTCTGAATCCATTCCTGTGCAACCTGCACTAGATTACATAGTCCTGCTGTGGCAGAGGGGTTGGGGACTCTGAGCTCTGGAAATCCCTTCCAACTCCTAACATCCTGCTGTCCCGTGAACACAATTACAAACATCTAGATGTGTGAAACAAAGAAAGCCTTAGAAAAATACTATATATTAAATGGAATGAATTTGTAACAGATGCCAGGATTCATTAAACAGCTCAGAAATCCCTTAGCTCAAAAGTTATCCAGAAAAGAAGATGGCATTTTCATCTGGAACGTATGTTAAGAATGAAACCAGAGCATCTGTCATGGAAATAATGCCACTGGGCAGCTGGAAGAACACAGCACCCACTGAATGAGTCTCTCCATTGAACAACAGCTAAGATTAAAAGAAAAAAATTGTAGGACCACCTTTTGGATGTGCAAGGAATGGCTCAGAGCAGACAAAAGCTGCACAGACAGGTTTTATTCAGTGTGAGTAAATCAAAAGTTTTAAGTTCTATCACAGATAGTGAGGGATGGTTAATAAGTGGTCAGAATTAAAAAGTACAGATGAAGTAGTATACTTAATTGCCATGTATTTTGTTTTAGAATTTGTGTATAATTTCTTCAGCCATGAAAAGAGAAAGAAAATTGTGTAATTAAATAAATCTTCATGCATTCCCACTGATTGGCTTAATCTATAATAGAGCATTCAGGATTACTTGGATAATAATCCATATTTATTTTATCCAGTATCCTATACTTAATGAGAGCACTATGGATTTCCTTTTCTTTGAGAACACTTGACTTTATCATTTTTGTCACTTTGCAGGAGTTTTGGAGTTTCCGAACTAGCAGCTCTGTGCACTTTACTGTCTTTTACATTAGGGTAATAGTAGAGTAAGTTAAAGGTTTGTGGTAGATAAACCTTGGTGCAGAGTAGGTGTAGTGAGACATCTCCCTTGGTAGCCTCATTCACCAGTCAGGTAAGGAAGTCATCATCCACACACTCCATGAGCCTCTTAGATTGTTTCTTCTGTACCGTCTTACTTTACTGGATATCTGGTAGAAATATAAAGTCCCCCACTAGAACAAGGGCTGCTGATTTGGAGACTTAATACCAATTGCCTATAGAATGCCTCATCAGCCTCCTCATCCTAGTTGGGTGGTCTCTAACAGATTCCCAACAGGATATCTGCCTTGTTGGCCTTTCCTCTAATCCATACCGTAAGCACTTGACCTTACCATCACGGTTGTTGAGTTTGGCACAGTGAAAACACTCCCTAACATACAGTACCACTCCACCACTTTTTCCCTGCCTGTCCCTTCTGGAGAGCTTATACCATTCATTGCAGTCATGACAGTCACAGTATCACAGTATA
>WBNM01044355.1:46747-66503 GCA_013399055.1 Ramphastos sulfuratus | reverse complement strand
GCACAGCCCCAACTCTTTCAGTCTCTCCTCACAGCAGAGCAGCTCCAGCCCTCTGAGCATCCTCGTGGCCCTTCTCTGGACATCTTCCAGCACCTCCACACCCCTCTTGTCCCAGGGGCTGCAGAACTGGATGCAGCACTCCAGGTGGGGTCTCGCCAGTGGGGAGCAGAGGGGCAGAATCATCTCTCTCCACCTCTAGCAGCACTTCAGTGCTCTGTGTATGCCTCTGCTTGTTTTCTTTCCTTTCTTCCCTCCTCAAGCTAATGCCACTACCATCAACCTCCCCGCGAGCACCTTGGAGATCCAGCGATTCCCCCGGGAGCCACAGAGAAGCACAGGGGCTGAGAGGCCTGAGAGAGGGGCAGGGAGTGAGCCCATCACAGCTGCTGTCATCCCCCAGCTGAGTGGGGTGCAGGCCTGCAGCACTGTCCGGGTGCTGGAGTGGAAGGATGGGTTGGCCACACTGCCTGGGAGCAACCTGCGGGTAAGTGCGGCCCTGGGCTGCTGCCTTTGCCCTTGGCAGTGGCAGTCACAGAGCCACAGAAGCTCAGGGGCTGGAAGGGACCTCCAAAGCTCATCCAGTCCAACCCCTCCCTGCCAGAGTAGGGTCACCTGCACCAGATCCCACAGGAACACATCCAGGCAGGCTATGCACAGCAAAGCCAGAAGGGTTTCAGTAGTGGCAGATACTGAGCCAGTGCAGTCCAGTGCAAGGCTTGCAGTGACCCAAGAACCCACCAACAAAACCCCTGCATGGGCACTCCTCAAACACCAGCAGCACTGTAGTCTTGTGGAATCAGAGCCTGACAGAAGCTCAGGGGCTGGAAGGGACCTCCACAGCTCATCCAGTCCAAGCCCTGCCAGAGCAGGGTCACCTGCACCACATCCCACAGGAACACATCCAGGTGGATCCTGAACATCTCCAGAGAAGGAGACTCCACAACCCCCCTGGGCAGCCTGCTCCAGGGCTCTGGCACCCTCACAGGCAAAAAATTCCTCCTCAGGTTCCCATGGAGCTTCCTATGGCTCAGCTTCCACCACTGCCCTTGTGCTGTCCTTGGGCATCACCCAGCAGAGCCTGGCTCCAGCCTCCTGGCACTCAGCTGCACCTCTTTAGAACCATGACTGAGGGCAGCCCTCAGGCTCCTCCTCTGCAAGCTTTAGCCCCAGCTCCTCAGGCTCTCCTCCTGAGGAAGATGCTCACTGCCTGCAGCAGCTGTGGGGCTCTGTGCTGGACTCTCTCCAGCAGTTCCCTGAGCTCCTTCTTGAGCTGAGGGGCCCAGAACTGGACACAAGATTCCAGCTGTGGCCTCAGCAGGGCAGAGGGGCAGGAGAACCTCTCTGACCTACTCACCACAGCCCTTCTCATGCACCCCAGGGTGCCCTTGGCCATCTTGGCCAGCAGAGCTCATGGCTGGCTCATGGGCACCCTCCCACCCACCAGGACCCCCAGGGCCTTTTCCCCTTCCCTGCTCTCCAGCAGCTCAGTCCCCAACCTGCCCAACTCCATGAGGTTGTTCTGTCCCAGGTGCAGGACTCTCCCCTCACCCCTGCTGGAGTTCATTCAGTGTCTCCCTGCCCACCTCTCAGCCTGTCTCAGTCTCCCAAGCTGTGCCAGGCAGGGACCACCAGGATGTGACCTGGCACTGGGCAGCACTCACACTCCAGCTGCTCCAGCTCTGGGAGGCTCTTCTGGTGCTGCCTCCCAGCATCCCTCATGCCTTGGAAGCTTAACAGAGGGAGCACACAGCCGTGGGGCCTGGGGGGCTGCAGCAGGTCTGCCCTGCGTGGCGAGGCAGAGGGGTGCCATGTGCTGTGCAGGGCATCCTTTGTTCCAAACTGTGCCCAGCAGCTGACTCTCACCAAGCCTCTGCCCTCACTACTCATCAGGAGCTGTGCCCCTCAGGCTGAGAGAACTTTCCCCCCAGCCCCAATTGCTCAGCCTCAGCTCCCCACATCCTCCAGCCACCAACCTGCCCCTCGTGGTGCCCGCGGGTGCTGGTCTTGCCCAAGGGCATGCTGAGAGAGGGGCACTGGAGGCTCTGCTGCCATGCTCAAAGAGCTGTCCTGTCCTTAGTGCCCATGGCCCTCGTGCCCAGAGCTCACCCCCCCACGCTGCAGTCCTCCCCTCTGCCTTTTGTGCTGGGTTCAACTCTGTCTTGGCTGGCTCTGAACTCTTCTCTTCACTGGCTTTGGCTCTTTTGGACTGGCTTTGGCTCTTTTGGACTGGCTTTGGATCCTTTTGACTGGTTTTGGCTCTTTTTGACTGAGTTTTGGCTCTTTTTGACTGGATTTTGACTCTTTTTGACTGGTTTTGGATCCCTTTGACTGGTTTTGGCTCTTTTTGACTGGGTTTGGCTCTTTTGGACTCAGTTTTGGCTCTTTTTGACTGGATTTTGGCTCTTTTTGACTGGTTTTGGCTCTTTCTGACTGAGTTTGGGTCTTTGACTGGGTTTCGCTCTTTTTGAATGGTTTTGGCTCTTTTGGACTGAGTTTTGACTCTTTTTGACTGGTTTTGTCTTTTTTTGACTGGGTTTTGGCTCTTTTTGACTGGTTTTAGACCTTTTTGACTGAGTTTTGGCTTCGTTTGACTGGTTTTGGCTCTTTTTTTTACTAGGTTTTAGCTCTTTTTGACTGGGTTTGGNCTTCGTTTTGTTGGTTTTGGCGCTTTTTTTTACTAGGTTTTAGCTCTTTTTGACTGGGTTTGGCTCTTCTGGACTGATTTTGTCATTTTTTGACTGGGTTTTGGCTCTTTTTGACTGATCTTGGCTCTTTTTGACTAGTTTTGGCTCTTTGACTGGTTTTGGACTTTTTTGACTGAGTTTTGGCTCTGTTTGACTGGTTTTGGCTCTTTTTGACTGGGTTTGGACCTTTTTGACTGAGTTTTGGCTCTGTTTGACTTGTTTTGGCTGTTTTTACTGTGTTTTAGCTCTTTTTGACGGGTTTTGGCTCTTTTTGACTGGGTTTGGACCTTTTTGACTGAGTTTTGGCTCTGTTTGACTTGTTTTGGCTGTTTTTACTGTGTTTTAGCTCTTTTTGACGGGTTTTGGCTCTTTTTGACTGGGTTTGGACCTTTTTGACTGAGTTTTGGCTCTGTTTGACTTGTTTTGGCTGTTTTTACTGTGTTTTAGCTCTTTTTGACTGGTTTTGGCTCTTTTTGACTGGTTTTGGACCTTTTTGACTGAGTTTTGGCTCTGTTCAACTGGTTTTGGCTCTTTTTTTGCTGGGTTTTAGCTCTTTTTGATGGTTTGGCTCTTTTGGACTGGTTTTGTCATTTTTTGACTGGGTTTGGCTCTGACTGGTTTGGGCTCTTTTTGACTGGGTTTTGGCTCTTTGGTTTTGGCTCTTTTTGACTGGTTTGGGCTCTTTTTTACAGGGTTTTAGCTCTTTTTGACTGGTTTTGGCTCTTTTTGACTGGGTTTGTCTCTTTTTGACTTGTTTTGGCTCTTTTTGACTGGTTTGGGCTCTTTTTTACAGGGTTTTAGCTCTTTTTGACTGGGTTTGGCTCATTTTTACTGGGTTTGGCTCTTTTTGACTGAGTTTTGACTCTTTTTGACTGGGTTTGGCTCTTTGACTGGTTTTGGACCTTTTTGACTGAGTTTTGACTCTTTTTGACTGGTTTTGGTTCTTTTTGACTGGGTTTAACTCAGGCTGGCTTTAACTCCTTTTAACTGGCTTTAACTTTTTTTACTGGTTTCAACTTTTTTTTTACTGGTTTTAACTATTTTTACTGGTTTTAACTCATACTGATTTTAACTCTCTTTTTGACTGGTTTTAACTCTTTACTGATTTTAACTCTTTTTAAACTGGTTTTAACTCATTTTTGGCTGGTTTTAACTCTGTTTTTGACTGCTTTTAACTATTTTTTGCCTGGTTTTAACTCTTAATTTTTTGACTGGTTTTAATTTTTTTTTTTTGACTGGTTTTAACTATTTTTTTTTTTTTACTGCTTCTAACTTTTTAAAACTGGTTTCAAATCTTATTTTGGACTGATTTTAACTCTTTCTTTTTTTGACTGATTTTAACTCTTTTTTATTGGTTTTAATTCTTTCTTTGGGCTGATTTTAACTCCTTTTTTTGAACTGGTTGTAACTATTTAACTCTTTTGGACTGGTTTTAACTTTTTTTTTTTTGACTGCTTTTAACTTTTTTTGGACTGGTTTTAACTCTTCTTTCTTTTGACCGATTCTAACTCTTTTTACTGATTTTAACTCCTCTTTTTTTTGACTGGTTGTAACTGTTTAACTCTTTTGTACTGCTTTAACTTTTTTTTTTGGACTGATTGTAACTGTTTAACTCTTTTGGACTGGTTTTAACTCCTTGTTTTGGACTGGTTGTAACTGTTTCCCCCTTGTGTTTTGGCTCCACGCCGCAGTTCCGCATCAATGAGTATGGGACACTGAAGGTGGTGAGCACTGATAAGATGCCTCCAGTGGAAGCTATAAAGGAGGGGCACACAGAGAAGGATGGGGACTCAGAGGTGGCACCCACCAACAGGGACAATCCTACTGTGGCTCAGGGTAAGGGCACTTCTGGGCTGGGAGCCATCATCCAGTGGGCATTGCCTGGAGTTGGCCCTGAGTGAGGCAAACGTCTCCCTGCTGCCTGCTCTCTTTGCTGTGTCTTGCTCCTCAGTGCTGCTCTTCTCTCTACCCCAGATGTGCCAGAGCAGAGCAAGGTGCCAGCAGCAGAAGGCTTGTGCCACTGTGACACCTGTGGGCGCAGACACGTGTCGGATGTAGCCCGGGAGGGCAGAGGCTTCTGCAGTGAGCACTGCCACCAGCAGTTCAAGGAAAGGTGAGGGAAGGGAAGCCTGCTCCCTGCCCCAGCTGGCTGTGCCCCATAGCCCTGGGCCATGCTCCAGCAGGTGCTGAGGCCCCCACACCTTTGCCTCTTTCTCATGGGCAGAGTGCCCTGGGGATGGAGACTTGACCCAGGGGCCAGCAGGAAGCCCAGGGACCAGGCTGCTTCCTTGCCCAGGCTCCTATCTGCTGGAGCAGGGCTGCAGCAGGAGGGCACTGCAGTGGCTGCTTCCAGGCCGAGGAGCTGTGGGAGCTGTGGGTCACAGAGCTGTTCCCAGCCCCTCTGCTTACTGCTGCGTGACTCCTGGGACTCGTTTTTCAGTGTCTGTGTATGACCCTGAGGCAGCTTTGAGCCCTGCTCTGGAGCTGAGCAGCTTTGGATCCATCCCTGGGCTCAGCATCTAGGGGTGACTGCTCTGTACCCTGGTTGTAACCTGCTGCCAGCTGCTGCAGAGTGTGGTCAGGAGGGGGGGCAGAACGTGAGGCAGAAAGGAGGGGCAGGGACACTGCAGCAGCCACTCCTCACTGCCACCCCAGCTGTGCCAGGTGCCCTGCTGCAGTGCCTCACCTGCCCTCCCTGCCTGCAGGTCTGTCATCGTGGAAAACTCTGCCAGCAGCACCATTGCCACAGAAATCCTCAAGCCAGTGAAGAAACGGAAGAGGAAGGACTACCAGAGCCCCTCGGAGGAAGAATATGAATCTGAGCAGATGGTAGGAAGAGGGCAGGGAGGGCACCTGTATGATGGTGAGGGCAGGCCATGGGCCACCCTGTAGGCACCTCCATGTGCAGGGCTCTCAGCCACCTGTGTGCTGAAGGGGCAACCTTTGGTCTGTGAGTGCCACCAAGACTTGAAGTCAGGGCTTCTGGCTTGGCTGGCTGCTGGACATGCCAGGCACCTTGGACTGGGCAGTGCTAGGCACATCTTCAATGAACCACAGGAGGGTAGGGGCAGGAAGGGGCCTCTGGAGATCATGGAGTCATGGAGCATTGTAGATCTTGAGGGCAGGGCCCAACTTGACACTCATAGAATCATGGAATGGGAAGGTTGGAAGGGACCTCAAAGCTCAGCCAGTTCCAACCCCCTGCCATAGGCAGGGACACCTCCCACTAGCACAGGGCACTCAAGGCCTCCTCCAACCTGGCCTTGAACACCTCCAGAGAGGTTGTGGAGCACAGAATCACCCAACATGATCAAAGATCAAAGATCACATTGGGTGATTCTGTGCTCCACAACCTCCCTGGGCAACCTGTGCCAGTGTCTCACCACCCTCACTGCAAACAACTTCCTCCTAACATCCACTTTCAATCTCCCCTCTGACACTCCAAACCCATTGCCCCTTGTCCTGGCATTCCAAGCCCTTGTCAATAGTCCCTCCCCAGCCTTCCTGGAGCCCCCTTCAGATCCTGCAAGGCCACTCCAAGCTCTCCTGGAAGCCTTCTCCTCTGCAGGCTGCAGAGCCCCAACTCTCTCAGCCTGTCCTCACAGCAGAGCTGCTGCAGCCCTCTCAGCATCTTGGTGGCCTCCTTTGGACTGGCTCTGACACTTCCATGTCCTTCCTGTGCTGGGGGCTCCAGAACTGCACCCAGGACTGCAGGTGGGGTCATGATCTTGACGATGTCAGCCTGGGTCAGCAGCAGGAAGGCTTCGCCGTCGATCATCTGCGGGGGCACAGCAGCACAGGCTGTGGCTGCCTGGGCACAGCCAGCACGGGCACCGCCTGGGCAGCTGCTCACCCTCAGCCAGGGGCCACAGAGGAAGCCAGGGAACAGGCCAGGGGCTACCCACAGCACTCCCCCACCAGCCCAGACGAGCCAGAGCCAGGAGCTTGCGTGCCCAGGAACTGAGTGGAGAAGGGGAAAGGCTCTTCCATGGAGCTCCCAGGGCAGCTGCACCACAGGGCAAGGGCACAGCACACAGCCAGCAGGCAGCCTGCTGTGGGCAAACATCTGTTCATGCCCTGCTCCAGGTCCTGCCACACATGCAGCATGCCCCCAGCTTGGCTCTGTGTGCCTTAAAGCACAGAGGCCATTTGCTAACAGGCTGAGCCCCTTGCTGCCCGCCCTGCTGTGCTGCTGCTGCCCACACAGGGTCCCAGCTCACAGACTGCAGTGCCACCAGCCTGTCCTGCTGGGCAGAGGATGCAGGCAGGGAGGGATGGTGAGTAAGCAGTTTGCCACGGGAGGTGGTGGTGCTGGTAAGGCTGCAGCACCATCTGCACAGAGCCACAGAATGGTAGGGGCAGGAAGGGGCCTCTGGAGATCAGAGTCCAACCCCCTGCCAGGGCAGGGTCAGCCAGGGCAGGGCACACAGGAACACATCCAGGTGGGTTTGGAATGACTCCAGAGATGGAGACTCCACCACCTCCCTGGGCAGCCTGCTCCAGGCCTCCAGCACCCTTACATTCAAGAAGTTCCTCCTCATGTCTAGGTGGAACTTCTGATGGTCAAGGTTGTGCTCACTGCCCCTTGTCCTGTCCTGACTGTAGGTATCAAATGCTCTCAACTGCTTTTTGGCTCTGGGCCACCACAGTAAGTGTTGAAGTAAGAGAGTCTCTTAGCTGCATGAGAATGGCTTTGGGAAGGCAAGGAAGCTCTGCTTGCCAGCCCTGCCTGTGGCAGATGTTCTCCAGCTGTGAGCACTGCCACAAAGATCCCTCCCAGGCTCCCAGCATCCAAGTGCTGGGCAAGTCGTGGGCACTGCAGAAGCTCAGTGTGGCCCTTGGCACCTCAGCCTGCAGCAGCAGGGGGTTCTGGTTTCTTTGTTCTCACGTCTAGGAGGAAAAACAGGACGAGAGGAAGAACTCAGCAGGAGACTCTGCCCTCAGCAACCCAGAGCCTGATGCATGGAACGGGAGCCAGCATGGTATGGAGGGTGGGCAGGGGCTGAGAGCTTCTGCTGTGGGTCTGGGCTCCCTTGGCAAGGCTGAGCCAACCCCTTGGTGCTCCAGTGGAGCCAACCCCCCCCCCAGTGCCATGACTGCACTGCTACAAGCTCCTGAAGGCTCATAAGCTCCTCTGCTTGCTTGATCCTGCTCTCTGTCTCCTTCCATCTCTCTCCTTTCCTCTCTTTCTCTCCGTGGGGACTGCACTTACAGACTTGGCTGTGCCATCCTCGGGCACTGGGCTGCTCTGGAGAGTCCTTTCTGCTCCCTCTCCTTGGCAGCAGAGTTTGTGACTTGCTGTTGGATGCCACATTTGCCCTGAGAGGCACTGCCCTGAGCAGTCATGTGTGGCTTTGGATGGTCTCAGTGGGAACTTGGCTGCCCTGATGAGAGCTCAGGGGGCTGGGGGCTGCTCCCGTAGGGCTGGTGGTGCCTCTGAAGCTCAGGCAGTTGAGGTTGGATGGTCTCAGTGGGAACTTGGCTGCCCTGATGAGAGCTCAGGGGGCTGGGGGCTGCTCCCGTAGGGCTGGTGGTGCCTCTGAAGCTCAGGCAGTTGAGGTTGTTTCATGTTGAGGGCATCCATTGCTGCACCTTCTGGCATGCAGAGCTGCTGACACAGAGGGAAAGTGGTGCAGGGCTTGCTTGTGGTGCTCCTCTGCAGTCTGGTGAGAGGGGAGGAAAAACTGGGTACACAACCAGAAAATAAACACTTCTGGCAAACCTTTTGTCTCTGAGGAGTGACAGGTAAGACTCACAGCACTGTGCAAATGAAACTGTTCCAGCTTCTTGCTGCTGTGCATAGCCAAGCCCAGGGACAGTAGCAGGGGCCAGAGGTTAATCCCTGGTGTCACACTGAGCATTAAAAAGGGATCTCATCCTCACTGGCCAGGTCCTTTTCTCCACACTCTGAGCCCTGAGCCTGTAACCTTCCCTGCTGCATGCAAGAGAGCAGTACTGAGCCTTCTCACTTCAGCAGTTTATTGTCTCTTGCTTTGGAAGCACTCAGCAAACAAAATCCATGCCTGGCTGCTTCAGTGCAGCAGTGCTCTATCTGCAGGGGCAGTTGTTGTTCTCCAGGGCTGCAGAGCATCTACTCAGGGATTTCCCAAACATGCCTGACACTTTTTTTTTTTTTTTCCCTATGTCCTAAAAGATAATTAATTAAGGTTTTGGTCACTCCTAAGCATTAGCAAAGCTTTTGGATTTAGTAACTTTGCTCACTGAAGCTCAGCTTTAGTTGCCTCTGCAAGTTCTTGGATTTAGACATCTCCACCTCCCCTAAACTTGCTCTGATTTTGCTCTGATTCTGGCTGGCTGTTGTGGCTGGCCTGTGGTTATGAATTAGTACTGGAGCAGCCACAGCACTCCTGGAGTCCCTTCATAAAATCATGGAATTGGCAGGGCTGGAAGGGACCTCAAGGATCATCCAGCTCCAACCCCTGCCATGGGCAGGGACACCTCACACTAGAGCAGGTTGCCCACAGCCACATCCAACCTGGCCTTAAACACCTCCAGGGATGAGGCTTCCACCACCTCCCTGGGCAACCTGTGCCAGGCTCTCACCACCCTCATGCTGAAGAATATATTCCTAAGGTCTAATCTCAATCTCCCCTCCTCTAGCTTGGATCCATTCCCCCCACTCCTATCACTCCCTGACACCCTCAAAAGTCCCTCCCCAGCTTTCCTGTAGCCCCCTTCAGACACAGGGGCCACAATAAGGTCTCCTGGGAGCCTTCTCCTCTCCAGACTGCACAGCCCCAACTCTCTCAGCCTGTCCCCACAGCAGAGCAGCTCCAGCCCTCTGCTTGTCCTTTGTGGCCCTTCTCTGGACACCTTCCAGCTCCTCCAGATCTCTCCTGTCCCAGGGGCATGGAAAGTGTTTGAGAGTGAGGGGCTTGGCTTATGTCTTGTGTGCCTCAGGCAAAGCCTTTGTGGTCTTCCCAAGCAGGTCAAAGGCATGGAGCATCTCCTCCCTGCCTATGAAGAGACAGTGCTGTCTTCTTTTCTTGAATACCATAGGAGCAAGTAGATCTGTAGAGCATCAGGTTGGTCCTGGTCTGCTGCAGGGGGCTCAGGTGGTTGTCTGAGGGCAGAGGAGAGCAGAGGTGGCCTCTGGAGCAGCAGCAGGAGGCGAGCTCACTGCTAGTTCCACTGGCTGGGAGCTCCTTGCAGCTGGGAGTCATTCCCAGGCCTCTGGATGGATCTTTCTGGCTGTCCCAAACCCCTCAGTGCTGTGAGTGTGCTGGCTGGAGCAGGACTGCTGGCAGAGGTGTCCTGGTGCTCTGCACAGGCTGGCTCAGCCCCGGGGCCCCGCGGGTGCCCCCGCACAGCGCCGGAGGACGTTTGGGTCTCGGCACCTCCATGGGCCAGCCCGGCTTGGCTGGGGATGGGGCTGTGGCAGGCTGGTGCTGAGCTTGGCAGGGTGGCAGGCAGGGGCAGGCAGGGGCTGGGGCTGCAGCAGGCCCTCAGCAGTGCTGTTGTGTGTGGTTTGTGCCGCGCTCAGGTGCCAGTGAGGAGAAGAAAGAAGGCTGGTCTTGGGCGTCCTACCTGGAGGAGCAGAAAGCTGTCGCTGCCCCTTTAGATCTCTTCCAGGATGTGAGTTGGGATTTTCCTCTCTTTTTTCCCCTCCCTCCCTCTTTCATCTTTTTTTCTTTCCCTTTTTTTTTCCCCCTCCCTCCCCTCTTCCTTCTCCTGTCCTCCCTCCTTGCCTCCTCGGTCTGTGTGCCTCTGAGCGAGCTCCCATCTTCCCCTGGAGCTGACCAAGCCACCTCCACTTTTGATTTGCCCACACTCTGACTCCCCAGCACCCACCCCCAGCACCCCACATCTGCCTAGGACAGCCCCGTGGCTCTGGCAGGGTGGTGGAGCCTTTCCAGCCCTTCTTCAAAGGCAGAGGTGAGCTCAGCATGCTGCACCCCTGCTGCCAGGAGCCTGATCTGCAGAGGGCACCGAAGCCAGGCCTGTGCCCCACGCTCCCTGGCTGCAGCTCTTAGCCTGGGCACACCCTGCCCTGCCAGTAGCAAGAGACCCAAACCCAGCAGGAGGTGGAAGAATGTGTGAAGAGAAATAAAATGTGGGTGACAGCACAATCTGTGGCCCACAGCCTCTTGGTCCCAGCAGCTCCCACTGCCTGCTGGCTGCTCCTTGGGCTGGGGCTGGACCCAGCTCTGCTCTTTTTTTACATTGGAGTTTCATTTGTTGGTTTTTGGGGTTTTTTTCCAGTACCAAGTAGCTTCCCAGCACAAGAATGGCTTTAAAGTGGGGATGAAGCTGGAGGGGATTGATCCACAGCACCCATCCATGTACTTCATCCTGACAGTGGCTGAGGTAAGGTTCTCGTGTTCCTTGCTTCCTCCTCACAGCTGTGCAGCAGGAGGCTCTCTGAGGGGGGGTTGCTGCCAGCTGGCCCATGGAGGAGGTGAGCTTTAGACCCTCACCTGCATGAGATGGGCTGGGGGTCAGGAAGGGAGGGACAGGGACAGGCTCTGCTCACCTGTGCCCTGGCATGGGACAAGGGCAAGGGATGGGAACTGCAGCACAGGGAAGTTGCAGCTCAAGATGAGGAAGAACTTCTTGACTGTGAGGGTCCCAGAGCCCTGGCACAGGCTGCCCAGAGAGGTTGTGGAGTCTCCTTCTCTGGAGCCTTTCCAGCCCTGTCTGGATGTGTTCTGTGTGACCTGTGCTGGATTCTCTGCTCCTGCTCTGGCAGATCTCCAGAGGCCACTTCCAGCCCCTGAGATCCTGTGTGCTCCAGCAGCTCAGCCAAGCAAATGGGGACTTTGGTCCCAGGAGCCTGCTGTGGAGCTGCTGGTGTGCTCCAGCCTGGTTGTGCTCCCCACCACCCTGAGCCAGCAGAGCCATGGGGTGAAAGGCTGTGGGGATGAAAACAGCTTCTTGTGTTCAAACTAAGACCTCTCAGGCAGGTCTGAGCCCTGGAGATGGAGGCTGTGGGAGCATCCCATTGCTCCTCCTTGTGTCTGTGGAGGCCTCTCTCTGGGGCTCTCCACTCAGCCATTAGATTAGACCTTAGGAAGAAGTTTTTCACCATGAGGGTGGTGAGAGCCTGGCACAGGTTGCCCAGGGAGGTGGTGGAAGCCTCATCCCTGGAGGTTTTTAAGGCCAGGCTGGATGTGGCTCTGGGCAACCTGATGTAGTGTGAGGTGTCCCTGCCCATGGCAGGGGTTGGATCTGGATGATCCTTGAGGTCCCCTCACTCTCAAACACTTTCTATCCCCCTAGGACAGGAAAGATCTGGAGGTGCTGGAAGGTGCCCAGAGAAGGGCCACGAAGGATGAGCAGAGGGCTGGAGCTGCTCTGCTGTGGGGACAGGCTGAGAGAGTTGGGGCTGTGCAGTCTGGAGAGGAGAAGGCTCCCAGGAGACCTTATTGTGGCCCCTGTGTCTGAAGGGGGCTACAGGAAAGCTGGGGAGGGACTTTTGAGGGTGATAGGAGGTAGTGATAGGAGTGGGGTGAATGGGACCAAGCCAGAGGAGGGCAGATTGAGATGAGACCTTAGGAAGAAGTTGTTCAGCATGAGGGTGGTGAGAGCCTGGCACAGGTTGCCCAGGGAGGTGGTGGAAGCCTCATCCCTGGAGATGTTTAAGGCCAGGCTGGGTGTGGCTGTGGGCAACCTGCTCTAGTGTGAGGTGTCCCTGCCCATGGCAGGAAGTTGGAGCTGGATGATCCTTGAGGTCCCTTCCAGCCCTGCCAATTCCATGATTTTATGAAGGGACTCCAGGAGTGCTGTGGCTGCTCCAGTACTGAGTAATTCATAACCACAGGCCAGCCACAACAGCCAGCCAGAATCAGAGCAAAATCAGAGCAAGTCCTTGGGTTTAGGGGAGGTGGAGATGTCTAAATCCAAGAACTTGCAGAGGCAACTAAAGCTGAGCTTCAGTGAGCAAAGTTACTAAATCCAAAAGCTTTGCTAATGCTTAGGAGTGACCAAAACCTTAATTAATTATCTTTTAGGACATAGGGGGGGAAAAGAAGTGTCAGGCATGTTTGGGAAATCCCTGAGTAGATGCTCTGCAGCCCTGGAGAACAACAACTGCCTTGCAGAGCTCCCTGGGCAGCCAGGCTGATCAACCACCCAGCAGTGGCTGCTGCCCTTGCTGCTGGCAGGATCTCACCAAAGCAGCATTTTATTTCCCCACAATCCCTGTGCCAGCATCTGCCCTGGGTGCAGAAAAGGGAATCCTTGCTCCTGCTGGACCCAGACAGGTGCCCCCCACACATCTCAACTCTTCTCCTAGGGCTGGCTCCTGGTGGCCTTTCATTTCTTCTGTGCTGGACTGGCAGGTGCTCAGGCAGTGGCCTCTGAGTGACTCTGTGCTGAGGCTGTGTGTGGGAGGGCAGGAGGTGCCTGCAGTGCTCAGCCAAGAGCAGCAGGAAGTTTCCATGGCCCTTTCCTTTTGCCACCCTCCCTGCTGGCAGGTGTGCGGGTACCGGATGCGCCTCCACTTCGACGGCTACTCTGAGTGCCATGACTTCTGGCTCAATGCTGACTCCCCTGACATCCACCCTGCTGGCTGGTTTGAGGAGACAGGGCACAAACTCCAGCCCCCAAAAGGTAAGGAGTTAGCCAGTCTCAGTTGCTGGGTCCTGTTGGAGGAGGAAGGGGGGGAACAAATAGTGGCTCCCCAAACACGCCACTGGAAACAGGGACGGGATGGCTCTGTGGGGACAGGATGGCTCTGTGGGGCCAGGAGAGCCTTGGCCTCACCACCTCCTGCCTGCTGCCTGTGAACTTGCTGCTCTGCTTTCTCTTCCTGAGGGGTTGTAGGTTATAAGGAAGAAGAATTCAGCTGGACAAACTACCTGAAGATAACGAAGGCTCAGGCAGCTCCAAAGCATCTCTTTGTGGCCCGAAACACGGTGAGCAGCAGCTTGTCTGCTTCCTGCCCCTCCAGCTGCTGCTGGGCCTCTGCTGCCCACCCAATACCTCTCCAGTCCACAGTGCAGAGGGCCAGGAGAATCTACTGCTGCCATTCCTCGGTGAGCTGTGGCCTGCTTTGCTGCTGAGAGCTTTAGTCACTAGCGTGGCACGCAGCGAGTTGGCATTGGTCTGATGTTCAGCCAGGGCAGGCTGATAGGCACTTAAATCTGTTGCAAAAAAAGCAGGGCTGAGGAGAAGCAGCCACTGCTGGCAGCAGTTATCTTGCCAGCCCCCTTCACTAAGCACAATTCTGGTTTGTGTCTTCATTGTGGCTGTACCAGCCTTTAACTTTGGTGTGGTGGCAAGGGTGAGGAGAAGGAGAGCAGGGCAGGGTGCAAAGTGCTGCAGAGGGAGCTCAGCCTGCTGATGAATGCCCTCTCGAGGGTATTTCTGGTGCCCAGAGCCTCCTGTTCAGTGCTGCCACCATCCATGCAGTGTGGCACCCATGGCTTTGCACCCAAGAGGTAAGGCAAGACAGGGTGGAGGGCACACAGGCTGCCAAGTGCTGACACTGGAGGAATGTGAGCACAAGGGTCCTGTGCCAGAATCTGGACCAGCTTAAGTCACAGAATCATAGAATCAGGCAGGGCTGGAAGGGACCTCAAGGAGCATCCAGTTCCAACTCCCTGCCACGGGCAGGGACACCCTACCCTAGATCAGGCTGTCCAGAGCCTCATCCAGCCTGGCCTTAAACACCTCCAGGGATCAGGCTTCCACCACCTCCCTGGGCAACCCCTGCCAGGCTCTCACCACTCTCATGCTGAAGAACTTCCTCCTCACCTCCAATCTGAATCTCCTCACCTCCAGCTTTGCTTCATTCCTCCCAGTCCTGTCACTACCTGACAGCCTAAAAAGTCCCTCCCCAGCTTTTTTGTAGCCCCCTTCAGACCCTGGAAGGCCACAAGAAGGTCACCTGGGAGCCTTCTCTTCTCCAGACTGCACAGCCCCAACTCTTTCAGTCTCTCCTCACAGCAGAGCAGCTCCAGCCCTCTGACCACCCTCATGACTCTGCTCTGGACATGTTGATTTTCTCCTAGAGGTCACTGCTTAGAGATCCTGAGGATCTGAAGATTTCTTTTCCTCTTTCATGGAACTACAGAACTGTCAGGGCTGGAAGGGACCTCAATAATCATCCAGTTCCCACCCCCCTGCCATGGGCAGGGACACCTCACACTAGAGCAGGTTGTCCAGAACCACATCCAGCCTGGCCTTAAACACCTCCAGGGATGAGGCCTAATCCAAATCTGCCCTTCTCTAGCCAAGCTGAGTGGCTGTTTGCCTCTTTCCCTGCACACACAGCAGGGCACAGCCTCTCTGGGACTCTGGATGCCAGGGAGGGTCTGGTTTGGGGAGGGTTTGGGCAGATGCCCTCTTGCAGCAGGCGAGGGCAGTGGAACCAGAGCTCTATGAGTGCCCATCTCTCCTGTCAGCATGAGGCTTCCCCAGGCTTCAAGGTGGGCATGAAGCTGGAAGCTGTGGACCGCATGAACCCGTCGCTGATCTGTGTGGCCACGGTGACTGACGTGGTGGAGAATCGCTTCCTGGTGCACTTTGACAACTGGGATGACACCTATGACTACTGGTGGGTGCTCAGCGGGCCCTGGCTTGCCACTGCTGGGGTCACATCCTGCTCTCCCTCAGCAGGAGTGCTGGGGTGCTCAGGAAAAGGCAGGACCATCCCCACCTGCCGCTGCGGGCAGGCCAGCGCTGAGCTCTCGTGGGGCAGAGAGACAACCTGTGCTGGAGGGCAAACCTTCACCCACTGGGACAGTGCCAGGGCCCTGCAGGGCACCAGGTCACATCAGGACAGCTGTCACCACGTGCTGTGGGCTCACCCTAGAGCCTGCCTGGCAGGTGGCACCTTCTGTGATGCAGAGACTGAAGGCTGCACCTTAAAAGGAGCTCCTGTGCCTGTAGGCCTGGGTGGGGAGGTGACCTAGCTGGGGCTGGTCAAGGCCAGTAAGCAGGATCAGGGTCCTGAGAGCATCTCCTGTTGGCTTTGGGGCTGCAGCCCTCTGACCTCTTACTTTTTGCCCTGAGGAGCTGTGGGGCAGGTTCTGCCCCTGGCTGCTCCTCACTTGCTGCTGCTGGGCAGCCTCCTGCTCTGCACAGGGCAGCCCTGCCAAGCAGCAGCACCTGAGTGTGCTGTGACCTCCCGGGAGCTGTGCCCAGCAGGAGCTCCCTGACTGCTCAAGTCTCCCTGCTCCCTGGGCATGGCTTGGCTCCCTGCTCACATCAAAGGGTTGCTGCTCCCTGGGCAGCTCTGCTGCAGGGCTCACACCCAGGGCATCTTCATGCCCTGCCCCCTGGGCTGGAGTGCCCCTGCTCTAGCCTTTGCCTCACCAGGGCTGTGGCTCCCTCAGTCACTCAGGGTGCAGTAGAAGAGTGATTTCTGCAAGGGCTTTGCTGGTGGTGCAGGCCTGGGGGGTGGTGCCAGGTGGGCAGCCCCGAGGCCCCGCGGTCTGTGCCGCCTGGCAGCGATGAGCTGTGTGCCTCAGCCCCGTGTCAGAGCTTGACTGTGTCTTCTAGGTGTGACCCCAGCAGTCCATACATCCACCCAGTGGGATGGTGTCAGGAGCATGGCAAACCCCTCACACCTCCTCAAGGTGAGTCAAAGGCAGGGGGGCACAACCTTCACCGGCACATCCCTGTGGGGCAGTCTTCCCAGGGTGGCATGGAGAGCCTGGGGGCACAAACCCCATGGCTCTTGCTTGTCTGCATGCCCAGGCACTTTCAGCAAGGCCACATCTAGGAATCACTGAATTGTCAGGGTTGGAAGGGACCTCAAAGAGCACTCAGTTCCTACCCCCCCTGCCGTGGGCAGGGGCACCTCACACTAGCCCAGACTGCTCGGAGCCACATCCAGCCTGGCCTTAAAACCTGCCAGAGAGGTGCCCAGCCCCTGCCTGTGCTCCTCTGCTTGTGTTCAGCTACAGCACAGTGCTTGTGTCCTTGAGAAGGCCCCAAGGTGTTTCTGCCTCCTTGTGCCCTGCATTTCATGGTCCAGGAGAAAACAGCAGCACTTGGTGATGTCTCTCAGGTTCCCACCTGCCTGGCACAGACTTGGTTGGGCCTTCAAGGCAGCAGGGATGTTCTGGGGTACTTTCCAGCTCACCTTCTGCATCTTCCTCCCCCCCCCTAGATTATCCTGACCCTGACAACTTCACCTGGGAGAAGTACTTGAAGGAGACAGGAGCATCTGCTGTCCCAGCTTGGGCCTTCAAAGTGGTGAGTGCCCTACCACCTGCTCTGCCCTGCCTGGGCAGGAGTCTGCCTCAGGTCTTTGCTGTCACGGAGGCAGCTGCTGTGCAGTGTGCTCCTGTCACAGGCATGGCCTTCAGGGCTGTGCTGGGCAAACAGTTCACAACTGGGAGAAGTGGCAAGTGTGAGCATGGCCTCAGCTGAGCCAGGGGAAACCACTCAGCCTTGCTTGGTAACTGCAGCAGCAGCAGCAGCAGCTGTGTCCAGCCAAGATCCTTAAAATGTGTCCCTTAGAGACCTCCTTGCCTTGAGTACAGCTTTGTCACCTTGGTAAAGCACAGCTCAGGGCTGGGCTGCCTGTCCCCTCCCTCCTGCTGCTGCTGGAGCTGGCGTGGCTCACGCTGCTGCCACTGGAGCTGGCATGGCTCACACTGCTGCCACTGGAGCTGGCATGGCTGGCATGGCTCACACTGCTGCCACTGGAACTGGCATGGCTCACACTGGTGCTACTGGAGCTGGCATGGCTCACACTGGGACAGGCCAGGGCTGGGAGCTGGGCTTGAGGAGCACATTCTGCTGGGGAAGCCATCCAGGGTCATGGGACCCCAGAGCACAGCTGCCTGCTGACCTGGGTTCTTCTGGCCTCAGCGCCCCCCCCATGGCTTCCTGGTCAACATGAAGCTGGAGGCAGTGGACAGGAGGACTCCTTCCTTCATCCGAGTGGCCAGCGTGGAGGATGTGGAAGATCACAGGATAAAGGTAGGTCCTGGAGTCTTGGTGCTGGGCCTGTATCCAGGCACTGTCCTGGCTTGCTCCTTGCCTTCCCAGCTCACTGCCAGCTGCAGTGCTCAAGCGTCTGGAGGTGTGTGGCAGTGCCCTGTGCAGAGCCTGGTGAGTCCCAGTGCCTGACTCCAGGAGTGCTGGAGTTTAGATCTACCTGCAGACTGGAGGGCTCCAGAGCTTTTTTGGAGGGTGATTCCATCTGGAGTCCTGTGTGCAGTTCTGGAGCCCCCAGCACAGGAAGGACANTGGAGGTGTTCAAGGCCAGGTTGGAGGAGGCCTTGAGTGACCTGTGCTAGTGGGAGGTGTCCCTGCCTATGGCAGGGGGTTGGAACTGGCTGAGCTTTGAGGTCCCTTCCAACCTTCCCATTCTAAGATTCTCTCCCCTTGTCTCCCCAGATCCATTTTGATGGCTGGAGCCACATCTATGATTTCTGGATCGACGTGGACCACCCAGACATCCACCCCATAGGCTGGTGCTCAAAGACTGGGCACCCACTGCAGCCTCCTCTCAGTAAGTCACAGGCCTGGGCCACCCCTCATGGCAGAGCCTCCAGGCGTGCCAGGGCCTCACAGTCACCCACAGCTGCCCAGGCACAGAGCTGGAAGGGCTGAGGATGGGCA
Organism: Ramphastos sulfuratus; assembly: GCA_013399055.1. Classification (NCBI taxonomy): domain Eukaryota; kingdom Metazoa; phylum Chordata; class Aves; order Piciformes; family Ramphastidae; genus Ramphastos; species Ramphastos sulfuratus. The sequence goes on along the minus strand of WBNM01044355.1, from coordinate 48,276 downwards.
GGGAGGGGAAGGGCTTTCATGTGGAGCTGCCAGGTGGAAAAGGCCTCCTCGTTTGGTGCAGACAGGGCACCCTGAGCCCCTGCAGCTGTGACAGTCTCCCTTCACAGGATCCCAGATCCCAGGCTGTCAGGGGTTGGAAGGGACCTCTGGAGATCTGCCAGTCCAACCCCTGCCAGAGCAGGAGCAGAGAATCCAGCACAGGTGGCACAGGAACACATCCAGACAGGGCTGGAAAGGCTCCAGAGAAGGAGACTCCACAACCTCCTTTCTTTCCTCTCGGTCTAGGGCCGAAGGAAGCAACCTCCTCTGCCCATGGGGGCTGCCCAACGCTGGGCTGCAAGAGCATCCCTCACACCAAGAGCTCCAAGTACAGCTTCCACCACAGGTGAGCTTCCCAGAGTGGCTCAAGGGCACAGCTTTCTTGCCAGCCCGTGCCAGCCACCTCCACCAGCAGCCAGCCCTTCCCTGTGCCCACCCCACGCTTGGCTCAGACCTGCTCTCCTCATGCCAGGCCCCCAGGGCAGCTCAGAGCCTGAGGTCAGTGCAGCTCCTGTGAGCTCTGCCCCTGTCCTGCAGCACCCAGAGCCCCTGGGAGTGCCCTGTGTGGCCATCTGCTTGTGTGGCACAGTGCCTCTAGGATGCTCGTTGCTGATGCCAGCTGCAAGGGCCATGTCCCTTCTGTCCCTCGTGGGTGCCTCTCACTTTGTTGTTGGTTAGAGTCACAGAACTGTTTGGCTTGGAGAAGATCTCTGAGATCCAGTCCAGCCTTTGGCCTAACACCCCCACAGCACTAAACCCTGTCCACAAGTGCCATGGCCATACCTTGAACACCTCCAGGGCTGGGGACTCCACCACCTCCCTGGGCAGTCTGTGCCAGTGCATGACCAGGTTGTGAACTGGCAAGCCTTGAGGAGAAAGGCAGGCACACTGCAGTGCCAACCCTAGCAGGTCAGGCTGGTGTCACAGGAAGCAAGTCTGGTGGACCTGTCTGCCAGGGGGTTCTGTGATGGCCACCCTCAGGAGTCTTGCTCCTCACTCTGAGGCTGGTCTGGATGCCTGTGAGGGTAAGGAAGGGCAGGTGGAGGCCCTGTGGGTGACTTGCTGTGCCAGGCTGTGTGCTGCCTGGCACCAGGCAGCTGTGGTGGCAGCAAGAAGGTGGTGCAGATGTTTGTACCTGGGGGTACCAAGCAGCTCCCAGCTGCCCCAGCCCAGGCAGTTGTTCAGCAGGATTTCACTCTGCTCCCCATGGCTGGGGCTGTGGTTTCCATGCCCATAGAATTATAGAATGGGAAGGTTGGAAGGAACCTCAAAGATCATCCAGTTCCAACCCCCTGCCATAGGCAGGGACACCTCCCACTAGCACAGGTCACTCAAGGCCTCCTCCAACCTGGCCTTGAACACCTGCAGGGAGGTTGTGGAGCACAGAATCACCCAACATGATCAAAGATCAAAGATCACATTGGGTGATTCTGTGCTCCACAACCTCCCTGGGCAACCTGTGCCAGTGTCTCACCACCCTCACTGCAAAC
>WBNM01044355.1:15638-36612 GCA_013399055.1 Ramphastos sulfuratus | reverse complement strand
CTCCCTCCCTCCCTCTTTCTTTCCTTTCTTTCTTTCTTTGTTTTTTATAACATTTATTTATTTATTGTTTTGTAATTGACTTTGGTGTTTTCATAACCAACCAACCAAAAACCAAACCACCCACAAAACAAAAACAGAAACAAAAACCCAACCCAACCCCAAACTTTTCGTGGTAGCCTGTGAAGCTCTTCTGGAACTTGGTGTCCCGAGCACACAAGGTTTCAGGGTGGGCTCTTTCTCTATAAATTTCTCTCTGTATCACATTTCTATCCCCGGAGGCCCTGCTGTGCTGTACCTGTCAGTGTTTGAACCAATAAACGACTGTGAGCGATGGACCCGCAGCTGCTGCAGCCTCCTCACAGCCCCCACCAGGGGCTGGTGGCACTGCTGTGCCCCCTCCCAAAGCCTTAGCTGCCTGCACGGAGGTCACCCCAAAGCCCTCCCCCGAGCCCTGCGGTGCCCCCCGGGGGCACCGAGACTGATCCCGCGACGAGGCGCTGCAGGGGAGTCCCGGGGGTGCCCCTCTGGTGAGAGTCACGGGCAGAGGTTGTGCTGCTGCTGCCAGCTGCTGTGGGTGGCCTCGGCCAGGATCAGCCCCAGCAGCACCAAGACCCCTGCCCCCAGGGCCAGGTGCACTGCGTTGCTCCAGGTGTAATCTGCAGGGGATAGGAAGGGGCAGGCATGGGGGCACCCCTGCCAGAAGCCCCCAGGAGCTCCCTGCCCAAAGGAACAGGGGACCCAAGGGGGACAAGAGAACACAGCCTCAAGCTGTGCCAGGGCAGGGTCAGGCTGGATGTTAGGATGAAGTTCTTGACAGAGAGAGAGATTGGCATTGGGATGGGCTGCCCAGGGAGATGTTTAAAGGAGACTGCATGAGGCACTTGGTGCCAGAGGTTAGTTAATTAGCAGGTGTTGATAGGTTGGACTCGATGATCCTGGAGGTCTCTTCCAACCTGCTTCATTCTGTGATTCTGACAGGAAGGGGCAGGTACTGGGGACCCCTGCCAGAAGCCTCCCAGGAGCTCCCTGCCCAAAGGAACAGGGGATCCAAAGGGGACAGGAAGGGGCAGGCACTGGGGACCCCTGCCAGAAGCCCCCCAGGAGGTCCCTGCCCAAAGGAACAGGGGACCCAAGGAGACAGAGATGGTACACATGGGGCAAAGGGACAGGTGTTGGCCCTGGGGCTCTCCAGGGCTAAAGAGGGGTGAAGAGAAGTTCCTGGGGAGCAAAGGGAGGCTCGAGGGCTCCTGCAGGCAATAGCATCATGGAATTGATTTGCTTGGAAAAGGCCTCAGAGATGATTGAGTCCAACCATCAGCCCAAGCCCATCACACCATGGCCACATTCCACAGCTCACACATCCCTGCCAGCTGGGACAGACTCTGCCCTGTAGCCTCACTGCGTGGTACCAAAGCCAGGGAGGAGGACAGGAACATAGACCTGACCCTCCCCTGCCACTGCCAGCCAGCTACTGGCACTGAGCTGCCACGAGCGGAGAGAGCTGCTGGGTGCAGGCACAGGTGCCCCCTGGCGCCCCTGGGGCTGCAGGGGCTGCAGGTCATCTGCAAGGACTCCTGAGGAGCTGGCAAAGCTCAAACACTGCTGAAGGAAGCTGCACTGCCCTTTCTGCAGCTCCTTCCTACCCCTACATCCTCTTTCCCAGTTCCACCAAGATGTGGCAGACGCTGGGGAGGAAGAGAAGAGAAGAGAAGAGGAGGATGTGGCCGGGGCTGTGCCTCACCTCTCACCACCAGCTCCAGGGGCTCGCTGGCAGCAGACCATCTGAACCTGGCAGCAGCCTCGGTGAAGCACTGGCAGCTGTAGCGACCTCCATCACCTTCCCGCGCGTGGGAGATGTTGAAAGCCTCCTGGTGCTGGGAGAGCACATCCAGGGCTCTACTCTGCCCCTCCAGGTAGAGCAGGCAGCGGGCACCGGGCAGGGCAGGGCTGCAGAGCAGAGCCACCGCAGCTCCTGCCACCACCTCCTGCCCGGGCAGCACCGACAGGGCAGGCGCGGGGAGGAGGAGCTCTGTGGAGAGAGCAGAGGGCAGCAGAAGGTGGAGGGGGCTGTGGCGTGATGCCAGGAGCCACTGGCATCTTCACCACCTTGCTCACGCAGCAGAGAAGTGGTCCCCACCTCTTGGAGCCAGGGAAGAGGAGAAACATAGAAGTGCCAGGGCTGGAAGGGACCTCGAGGATCATCCTCGAGGGGGGTGGCAGCTCCCCCTGCCATGGGCAGGGACACCTCACGCTAGAGCAGGTTGCTCAGAGCCACATCCAGCCTGGCCTTAAACACCTCCAGGGATGAGGCTTCCACCACCTCCCTGGGCAGCCTGTGCCAGACTCTGCCCATCACATGGATGGGAAAGCCAAGGAGGTGTTCATCCTGGTCTGCCCGTGTGGCACCTGCCCCCATGCCAAGGCACACATCCCTTACCTTGTACCATCACATCCAGCCCTTCACTGTGAGCCAGCAGGGTGCCTCCCACCAGGTAGTGGCAGCTGTAGACACCTCCATCCCCCCAGCTGGCATTGGAGATGGTGAACTCGGCCCTGCTGCCATGACGCTCCAGGGCATGAAGCTGCTGGCCGTTCTTGTACAGCACAAAGTGCCCATTGGCACACTGGCAGCTGCAGCAGATGGTGGTGGAGCCTCCTGGTGAGATCACCCCAGGGGGCTTCAGGAAGATGGAGACCGTGGGGGCACCTGCACGGGGACAGAGATACTGCGAGACAGGGAGTGCCCAGCACCCAGGTGCCCTACGGTGAGCATGGAGCTGGCTCCAGGCCCCATCTGCACCCAAGGGTGAGTTTTGCTCTGAGGGGCTGGGGAAGAGCCCTGGCACGAGGAGGGGCACACCAGAGCTCAGACTCCCTGACTGTCTGCTCACGATACTCACTTGGTGCAGCCTTACTCTGTGCCACCAGGCAAGCCCCTGCAAGAGAAGCAGCAGTGGCAGCCCTGTGCAGCCCCTGGGCACCCTGAGTGCCCACCCAGCCCCCAGCACTCACCAAAGGCCAGCACCTGTGCCAGCATCGTGTCCCTCGCGGCGCCCTCCGGCCTCGGTGTGGGCACAGCTCCTTCAGTGCAAGGCTCCGCCCAGGGGCACTGAGCAGCCCAGCTGGGGGCTCCTGGCTCCTGCTATGCCCTCGTTGGCACAAGTCACCTCCTGTCCCACAGCTCTGCCTTCTGCAGGTGCAGTTGCAGGGCTGGGATGGTTGGAGCCAGAACGTCCCAGTCCTCTGGCACGGGCAGGGCACCGCCGACGGCTGGGTGCCAGGCTGCTGCAGAGCTTGGCAGAGCAGCTGCTGGAGCTCTTTTTGTTTCTCTTTCTTGGCTCTGGTCACTTGACCAGGAAATGACTTCCCCTGCCCTTGTGCAACTGGGGCATGTTTTGCAACTGGGCTACCCTCCAAGGGGACTGGGCAGAAGCTCCTGCTGAGCACTGGGGGGGCCTCTCCCCTCTGCTTGGCACCAGTGGCACCCTTCTGGCCTTTGGAGCCGTGGAGCTGTTTGGCTGCCCTGGGTGGGTGTCTTGCCCCACCTTGCAGGGGGGGGCAGCTGAGCCAGGTGCCCAGAGCACAGCTCCTGCTGTGGCTGTGCCTGACCCCGGGCACTTGGCTGCCTGCTGCTTGCTGCCAGGGGAGCTGCCTGCCCCCCACGACCCTGCTGGTCCTGTTTGCCCTGCCCAAATCCTTCCTACTCACAGACCTGGAGTCAAGCTTCAACTGCCTGAGGCACTGCCAAGGGCGGGGTGACTCTAGGCTGCCTCTGGGTTGCCCTCTGACCCCCATCAGCCCTAGGCACTCTTGCACACCCTTGACTCCCCCGCAGCCCCAATACCCTGCTGTGCCATGCTGATGCCCCCTGAGCTGACAGGTGGTGGTGCAGAGCTGGCACAGGGCTGCTGTCCAGTGAGACTGACCCAAACCACAGGTGGGCACAGCCTCACCTCTGCCTCCTGCCATGGCAGTGCCCAGCAGTGGGGCCAGGGCCAGCTGTATGCATCTGTGCAGCTGGGGTGCAGTGCTTGGGAGGTGACCCTGTGGGGCTGTGGCTGCCTTTGGGGCTGTTCAGATGTGCCACGGGCCAAAGGGGGAAGCAGCACACTCAGAGTGTGACCTCTGAGTCTTGTGACCCACAGCATTCAGACTCCTGAGTCCAAGGCCTGACAGGAGAAGGAGCTCTGCTGGTTCCTGGACAAGACCATGGGAGGGCTTCTGGCAAGGTTTCACCAAACACTTCTTCAGTCTTCCCCTTGCTTCTCCTTCCAGTGAGGGGTTCAGATGCTGCCCTCGGCCCAAGGCAGAGTGGCCTGAGAGCAGCTGCTGGGCCAGCAGGAGCTCAGCAGCCCCAGGCTGAAAAGAGCATCAAGAAGTGGAGTTTAAATAATCCTCAAGATGGTCACTGAAGCTCTCAGCTGCAAGGGCAGGAGCAGCTCATGCACAGGATCCCAGAGTGCCAGGCTGGAAGGGACCCCAGGGATCAGCTGCTCCAAGCTCTGCAGGTGCCAGCAGAGCTGCCAGGAGCTGCCCCAGCACCCTGCCAGGCTGAGCCTTCCAACTGCCCAGTGCAGGNTGTCCTCAGGTGCCATGGCCACAGGGTTCTGGAACACCTCCAGGGATGAGGACTCCACCACCTCCCTGGGCAGCCTGTGCCAATCCCTGACCACTCTGGCACCAAAGAAATTTGTCCTCAGCTCCAACCTAACCCTGCCCTGGCACAATTTCAGGACATTTCCTCTCCTATCCCCTGATACTAGAGGAAAGAGCCCAACCCCAGCTCACTGCAGCCTCCTCTCAGGGAGCTGCAGAGAGCAATGAGGTCTCCCTCAGCCTTCTCTGCTCCACACCAACCCCCCCAGCTGCTCCTCCCCAGCCCTTTCTCCAGATCCTTCCACACCTTTTATTGACCTTCTCTGGCCCCTCAGTATCTTTCTGGGAGCGAGGGCCCAGAACTGCACCCAGGATGCAAGCTGTGGCCCCAGCAGTGCACAACCACTGCACAGGGGAACCATCACTGCCCTACCTCACTGTGTCCCTGAGAGGAGGCTGCAGTGAGCTGGGGCTGGGCTCTGGTGGGAGGAGAGGAAATGTCCTGAAATTGTGCCAGGGCAGGGTTAGGTTGGAGCTGAGGACAAATTTCTTTGGTGCCAGAGTGGTCAGGGATTGGCACAGGCTGCCCAGGGAGGTGGTGGAGTCCCCATCCCTGGAGGTGTTCCAGAACCCTGTGGCCATGGCACCTGAGGACAGGGTTTGGTGCCCATGGTGGTGCTGGGCTGAGGGTTGGACTGGATGACCTCAGAGGGCTTTGCCAACCCAAGCAACTCTGATTCTATGTCTGTGGGGGCTGAGAGCAGAGGCAGGGAGGCCTCACTCCCCAGTTCCAAGCAGGAGCCAGAGCTGACCTGAGCAAAGAAAAATAATTTAATTTGAAGAGAACCTCTTGCACCAGAGAGGGACAGCAGAAAAACGACAGCCCAGTGGAACCAGAGCCTCCCCAGCCCTCCCTGTGCCCAGCCCCAGCTCTGCTGCCTCCTCTGCCCCAGCAGCAGAGGGCAGGCACTGGAGGCTGCAGCCAGGCCACATCCATTGCTTGCTGCTTCTGCTGCTCCTTCCTCCTCAGGGGGAGAGCTCCTCACAGTCCTGCCCCCGTGCCATGGAGGAGCTCTCCATGGAGGTTCCTTCTGCAGGCCCTCGGTGTCCTGGCAGCAGCTCCTGCCCCAGTGCTGTAGGCAGGATTTTACCCCACAGCTGCCCACCCAGGGCTGCAGGGGCTCAGCTTGCCCATCTCACCCCAGGCCCTGCTCCAGCAGGGCTCTCACCCTCTTCCTCACCCACCTGGGTGCCCACATCCTTGTCTGTCCCAATCCCACTCCTCCCAAGGCTGATGCCATCCCTAAGTAACAGCACCACTGCACCTGGCTTTCCCCTTCAATATCTCAGAGGTGCTGCCTGGCTCAGCCTTGCCCAGAGCTGAGTCAGATTTTGAGCCAGGGGAGACCTTCCCCAAGCTTCTCACAGAAGCCACAGCTGGAGCCACTTTGCCCTGCCACCAAAAGCTCAGCAGACACAAACCCAGCCCAACAGGACCAAGGTGAGGGCTGCTGCAGGCAAGCTGAGCCACGTCCTGCTGGAGCCCTTTGGGAAGGGATTTTACCTGCCCAGCAGATTCATTTTGCTTTTCCAGGCCTGTGACTGACCCCAACCCTCCCAGTTTAGTCCCAGCACTGCTCCTCCTGTGCAGTGTGCAGTGACAGCTGTGCCCTGAGCTTTCCTCTCCCAACTCATGCCCACCAACAGGTGCCAGATGTGGCTCCTCCCCGTGCCTTTCGCTGCATCTGGGTCCTGTCACCTCAGGTCACCACCCCTGGTGGCCCTGGGGGTGGAATGCAGTGGCTGCCTCTCGGGGGACTGCATCACTGCCAGGCTCAGAGACTGATCCAGCTTCCTGCTCTCTGCCTCCAGGACAGCAGCTTTGGGCTCCCTGACCACAGCTGCTAAGGAGTAGGAGAGCTCCTGGTGAAGGTCTGACAGCTCCTGGCTGGTCCTGGTGCAGCACTCGATGTAGTCCTGCCTGTGCTGTCGCTCCTGTGCCAGCTGCCTCCACAGTAGGGACACCTGCAGGAGGTAAAGAGCCAGGCTGAGGCAAACCCACCCTGCCAGGGCCCTCTGCAGCTCCATGGCTCCCACTGCCACAGAAAGATGCACCCCATAAACCCCAGCCCTGACAAACCTGCTCTTTGTGGAATGGGATGGCAGAGGTTCCCAGAGCCACTCTGGGCTGAGCTTCAGTTCTCAACAGCTCTGAGGCTCTCACTGGCAAACCATCCAGATGTGCACCACCAGGGCATCACTCATGGAGTGAGGACAGAGCCTGCTCCAGCAGTGAGGAGCTCAGCTCTCTCTTCACAGCATGTCAGAGGCTGGAAGGGAGCTCTGGAGAGCTTCCAGTCCAGCCCCTGCCAGAGCAGGAGCAGAGAATCCAGCATAGGTGGCACAGGAACACATCCAGACAGGGCTGGAAAGGCTCCAGAGGAGACTCCACAACCTCTCTGGGCAGCCTGTGCCAGGGCTCTGGGACCCTCCCAGCCAAGAAGTTCTTCCTCATCTTGAGCTGCAACTTCCTGTGCTGCAGTTCCCATCCCTTGCCCTTGTCCCATGCCAGGGCACAGGTGAGCAGAGCCTGTCCCTGTCCCTCCCTTGCTGCCCCCCAGCCCTCAGCTAGTGACAGACATTGCTCAGATCTCCTCTCAGCCTTCTCCTCTGCAGACTAAGCAGCCCCAGGGCTCTCAGCCTCTCCTCCTCAGGCAGTGCTGCAGTCCCTGCAGCATCCTTGCAGCCCTCCCTTGGGCTCTCTCCAGCAGATCCCTGTCCCTGCTGAACTGGGGAGCCCAGAGCTGGATGCAGCATTGCAGGTGAGGCCTCAGCAGGGCAGAGCAGAGGGGGAGGAGAACCTCCCTAGCCCTGCTGGCCACACTCTTCTGAATGCCCCCCCGGACCCCCTTGGCCTTCTTGCCCACCAGGGCACATTGCTGCCCATGCAGACCTTGTTGCCCAGCAGCACTGCCAGGTCCTTCTCCACAGGCTGCTCTCCAGCAGATCACCTCCCAGCCTGGACTGCTGCAGTTGATTCTTGCTTCCCAGGTGCAGGACTCTGCACTCATCCCTGCTGCACCTGCTCAGGTTCCTCTGTGCCCAGCTCTGTCTGTCCAAGCCTCACTGAATGGCCTCAGAGCCAAAGAGATTTGGACCCCTCACACAGACTCCTCCTCAGCAGGAGTGCTGCTGGCTACAGCAGTGGAGAACTGCTCTGTCTGATGCAGTTTAGAACCTGAGAGGCAGCACAAGGAGAGAATTCTCCTCCCTAACCTTGCAGCATTCCACAAGTGAACACAGCACAATCTGATGAACTCAGCCCAGGGAGGAAGTGAGCCTTGAAAAAAATCCTCAAAGTCCTGCTAACTTCCTGGCAAAATGGGGCTGTGCCTGCTGGGATTTTTGCTGGAGGGACCCAGCTGCTCTCACCCCCTCCTGGACTTGCAGGGCAGGCACAAGAGCTCTGCCATGGTGCCCTCTGAGTGCTCTGGAGGGGAGGAGATGCACACAGCAAGGCAGACATCAAAGGGAGCCAACAACAAACAACATCTGCAGGCCTGGGGACACCAGCACCAAAGAGAGGGACAGGTCTGAGCTTCCCTCTGGGAGAAAAAGGGCATCTTTGGGAAACTGGGCTTGGCAGCCTGGGAAGGGCCTCTTGTGCTCTGGGAGGGAATCCAGAGGCCTGAGCAGAGGAGGCCATCTGCAGCTGAGAGCATCTCCTAGAAGTGGGAGGTCAAGTTCCAGTTCTGCTGCTTCCCAGACTCAGAGGAGTGCTGGAGCCAGTGCAGAGGAGGGCAAGGAAGCTGGGGAAGGGCTGGAGAATAGATCTGATGAGGAGAGACTGAGGGAGCTGGGGATGGGCAGTGTGAGGAGGAGGAGGCTGAGGGCAGAGCTCATCACTGTCTGCAGCTACCTGAGAGGAGGCTGTGGAGAGGTTGCTGCTGGTCTCTGCTCACAGGTAATTAGTGACAGAAGAAGAGGGAATGGCCTCAAGCTGCAGCAGGGCAGGGTTAGGCTGGGTGCTAGGAGAAGTTATTTGCCAGCAAGAGTGGTCAGAGACTGGCAGAGGCTGCCCAGGGAGGTGGTGGAGTCCCCAAGCCTGGAGGTGTTTAAAGGTGGTTTGGCTGTGGTGCTTGGGCTATGGCTTAGGGTGAGCCTTGCAGAGCAGGGTCAGTGCTTGGGGGTCCTGAGGGGCTTTGCCAACCTGAGTGTTTCTGTGATTCTGTGAGTGCCTTCCCCAGCCAGCTGGGGACTGTTCTCTGAGCAGAGCACTCCTGTGAACTGCTGGAGCAGGTCCTGCTTGCAGGCAGGCAACAGCCCCCAAGGCAAGGTCAGGTAACTGCAGCAACAGCTTCAGACACTGAGGCCTCCTGGTGAGAACACCCTGAAGAGAGAACTTGATGGCTCCAGCAGTGTTCTCAGCTTCCCTGCTAGAGCTCAGCATCATGGACTGGACTGAGAGAAATCCTCAGTGCAGTGTCCTGAACCCCTGTGAGCAAGTGATGCTGTCCCTGTGCTGTGGGAGGCTGCACCTTGAGTGCTGGGTCCAGTCTGGGGCCCCTCACTTCCAGGAGGACATTGAAGAGGTCCAGAGAAGGGCACCAAAGGTGAGGAAGGGTCTGGAGAACAGAGCTGGGGAGGAGCAGCTGAGGGAGCTGGGGGGGATTGGTGTGGAGAAGAGGAGGCTGAGGGAGACCTCATTGCCCTCTGCAGCTCCCTGAGAGGAGGTTGCAGTGAGCTGGGGCTGGGCTCTGCTCCTTAGTCCCAGGTGACAGGAGGAGAGGAAATGGCCTGAACTTGTGCCAGGGGAGACGAGGACAAATTCCTTTGGTGCCAGAGTGGTCAGGGATTGGCACAGGCTGCCCAGGGAGGTGGTGGAGTCCCCATCCCTGAAGGTGTTCCAGAAGCCTGTGGCCATGGCACTTGGGGACAGGGTTTGGTGGCCATGGTGGGGTTGGGCTGCTGGTTGGACTGGGTGATCTTGGAGGGCTTTGCCAACCACAATTCTATGGTTCACCTCCTCGGGGAGACCAGGGGGTGTCAGATCCATAAAGCCACAAGGGAGAGGAGCCTGGCACCTGCTGGTACTGCCAGCAGCACTGCCAAGGGATGCACCAGGGCTCAGCAGCTGCCTGCACATCCTGCACTGCCAAACGAAGGCTCAGACAGGGCTCAGGGCTCAGGCTCAGCTGATTAGCAGCAGGACCAGTGGGGGCATGAAGGCTGCAAGCTCTGGCACTGCCTCAGATCCTTGGAGCTGCACTGCTGCTTGAGCAGAGGGGAAATGGCAACAGGCAGCAAGGAGAGAGAGCCCTGAGGGGCACAGCCTCGAGCACTCTCTGCTTGCCAGGCAGTGCCAGTTTGCTACACTTCCTCCCCTCCCTCTTCCACCCAGCCTGACCTTGAGGCAAGCCAGAGACTTGATGTGGGTGAAGGATGTTAGCTGCCAGGACCAAGCAGAACATCTAACTGGCATTACCTGCTGCACCCAGCTCCTGCCAGCCCAACAGAAAGCTGGGGCTGGAGCAGCATGAGAAGCTGTGCCCACCAGCACAGCCCCTGCAGCTTTGGATGCCAGCTTGCCAGCTCCTCACCTGGCTCTGCAGCTCAGCTGCCCGATGGCAGCAGTGTGTGGGGCACTCCTCCTGTCAGGAAACACAAGGATTGCTTTTTAGTCTCCAGTCTGCCCAGGGCCTGTACTCAGAGTCATAGAACTGGCAGGGCTGGAAGGGACCTCAAGGACCATCCAGTTCCAACCCCTGCCATGGGCAGGGACACCTCACACTAGAGCAGGTTGCCCACAGCCACATCCAGCCTGGCCTTAAACACCTCCAGGGATGAGGCTTCCACCACCTCCCTGGGCAACCTGTGCCAGGCTCTCACCACCCTCATGCTGAACAACTTCTTCCTAAGGTCTAATCTCAATCTGCCCTCCTCTAGCTTGNGGCACAGGTTGCCCAGGGAGGTTGTGGAGCACAGAATCACCCAATGTGATCTTTGATCTTTGATCATGTTGGGTGATTCTGTGCTCCACAACCTCTCTGGAGGTGTTCAAGGCCAGGTTGGAGGAGGCCTTGAGTGACCTGTGCTAGTGGGAGGTGTCCCTGCCTATAGCAAGAGGTTGGAACTGGCTGAGCTTTGAGGTCCCTTCCAACCTTTCTATGCTATGATTCTCACCAGAGGGTGCAGAGGGGCAGAATCCCCTCCCTCACCCTCTGCCCACACTGCTCTTGCTGCAGCCCAGGCTCTGGTTGGCTCTCTGGGCTGCCAGTGCACACTGGGGCTGATGCCACTGGCATTTGCCATCATTCCTGTCTTCCCACCAAGAAAGGTTCTGTCCTCACCTGTCTAGAAGCAGGCATCTTGTGCTGGTCAGGCTGGGAGGGAGAAAATCCACATGCCCCTGGCAGGGACTGAGCACTGCAGCATCTCTTCAGCCTCCTCCGTTCACTTTCCACCTGCACATTGGGTAGCAGAAAGGGTCACAGAAAGCTGCCAGCAGCCAAGGGGCAAAAAGGCCTCTGGACAGCATGGAAAGACTTCAGCTCAAGACCATTAACTGCACCAGAGAATGCTGGGAGCAAAAAGCAACCCCTGCAGGCTATGGAACAGCAAGAGGGAACAGCTCCTGACATGAGAAGGACAAATGTGTGTCTGGGGACATTGGCACAAGCATGGTGGCACCAGAGTGAATGTGCATTTAGGAAGGCAGTGGGGTGCCAGAAGGGCACTGATGGGGCCCCTGTAACCCTGCTAAGGCCACAGCTTCAATCCTGGGCCACTCTCTCCCAGAAGGACACTGAAGTGCTGCAGCAGGATCACAGGAGTGCAACAAAGGTGGGGCAGGGTCTGGAGAACAGGGCTGGGGAGGAGCAGCTGAGGGAGCTGGGGGGGGGTGGTGTGGAGAAGAGGAGGCTGAGGGAGACCTCATTGCTCTCTGCAGCTCCCTGAAGGGAGGTTGCAGTGAGCTGGGGTTGGGGTCTACTCCCTAGGACCAGGTGAAAGGAAGAGAGGCAATGGCCTGAAATTGTGCCAGGGCAGGGTTAGGTTGGAGCTGAGGACAAATTTCTTTGGTGCCAGAGTGGTCAGGGATGGGCAGAGGCTGCCCAGGGAGGTGGTGGAGTGCCCATCCCTGGAGGTGTTCCAGAACTGTGGGATTTGTGGCCATGCTTTGGTGGCCATGGTGGTGCTGGGCTGCTGGTTGGACTGGATGACCTCAGAAGGCTTTGCCAGCCCAAACTCCTCTGATTGCAGGAGAGAGATGAACACGGAGCTGTGTGCCCAGTGAGGATGGTAGGAGAGGGAAGCAAACAAGCAGAGGACTCTGAAGTGATCTCTGTGGAAAGACTGCAAAGGAGCAGGAGGCCTTGCAGAGGTGGTGACTGCCTGCTTCACCTGCTCTAGAGTGGCCCTGAGCTCAGCATTGAGCTGCTTCAGCTCCACCTTCTCCAGCTCCAGCTTTGCCACGGCTCGCTGCAGGCGCTGCAGCCTCTGTGCCGCCTGCAGCTGCTCCGAGCGCCAGCGCCGATGCTCCTCTGCTGCAGCAGCCTGCAGGGCACAGAGAGCACAGCATGGCAGCTGCTGCCACAGGCAGGCTGGGAAAGCCTGAAGCAACACACTGGGAAGAGTGACTGGGANTCAGCCTCTCCTCACAGGGCTGTGCTCCAGGCCCCTCCCCAGCCTTGCTGCCCTTCTCTGGGCACCTTCCAGAGCTCCTTAGGGACATGCTAGGGGCTGAGGAGCAAGCCCAGTGCCTACCTGCAGGTGGAAGCGGTCCTTGTCCCTCTCTGAAACCATGCTCTGCAGGATGGCTACCTCCTCCCTCAGCGTGCCAGTGGCCAGCTCACTCTTGGCAAGGGCACAGCTCAGTGCCTGAGCCTTCTCCTTCCACTCCATTTCTCCACTCTCAGTCTGCTTCAAAGCAGCAACCAGATGCTGCAGCTGCTCCTCCTTCGCCTGCCGCTCCTCTGCCAGCTGCTGGCTGAGCTCCCTCTGCCTTGCCAGCAGACTGCCTCTGTCCTGCACAGCTCTCCTCTGCTCTGCTTCCTCTTCCTCCCCCTGCTGCAGCTTCTGGGTTTCTTTCTGCAGGGTCTCCCCTCCATTCTTCCATGGCAAAGCTGATGTGAGTGGCTTCAGGAATTCACTCTGCCTCCTAAGCTCTCCTCCTCTCCCTGTCAGCATCTCCTCCAGACTCCTCACTCTGCCTCTCTGAGCCCTGAGCTCTTCATCCTTCTCTGGCAGGGTCTGCTGAACCTGATGGAGATGTTCCCAGAGAGCTTCTACTTCCTCTTCCATCTCTTTTGGCTCCCCTCGAGCCTTGGTCGCTTCTTCCCTCTCAGGCAGGACCCTTTGGTCCCTGTGGTACCTAACCTCTTCCTCCCCCTTGGGCAGCCTAAGATGGGGATCCTGCAAGCTCTCCTGCAAGCTCTTCAGCTCATTTAGGCACTGTAGGCTTGGCACAGGAGTTTCATTGTCTTCACCTCTCTTCCTCACCACTTCTTGAAGCACTTCCACTTGCTTCTGGCAGGAGTTTAGTGCCCCTCTCCTGCCTCCTCCACCCAGCTGGAACATGTCCATTTGCTCTGCCTGCCTGAGGAGCTCCAAACCATTCTGCTTTGCCATTTGGCCTCTCCTACCTGGCTCCTGCTGCAGCCTCTGGGCCTGCCTGCTTCCTGACTCCTGCCCTCCAAGGCCCTCTTGCAAAGATGCTCTCTCTTGGTCTCCAGCTTCTAGAGGAGATTCCAGGTTTTGCAGTTGGCCTTTAACCTGCATCTCTGCCTCCTCCTCCTGCTGCTGAAGTTTGGCCACAGCCTCCTGCAGAGCTCTGCTCTTTCTTTTTCTGTCCTTCTCCTCTTTTGCTGCTTGGAGATTTGCTTGCTCAGCTGCCTGCTTTCCCCCCTCTGCCCTGCATGCCTCACATTGCTTTCTAAGACATAACATTTCTGGCTCTTGTTCCTTTAGTGCCAGTAGAAGATGCTGCAGAATTTCCTTCTGCTTTTCAGAATCCTGTTTTTGGAATGTCTCCATCACCTCCTTCTGAGAGTCAATCACAAAATCCTTTCCTTTCTGTGCTGGCTTAGTGTGTCCAGAGGCTCTGTGTAAGACACTCTCCTGCTCCTTTGGTTTTCCCTCAGAGTTCCATGTCTGACCCTTTTGGATTCCTAGGAGTCTGTCCTTGTCTTTCAGGGCTTCCAAGGCCTGCTCCAGCTGGTCATGGACAGCCTTTAACTGCCCTCCCATCACTTCTTCAGCCTCCTGCATTTGCTTCTGTTGCACTTCAAGCTCCTGATCTTTTTTAGCTAAAGAGAGCCTCATCTCTGCCACTTTACTATGAAGCTGCTGCAGGTGCCCCTCCTGCTGCTCCTTGTACTGCTGGAGGAGTCTCAGCTGCTCCCTTTGAGACTCACATTGGTGCTCTCTGTCCTTCAGGAGTGCCCTCAGGTGCTGGAGGCTGGCATGCAGACCTGTGCCTTGGTTCCTCTCCTCTGCCAGGCCTTGGGTCTGCTGAGTCAGTGACATCAGCTCTGTGCTTGTCTTCTCCAAGTGTCCTTTCTTGTGACCAAGATCCACAAGCAGATTTCTCACCTGTGATGTACACTCTTGTTCTAGAATCATCCTTTGCCCCTCCTGGAATTTGAGCTCCTGGTCCCTCTGCTCCAGCTCTCTGCTCATACTGCTCACAACAGCCCTCTGTGCTTCTTGCAGCTTCTCCAGGTCCTGTATCTGTTCCTGTTGGGACCTGAGCTCCTGGTCCCTCTGCTCCAGCTCTCTGCTCATGCTGCTGACTGTAATCTTCTGCAGCTCTTGCTGCCTCTCCAGCTCTGCTATCAGCTCTTCCTGGGCTCTGATCTCTTTGTCTCTCTCTTCCAGGTCTTTGCTCATTTTTCTTACAGCAACTCTTTGTTCTTCTTGCAGCTTCTTCAGGTCCTGTATCTGTTTCTGTTGGGACCTGAGCTCCTGATCCCTCTGCTCCAGCTCTTGGCTCACATTGCTGGCAGAAGTCTTCTGCAGCTCTTGCTGCTTCTCCAGGTTCTGTATCAGCTCTTGCTGGGACCTGATCTCCTGATCTCTCTGCTCCAGCTCTCTGCTCATGTTGCTGACTGTAATCTTCTGCAGCTCTTGCTGCTTCTCCAGGTTCTGTATCAGCTCTTGCTGGGACCTGATCTCCTGATCCCTCTGCTCCAGCTCTCTGCTCATGTTGCTGACTGTAATCTTCTGCAGCTCGTGCTGCCTCTCCAGCTCTGCTATCAGCTTTTGCTGGGATCTGATCTTCTGATCCCTCTGCTCCAGCTCTCTGCTCATGTTGCTGACTGTAATCTTCTGCAGCTCTTGCTGCCTCTCCAGCTCTGCTATCAGCTCTTGCTGGGCTCTGATCTCTTTGTCTCTCCCTTCCCGGTCTTTGCTCATTTTTCTTACAGCAACTCTTTGTTCTTCTTGCAGCTTCTCCAGCTCCTCTATGTGTTTTTGCTGGGATTCTGTCTTCTGCTTTCCCTCTGTCATGTCCTTAGTTACCTTCTCAAGAGCATTTTGCTGCCCTTCTTTCTGCTTTTCCAGCATTCTCACCTGCTCCTGGTGTAACTTCATTTCTGCCTCCCTCTCTGACAGGATGGCAGTGAGCTTCTCCTGCAAAGCTTTTCCCTCTGCTGCCTCTCTGTGGAGCACTTGGATTTTCCCCCACAGCATTTCCATCTCCTCAGTTTTCATCTTCAAGACAGAGAGTGTAGCCTGGAGTTGGTGCTGGAGGCAGTGACTCATCTCTGTGGCTGTGTTTGCTCTGCTGTCAGAGGCTGTGGCTGATTCCTGGAGAAGTTTGATGTCCCAGGCCAGTTTTTCTCTAAGTGCTTGCAAACTGTCCCTTTCATGCTGTAAAACAGGGAGGAAGAGAGTCAGTAACTCCACCTCTCAGAGCTGGGATTCAACCTAGACCTGAGCTCCTGCTCCAGTGGCAGTCAAGGGCTGGAGTTAAGGAGATTTGAGCTATGCAATTGGTTTCCCTTTGGATGTGAATTGTTTACTCTCACTCCCAGACCTCCAAACTCTGCTGTAGTCATCAGGCCTTGCCCAGGACTCATTTATAGAGTCACTGTACTTGGAGAAGTGGGAAAATACTGCACTGGCTGCAGTGTTCTCTCCTGGCTGTAATGGTGCCTGCCAGGAGATGATCCTTGCTGGCTCAGCTTGGAGTGGCCTTCAGGATCTGAAGGGGGCTGCAGGAAGGCTGGGGAGGGACTATTGACAAGGGCTTGGAATGGCAGGACAAGGGGAATGGGTTTGAAGTGTCAGAGGGGAGATTGAAAGTGGATGTTAGGAGGAAGTTGTTTGCAGTGAGGGTGCTGAGACACTGGCACAGGTTGCCCAGGGAGGTTGTGGAGCACAGAATCACCCAATGTGATCTTTGATCTTTGATCATGTTGGGTGCTTCTGTGCTCCACAACCTCCCTGGAGGTGTTCAAGGCCAGCTTGGATGAGGTCTCCCTGCAGCTCAGCCTGTTTGCTCTCTATATGCTTTTAAAAAACAGCAGGGCAAGAGAGGGGATTCTGCTCCTGGACTCTGCTCAGACCTCTCCTCATACTGTGTCCAGCTCTGCTGTCCCCAGCAGAAGGAGGACTCAGAGCTGCTGGAGTGAGGCCAGAGGAGGCCACAAAGATGCTGGCAGGGCTGGAGCAGCTCTGCTGTGAGCACAGGCTGAGGGAGCTGGGGGGGTGCAGCCTGCAGAGGAGAAGGCTCCAGGGGGAGCTCAGAGCTGCTGCCAGTGCCTGAAGGGAGCCTGCAGGGAGGCTGCAGAGAGACTTCTGCTGAGGGTGTCTGAGCCAGGCCAAGGGGGAATGGTTTGGAGCTGAGGCAGAGCAGGGTTAGAGTGGAGCTGAGGCAGAAGTTTTTCAGTGTGAGGGTGGTGAGAGTCTGGCACAGGCTGCCCAGGGAGGCTGTGGCTGCCTCCTGCCTGGGAGTGTTGCAGGCCAGGCTGGATGAGGCCTTGAGCAGCTGAGTCCAGCTGAGAGTTTGGAGTGGATTGGACTGGATTGGGATTTGGACTTGGACTGGAGTTGGGTTGTATTGGGTTGGGTTGGATTTGGGTTGGACTGGATTTGTATTACATGGGGTAGGAATGGACTGAATTTGGATTGGATTAGATTGCATTTGGGTTGGATTGGGTTGAGATGGATTTAGATTAGATTGGGTCTGATTTGATTGGATATAGATTGGACTGGATTTGGATTGGATTGGGTTCAGTTGGATTTGGATTGGATTGGGACTTCTTCAGTAGTAGGGTGGTGAGAGCCTGGCACAGGCTGCCCAGGGAGGCTGTGGCTGCCTCCTGCCTGGAGGTGTTCAAGGCCAGGCTGGATGAGGCCTTGAGCAGCTGAGTCAAGTTGAGAGGTGTGCCTGCCTGTGGCAGGGGTTGGAGCTGATGAGCTCTGAGGTCCCTTTCAACCTGAGCCACTCTGTAACAAGTTGCTCCTTAGGATTATGAGCATCAGGTGAAAACCAAGTTAAGAAATGCTCCCTCCTGGCACCTGCCAGCCTCACCAGGACATCTTTCCTTTGCTTCTCAGTGCTCTTGAGTTTCTTTTCCAAAGATGCCACTCCTTGATGCAGAGTCAAAGCCTCCTCCTTTAGAGCAACAGCCTCCTCCTGCAAGGTAGCTTGTAGCAAGTTCTTCCTGTGCTCTGCCACCTGTGCCTCTGCAGCAGTGAAGTTGGAAAGAGAAGAGTGAAAAGCACTCACACAGAACTGACTTGCACCCTGCAAAGGAAAACCTCCCAACTTTCTTATCTGTCTTGTATTTTTCCTAGCCCTAAGGCCACCAGGACAGGCATAAAGAAGGGAAACTAAAACCTTGTGAATCAGCCATGAGAGTTGTTGGGGCTGCTCAGCCTGGAGAAGGCCGCAAGGAGACCTCATCCAACCTGGCCTTGAACACCTCCAGGGAGGTTGTGGAGCACAGAATCACCCAATGTGATCAAAGATCAAAGATCATGTTGGGTGATTCTGTGCTCCACAGCCTCCCTGGGCAGCCTGTGCCAGTCTCTCCCCACCCTCACTCTCAACAGTCTCTTCCTCCTCTCCACTCTCACTCTCCCCTCTCCCAGCCCAAAGCCATTGTCCCTCATCCTGGCACTGCCAGCCCTTGTCCAAAGTCTCTCCCCAGCTCTCCTGCAGCCCCTTCAGGCACTGCAAGGCTGCTCCAGGCTGAGCAGGGGAGATTTAGGTTGGCCATCAGGAGGAAGTTCTGCACAGTGAGGGTGGTGAAATACTGGAAGAGGTTGTGCAGGGCTGTGGCTGAGGTCCCATCCCTGGAGACAATCCAGATGGGGTCCTGAGCAACCTGGTGTAGTTGGCAACCTCCCTGTTTACTGCAGGGGGCTGGACAAGAACTCAGCAATGAGCTGTGAGCTGAAAGGCAGCAGCCCTGCACTGCCAGCTGCACTGCCAGGGGCTGGACAAGAACTCAGCAATGAGCTGTGAGCTGACAGGCAGCAGCCCTGCACTGCCAGCTGCACTGCCAGGGGCTGGACAAGAACTGAACAATGAGCTGTGAGCTGAAAGGCAGCAGCCCTGCACTGCCAGCTGCACTGCCAGCCCCTGGAGCTTTCAGTCTAAAAAGCTTTCCCTGGCAGCTCTCAGGTTAAGTCTCATGGTTGTTGTTTCTCCTCCTGCTCTCATCTCCAGGCACTGTGCTGCTGCTCTGCATGGCATCAGAGGTCCCCCCTGGTGGCACAGGGTTGGAAAGGTGAATGAAGTTCTACCTTCCTGGCTTTGAGCCAACTGTTTCTGCAGCTCTTGGTTGTGGGCACTGAAATGGTCTCTCTCAGCTTGCCTCACGCTCAGCTCCAGCTCCAAGTCCTGTATCTTCTCCTTGGCATCACTCTGGAAGAGGCAAGAACAAAAGCATCACCTCACAGAGCACCTTCTGGCAGGAGGCAGAAGTACAAACAGGCAAGGCAGGAGGGGGCAGTGGGACAGCAATGGCAGATGTGATGAGGAGTCTCCTTCCTCCCCATGGCAGCAAGCAAACCTGGCTGAAAAGAATTCACACCCAGTCTGGTTTTGGCTCTCTGCTCCTCAGCTCAGCCCTGCAGGGGGACAGGGCTCCTGAGGGCACCAAGCACACATTACCAGAGCCTGCTGGGTCTGCTCCAGGTGCTGATGCAGGTCTTGGAGGGCTGCTGACACTCTCTGCACTGTGAGCTCTGCACTGACAGCTCCATCCCAGACGTGCCCCTGTGCTGAGGAGAGAAGCCAACTCTGCTCCAAGCTTGAACTGAAAGGCCTCCAAGGAACAGAGCCCAGGAGAAGGTGGCACAGCCTTGGGCATCATCCTCGACCCACACAACAGCAAGAGGTGAGTCACAGGCTGGCACTGCTTTGGTGCCCACTGGTGTCAGTGCCACCCCAAGGACAAATGCACTAAGGACCCCTTGGCTGCTGCTGCCTCCTNCCCCTCCACCTCTGTGCTGTGTGTCCCTTGGCCGTGTCCCAGCCACGCCTGCAGTGCAGAGCAGGTCTCTGCTGTCAGAGCCCAGGTGATGCAGGCTCAAGCAGAGCCTGTCCAGCTGGGCCTGGGCTTCCCCATGGGCACTCTCAGCCACTTGGCACTCCGTGGCCAAAGCCTTTGCCCTGCTCTCTGTGCTACAAAGCTTCAGATGCAGCTCAGCCAGCTCAGCCTCCATCCTGCTCAGAGTCTCTCTCAGGCACTGCTCTCCAGCTTGGGACTCCTGCAGAGCCTGCAGCTGCTGCTTCTCCTGAGCTGCCAGCTCAGCCTCCCTCTCCAGCACTGCTCCCTGCAGGGACTCTACCTGCAAGAGAGATGCACAGAGCCTCAGGGACAGGGGCAGCACAGCAACAAGTAGAGGAAAGAATGGAGGCCTTTGGACAAGGGCTGGGAGTGCCAGGATGAGGGACAATGGATTTGAGCTGGCAGAGGGGAGAGTGAGAGTGGAGATGAGGAAGAAATTCTTCAGAGAATTTCTGGTGGAGAGATTGGCACAGGTTGCCCAGGGAGGTGGTGGATGCCTTCACCCTGGAGGTGTTCAAACCAGCTTAGGACAGGGCCTTGAGCAGCCTGTGCTGGTGGGAGGTGTCCCTGCCCATGGCAGGGGCTTGGAGCTGGATGAGCTTTGGGATCCCTTCCAACCCTCGTGGTGCTGTGAAATTACTTCCAGCAAACACCACACTGGAAGCAGAAGGCATAAAGCCAAGGACTCAAACTGAGCAAAATTAGGCAGGATCTGGAGGCTGGTGGGGGGCAGCTTCCCCACCCCTAGGGGAGGCCCAAACTGTCCAGGCTCAGAAATGAAGCTGCCATTAGAGTGCACCTCCAAAAGCCCAGAGGAACTGGCAGAGCTGGAAGTGCCTTCCACAGCCTCCCAGCACCACTTCTCCTCCCCTGGACTGCTCAGTGCCCAGCAGAGTTAGAAGCCCCATCTGGGGACCAGGTTTCTAACAAGAGATACTGAGAAGCTCCAAAGGACTCCTCTGTTTCTCCTCAGAGATTTAAGGCTGTGAGCCACAAGAGAAGAGAGGACAAAACAGGCAGAACACAGAGATCCAGCCTTGAGCTCAGTGTTCAAAGCCTCTGGGCAGAAGACAGGAGGAGTCTAAGCTGTGGGAAGTGGGAGCAAGTTGGGGGCTACAGGCTGCAGGTGGTGATCTGAGTCCCTGGGGGATGCCAGCACAAAGGTCACCTGGCTGTGGAGGTCTTTTATTTCTGTTCTCTGCTCTGAATGGAGCTGCTGGGCCTGGGGAATAGCAGAAAGAAGCTGAGACACCTGCTTGAGCTGGGCAAGGTTGTTTTCTTCCAGGGTTCTGAGGCTCAGCTCCTTCTCTTCCAGAGACAAAGTCAGACTGCAAGAGACAGCAAGCAACTTGTTACTGCATGGTGTAACAGAACCACAGAAGCTCAGGGGCTGGAAGGGACCTCCACAGCTCATCCAGTCCAAGCCCTGCCAGAGCAGGGTCACCTGCACCACATCCCACAGGAACACATCCAGGTGGGTCCTGAATGCCTCCAGAGAAGGAGACTCCACAACCCCCCTGGGCAGCCTGCTCCAGGCTCTGGCACCCTCACAGGCAAAAAATTCCTCCTCAGGTTCCCATGGAGCTTCCTATGGCTCAGCTTCCACCACTGCCCTTGTGCTGTCCTTGGGCATCACCCAGCAGAGCCTGGCTCCAGCCTCCTGGCACTCAGCTGCACCTCTTTAGAACCATGACTGAGGGCAGCCCTCAGGCTCCTCCTCTGCAAGCTTTAGCCCCAGCTCCTCAGGCTCTCCTCCTGAGGAAGATGCTCACTGCCTGCAGCAGCTGTGGGGCTCTGTGCTGGACTCTCTCCAGCAGTTCCCTGAGCTCCTTCTTGAGCTGAGGGGCCCAGAA
>WBNM01044355.1:2547-14525 GCA_013399055.1 Ramphastos sulfuratus | reverse complement strand
CCCCCCCAGGGTCACCCACACCCAGAGCCACCCCCCCAGGGTCACCCACACCCAGGCCTAAATCCTCTATCCTGTAGATGGGAATTGAATATAAACATGACAAAGCCTTGAAATAAGGCATTAGGGCAGGTGAAGAAATTCCATGCAGGCAACTGCTGGGATTTTTTTGAGGCATGAGGAAACAGCTGGCAAGAAGTTGGCACTTTGGTTTTTTGGATGTCCCAGAGGGCAACCTGGCTGAGATCAAAGTCATGGGATGGCTCCTGCCAACCCAGAGTATCAAGGTGGAAGCTTGACACAGACCCCCTATAGTTTACTGGACCCAATGTGGATCTATACAGCTCATACTGCAGCTTGTCCTGCTTCCATTGGTGTGTTTCACGTCTGGGAGCCCTGAAAAGTTTCATTTAACAACCTAACCTAAAGAAGAGCTCCTCTGAAAAGAAGGACTACTCCAAAAGCCATTTTGTGCTCAGCAGAAGGACTAAAAGAAAATAAAAAGACAACAGCACAAGAATGAAACATAACTGCATGGACAGCTCAGGTCCTGTTAGGAAATGCTGCCAGAAGCATTGGACATGCAAAGAAAATGCTCAGGGACTTGGAGCAGCTCTGCTACAGGGACANAGCTGCTGCAGCCCTCTCAGCATCTTGGTGGCCTCCTCTGCACTGGCTCCAACACTTCCATGTCCTTCCTGTGCTGGGGGCTCCAGAACTGCACCCAGGACTGCAGCTGGGGTCTGAGGAGAGCAGAGCAAAGGGGCAGAATCCCCTCCCTTGCCCTGCTGCCCACACTGCTCTTGCTGCAGCCCAGCACACAGTTGCTGTCTGGGCTGCATGAACACTGCAGCCTCATCTTGAGCTTTTCATCAGCCCAGACCCCCAGGGCCTGTTCCTCAGGGCTGCTCTCAGCCATTCCCCACCCAGCCTAGAGCTGTGCTTGGGACTGTCCTCTAGTTGAGGATGTCCCTGCTGAGTGCAGGGGGTTGGAGTGGATGAGCTTTGGAGGTCCCTTCCAGCCCAGCCCATGCTGTGGTGCCATGATCTGACAGGAGACCTCCACCAGGCAGAGTGCAGCTCACAGCCTTTCCCTTACCTGGCTTTTTCACTCTCCAGGGCCTTCAACAGAGCCTGGAATTGTACATTCTGATGCTCCACTTCTTCCCACCGACTCCTTTCTCCCTCCAAGGCCTGCAGGCACACTTGCAGCTCCTTGTTCTGATGTTCTACCTCCTCCCATTGCATCTTCTTCTCATTCAAGATCTTCTGGAGGTGCACAATCTCCATCACCTTCTGCCTTGACAGTTCCTGTGCCTCACTCAGATCTTGCTGAGCTTTGTGGCCAATCACTTGCTGGGACTCTTCACAGGCTGCCAGCTGAGATGTTAACTCTTCCACCTCAAAGAGAACACAACAAAGCAGTCAAGGACCACAGCTTGTCATGGCCACCCACAGCAGATATTACAAAGAAAGGCAAAGGACAACTTTCCACTGCCCCTGTCATGGGAGGGCAGATCCACAATGGATCAGAGAGTGGCAGGGGTTGGAAGGGACCTTCAAAGATCACCCAGTCCAACCCCACTGCCAGGGCAGGGGCACCCAGGCAGGGCACACAGAAACACAGCCAGGTGGGTTTGGAAGTCTCCAGAGGAGGAGACTCCACAACCTCTCTGGGCAGCCTGCTCCAGGCTCCAGCACCCTCACAGGGACAAAGTTTCCCTCCTGTTCCCTAGCACCTCCTCTGCTCCAGCTGGCACCCACTGCCCCTTGTCCTGTCCTTGGACATCCCTGGGCAGAGCCTGGCTCTGTCCTGCACATCTGCCTACAGCTACCAGAAGGGACACTGTGAAGAGGCTGCTGCTGAGCTCTGCTCACAGGTAGCTGGAGACAGAAGAAGGGGGAATGGCCTCAAGCTGAGGCTGGGGAGGTTTAGATTGGACATTAGGAAAAAGCTTTCCCTGGAGAGAGTGGTCAGGGACTGGATTGAGCTGCCCAGGGAGGTGGTGGAGTCCCCAACCCTGGCTGTGTTTCAGGGTGGTTTGGATGTGGTGCTTGGGCCTATGGTTTAAGGTGACTCTTGTAGAGCAGGGTTCTAGGCTGGGCTTGGTGCTCCTGAGGGGCTGTGCCAGCCTGGATGTTTTATCACAGCAGCCCTCAGGCTCCTCTGCTCCAAGCTCCCAGCCTCAGCTGCCTCAGCCTGGCCTCACAGGAGATGCCTGCAGCATTTTTGGGGCTCTGTGCTGGACTCTCTCCAGCAGTTCCCTGAGGTCCTTTTTGACCTGAGGGGCCCAGAATCAGACACAATATTCCAGCTATGGCCTCAGCAGGGCAGAAAAACCTCTCTGACCTACTCACCACAGCCCTTCTTGTAGTCCCCAGGATGCCAGTGGCCTGCTTGGCCACCAGGGCACCTTTGTGGCTCATGGCCACAGCCAACTTGTTCAGGAATCCAAGTGTGTGACCTTGTTCAGCTGCCAAATGCCCTTCAAAGCCAAGTCAGCAGAACTCCACTCTGATGGTGACTGGCAAACAGGACTAATCCACCTGGCCAGGGCAGCAGCTGAACTTCAGCTGACCACTAAGTCTTCTTCAGAGCAACTGAGATAGACACCACAGGATGCAGGCAGTCAGAAGCTTCCCCCAGCAGCCTGCTCTGCAGTGGAGAAGGCCAAAAGGGTACAGCCCACCTGTGTGAGGAGTGGAGCTGCTACTGCTGGTCCAGTCACCTGTTTCTGTAGAGCATCCCTCTGCTGAAGGAGAACATTGACTTCCTCTTTGACAGATTTGATCTCTTCCTTGTGCCTGTTCTCCACTGCCTTCATCTTGTTCTGAGTCTCCTGCAGTTCTGCTTGCAGCTTTTCTGCCACATTCTGTGAACACAAGTGGAGAGCAAGCTCCTGGCACCTGCCAACTGCTACTGCCAGCAGGTTCAGCTTTTTACTCTTTCTGTCTCAAAACCACTTTCATTCAGCTACTTCTTGCTGCTTCCACTGCAAACCTTCCTGTTGCCCATCTCTGGAGCACTGCTCTGCTCTAGTGTGCAGCCATTGCCCTGGTGCTGTCCCTGCAGCTCTCTGGGCACAGTCTCTCTGCAGCCTGCTTGGAGCCCCTTCAGGCACTGGCAGCAGCTCTGAGGTCTCCCTGGAGCCTTCTCCAGCACAGGCTCTGTGCTTCCAGCAGTTGTGTCTCCTCAGTCCCAGGACTCACAGTTCCCTGTTGCTGCCCCTCACTCCCTACCTTGGCTCTCTCAAGCCTCTCTACCACATCTAATTGCCAAGTGCCTGCTCTTCCAAGCTCTCCTGCTGGGCAGATTTACCTGTCCATTCTCTTGCTGCTCCTTCACCTCCTGCTGGAGCTGTTCCAGCTGCTGGCAGGCTTCTCTCAGCTCTTCCTGGGTCTGCACAAGTGTCTCTAGCAAAGCCTTCTTCTCACTTTCTTTTTCTAGCAGGACCTGCACAGAAAGAAAGAGAAGATGAATTTAAACTTCCCTCACAGCTGAGAGTGGCAAGACTCAAAACCTGCTGTGCTCATGCATCCTCCAAGAGCTACCTGGCTGATCCCCTGGGGCATTATCTGCCCACCTGGAGCCACAGCTTCCTAAGTGTGAACACAGAACCAAGGCATGGGTTGGGTTGGCAAAGCCCTCTGAGGTCATCCAGTCCAACCAGCAGCCCAACACCACCATGGCCAACAAACTGTGCCCAGTGCCATGGCCACACAGTTCTGGAACACCTCCAGGCATGGGGACTGCACCACCTCCCTGGGCAGCCTGTGCCAATCCCTGACCACTCCTGCACCAAGGAAATTTGTCCTCAGCTCCAACCTAACCCTCTCCTGGCACCATTTCAGGACATTTCCTCTCCTTCCATCCCCTGATGCCAGGGAGCAGAGCCCAGCCCCAGCTCACTGCAGCCTCCTCTCAGGGAGCTGCAGAGAGCAACCAGCCAGACCCTCAGTGCAGGATGACCAAAAGACATCAACTGGATGTAAGACTCAGAGACCCATGGAACTGTTTGGCTTGGCAAAGCCCTCGGAGGTCATCCAGTCCAACCAGCAACCCAGCACCACCATGGCCAACAAACTATGCCCCCAGGTGCCACGGCCACAGGGTTCTGGAACACCTCCAGGCCTGGGGACTCCACCACCTCCCTGGGCAGCCTGTGCCAATCCCTGACCACTCTTACAGCAAAGAAACTTTTCCTCATCTCCAACCTAACCCTGCCCTAGCACCATTTCATGTTTCACATATGGTCAATTCATGGTGGCTGAATCCTCAAACAACTCTTAGTCACCTAACAGGAAAGTGAGTGGCATTTGCCAGCTGCCCTGCCCTGCCTCACCCTCTGCTCTGCCCTGCTTACTGCCTTAGAGTCATAGAATCAGACAGGGTTGGAAGGGACCTCAAGGATCATCCAGCTCCAACTCCCCTGCCATGGGCAGGGACACCTCACACTAGAGCAGGCTGCCCACAGCCACATCCAGCCTGGCCTTAAACACCTCCAGGGGTGAGGCTTCCACCACCCCCCTGGGCAACCTGTGCCAGGCTCTCACCACCCTCATGATGAACAACTTCTTCCTAAGGTCTCATCTCAATCTGCCCTCCTCTAGCTTGGATCCATTCCCCCCACTCCTATCACTGCCTGACACCCTCAAAAGTCCCTCCCCAGCTTTCCTGTAGCCCCCTTCAGATACTTCAAGGCCACAATAAGGTCCCCTGGAAGCCTTCTCTCTCTCAGCCTGTGCCCACAGCAGAGCAGCTCCAGCCCTCTGCTCATCCTCGTGGCCCTTCCCTGGGCACCCTCCAGTGAAAGGTCTGTGCAAGGTGTCATTCCCAGTCCCCAGGACAGCACTGCTGACTTTTCATCCCACCAAACTGGCTGCTGAAAGCATTCAGGGCTGCAGAGAGCCCAGTGTGCAGCCCCCCCTAGCTCCAGCCTTGCCCACGCCCACACCCAACTCTCCTTTCAGTCTTTACCTCTTGCTTGGCATTTTCAGCTCTACTTTGTTCTTCTTCTCGTTGAGCTTGCACAGTAGCAACTTCCTGCTGCATGTCCAACAGCTTCTTCTCATGCTCCCCTTCTGCCTCTGCCTTCTCTTTCTCCCACTGCTCCAGGAGGTTCTGCAGCTCTGAGCGGTGCCCTTCGCGCTCCCTCGCCTCACCGGGGGAGGAAAAGCCTTCAAGAGCAAGTCCTAAGCAAGCCTCCCAACAGAGATCTGAAGCTTTATCCCTCCTACAAACCACCTTCTGGTGAACTCATGCCCACACTGCCACTGTGGCTGTATTTACTGTCTTAGCATAGCCCTGTGGGTCTTCACATGCCCACTGGCTCTGCTGCCTGCCCTGGCAGCGTCTGCGTGGCCTGTGACAGCTGATGGCTGCCACTTGTCACATCACAGAAGGCTCTGGGCTGGAAGGGACCTCCAAAGCTCATCCAGTCCAAGCCCTGCACTCAGCAGGGACATCCTCCACTAAAGCAGGTTCAGTCTCACCTGCAAGATCTCCAGGGATGGGCCTCAACCCCCTCCCTGGGCAACCTGCTGCAGTGTTCCAGCAGCCTCCTGCTGCACAACTTGTTCCTCACAGCCAAGCTCAAGCTGCTCTGCTCTAGTTTGCAGCCCTTGCCCTGGTGCTGTCCCTGCAGCCCTTTGGGCACAGTCTCTCTGCAGCTTGCTTGTAGCCCCCCCAGGCTATTCCCCCAAAGCCAGCTCCCACAGCTTGCTGGAGGTATTCAGAAGCCCAAAGCATTTCCTACCAGGTCCTGCAGGAGTTTGTCTCTTTCCACTTGATGCTGAGATTCCCTGAGCCTGAGGCTGCTGTTGTGCTGCTGCTCTGCCTGCAGGAGCTGCTGTGCCATGCGCTCCTGCTCCTGCTTCAGGAGAGACCTCTCTGCCTCCAGCTCGACCTGCAGGTGCCTCACTTCCCCTGCAGGCATGGCAAAGGCAGGTTCACACACACTGCTGCTGCCTCTGCTGGCCATAACCCATTTCAGTTTCACAGAACCACAGAAACAGGTTTGCAAAGCCCCTCAGGACCCCCAAGCCCAACCCTGCTCTGCAAGGCTCACCCTGAGCCATAGCCCAAGCACCACAGCCAAACCACCTTTAAACACCTCCAGGCTTGGGGACTCCACCACCTCCCTGGGCAGCCTCTGCCAGTCTCTGACCACTCTTGCTGGCAAATAACTTCTCCTAGCACCCAGCCTAACCCTGCCCTGCTGCAGCTTGAGGCCATTCCCTCTTCTTCTGTCACTAATTACCTGTGAGCAGAGACCAGCAGCAACCTCTCCACAGCCTCCTCTCAGGTAGCTGCAGACAGTGATGAGCTCTGCCCTCAGCCTCCTCCTCCTCCTCACACTGCCCATCCCCAGCTCCCTCAGTCTCTCCTCATCAGATCTATTCTCCAGCCCTTCCCCAGCTTCCTTGCCCTCCTCTGCACTGGCTCCAGCACCTCCACATCTCTCTTGTATTGAGGTGCCCCAAACTGGACACAACTCCTGAGCTGTGGCCTCCCCAGTGCCCAGTCCAAGGGGACAATCCCCTCCCTGCTCCTGCTGGGCACAGCATTTCTAATGCCAGCCAGGATGCCATTGGCTTTCTTGCCCACCTGGGCACTGCTGGCTCCTATTCAGCTGCTTGCCCATCAGAGCCTCCAGGTCCCTTTCTGCCAGGCACTTCCCAGCCACACTGCCCCAAGCCTTCAGTGCAGGAGGGATCTGCCTTCATCCCTGCTCCTCAGAATCACTGCAGACAGAGCTATTTTCAGACCATCTTCCCCAGGCAGATGAGGCACATGAGGCTCTCACCTTGTATCACCTCCTTGGCCTGTGTGACTGTGTGCAGCTGCATTTCAAGCTGACTCCTGGTGATCTCCAGCTGAGATAGGTGCTGCTGAGTCTCAAACAGGCTGGATTCCAGTGCCTCCTTCACTGACCTATGAGTGGCACACAGAGAGAGAAAGGAGCTTCTTGCTCCTGACACCTACAGGGAGTCACTACAGTTAATCATAGAATGGGAAGGTTGGAAGGGACCTCAAAGCTCAGCCAGTGCCAACCCCCTGCCATAGGCAGGGACACCTCCCACTAGCACAGGTCACTCAAGGCCTCATCCAGCCTGTCCTTGAACCCCTCCAGGGAGGTTGTGGAGCACAGAATCGCCCAACATGATCAAAGATCAAAGATCACATTTGGGGATTCTGTGCTCCCCAACCTCCCTGGGCAACCTGTGCCAGTGTCTCACCACCCTCACTGCAAACAACTTCCTCCTAACATCCACTTTCACCCTCCCCTCTGACACTTCAAACCCATTGCCATTAGGTTAAGAAGTGGCTCAAGATCCCTATCCCTGAGAATGGGTAACACTTGTAGGCAGAAAGCATCTTCCAGAGCCAGGCTGGCTTGCTGTGGACTTCACACAGCAACATGCAAGGGGGCACAAAACTTGAGCTTTGCTGGCTTTAGCTGTCAGGAAGTGCAGCCTCAGCAAGTGTGCAGCTGGCACCAAGCTGTGTGGCACAGTCACTTGCTAGAGGGCAGGGATCCATCCAGAGGGACCTGCACAGGCTGCAGAGCTGTGCCCAGGCCAACCTCAGGACATTCAACAAGGCCAAGTGTAAGGTCCTGCACCNCCCAGGGAGGTTGTGGAGCACAGAATCACCCAATGTGATCTTTGATCTTTGATCATGTTGGGTGATTCTGTGCTCCACAACCTCCCTGCAGGTGTTCAAGGCCAGGTTGGAGGAGGCCTTGAGTGTCCTGTGCTAGTGGGAGGTGTCCCTGCCTATGGGATGAGCTTTGAGGTCCCTTCCAGCCTTCCCATACTATGATTCTGTGAGTCCTGCTGTGCTCTCTGGTTTGAGGCTGTCTCTTGAGATCCTTCCATTTGCTGTGCATGGAAGGTGAGAAGAGCTGAAGGGCACCCAGGGTGCAATGAATCCTCATGGAATGCTCAACACTGACACCAAAGAGCTCCCTCTCTAGGCTCTCCCCCCCTGCCTTTACCTGGCCTCTGCCAGCTGCTCTGACAGGCTCTGTCTGTCCCTCTCCAGGGCTGCCAGCCGCACCTCCAGGGCTGCCTTCTCCCGCACCAGGACCTCCTTCTCCTTGCACACCTTGGCCAAGGCCTGCCCCTGGCGCCAGGACTCCTGCCGCAGCTGCTCCAGACTGCTGCTGGCCAACTCTTGCTTGTGGCAAACCTGAAGGGGGGCAAAATGCAGTCAGAGTCCTTGCCCTGGAGATCTGGGAGCACAAACCTGAGCAGAGGAAGCTCCATCTCAGTGTGAGGAGGAACTTCTTTGAGGGTGGCAGCATAAAATCTGCGCAGAGGAAGCTCCATCTCAATGTGAGGAGAAGCTTCTTTGAGGGTGGCAGAGCTCTGGCAGCATAAACCTGAGCAGAGAAAGCTCCATCTCCATGTGAGGAGAAGTTGCTTTGAGGGTGACAGAGCTCTGGCAGCATAAACCTGAGCAGAGGAAGCTCCATCTCCATGTGAGGAGGAACTTCTTTATTCTGAGGGTGGCAGAGCACTGGGACAAGCTGCCCAGAGAGGCAGTGGAGTCTTCTCCTCTGGAGACTATCAAGGCCCATCTGGATGTGTTCCTGTGTGATCTGCTTTAGGTGATCCTGCTCTGGACTCAAATGATCTTCAAAAAGTCCCTCCCAACCCCTACTGTGCTGTGAATCTGTGCAGAGGTAGCCAGTGCCAGTGGCACTGCTGGACCAGGTCAGGAGCCAGCTGCTGTGTGCTGCACTAACACTGCCTAAAGCCAGTAGCACTGTTAGCATGAGAGCCATCTGCAAGGCCCTGCTGGGGCTGCCTGGGAGCAGACTACAAGCACAACTGCCCCAGGCTGCTGGTTTTCATGCAGCACCAAGAGGGCACCTCCTAGAGCTGCCACCTTGCCAGCTCAGATTCCAGCAGGATCTATTCCAAGGGCTGAAATACTCAGGGAACATGGAGCAAAAGTAACTTTGCTGGCTGTAGGAAGCCCAAACACAGAGACTTTCTCCTGCTAGGGAAGTGTCACCTACCTCAGCATGTACAGCAGCTGGATGCCATGAGGCATAACCTCATGCCCATGGGTTTTCAGGTGTCTCACCCAGGGTGAAACCTTTGCCAAACACACTGAGTGCCCCCAGCCAGCTAACAGAGAACAGACCATCAGAACCTCTCCTACTTATCCCATAATAGCCACACTGTACATCATGGAACTGACCTTTAAATGGTGACAAACTCCTCACTCTCCTGCAGTGACAGAGGAGATTGAGGCTGAAGGTTAGGAAGAAGTTCTTTGCAGTGAGGGTGGGGAGAGACTGGCACAGGTTGCCCAGGGAGGCTGTGGATGCCATCTCCCTGGAGGTGTTTAAAACCAGCTTGGATGGGGCCTTGAGCAACCTGGGCTAGTGCAAAGTGTCCCTGTCCGTGGCAGGGGGTTAGAGCTGGATGAGCCAAGCCTGTGATCAGGTTCTTCTGGGCCAAGCCTGTGATCATTCTGCTTCCCATCATGGCCTTAGGGTGAGCAGGTAGCACTATGGGCTGCAGGAGAGCTGGGGAAGGAGTTCTGCCAAGGTCTGGCAGTGCCAGGCTGAGGGACAATGGATTTGAGCTGGGAGAGGGGAGTCAGAGTGGAGAGGAGGAAGAAATTCTTCAGAGTGAGGGTGGGGAGAGACTGGCACAGGCTGCCCAGGAAGGTTATGGATGCCCCTGCCTGGAGGTGTTCCAGGCCAGGCTGGATGAGGCCCTGTGCTGGTTTGAGCTAATTGGAATNGCACCACCACAGCCACTAAACCATGCCCCCAGGTGCCATGGACACACAGTTCTGGAACACCTCCAGGCATGGGGACTGCACCACCTCCCTGGGCAGCCTGTGCCAATCCCTGACCACTCCTGCACCAAGGAAATTTGTCCTCAGCTCCAACCTAACCCTCTCCTGGCACCATTTCAGGACATTTCCTCTCCTTCCATCCCCTGATGCCAGGGAGCAGAGCCCAGCCCCAGCTCACTGCAGCCTCCTCTCAGGGAGCTGCAGAGAGCAACCAGCCAGACCCTCAGTGCAGGATGACCAAAAGACATCAACTGGATGTAAGACTCAGAGACCCATGGAACTGTTTGGCTTGGCAAAGCCCTCAGAGGTCATCCAGTCCAACCAGCAACCCAGCACCACCATGGCCACCAAACCCAGTATCACCGTAGCACCGTATCACCAAGGTTGGAAGAGACCTCAAAGCTCATCAAGTCCAACCCATTACCACAGCCCTCAAGACTAGACCATGGCACCAAGTGCCACATCCAAACCTGCCTTGAACACCTCCAGGGATGGTGTCCCCAAGTGCCACACAGTTCTGGAACACCTCCCTGGGCAGCCTGTGCCAATCCCTGACCACTCTGGCACCAAAGAAATTTGTCCTCAGCTCCAACCTGACCCTCTCCTGGCACAATTTCAGGCCATTGCCTCTCCTTCCATCCCCTGATACCAGGGAGCAGAGCCCAGCCCCAGTTCACTGCAGCCTCCTCTCAGGGAGCTGCAGAGAGCAGTGAGGTCTCCTTCAGCCTCCTTTTCTCCACACCAACCCCTCCCAGCTCCCTCAGCTGCTTCTCCCCAGCCCTGTTCTCCAGACCCTTCCCCATCTTTGGTGCCCTTCTCTGGCCCTGCTCCAGCCCCTCAATGTTCTTCTGGGAGTGAGGGCCCAGAACTCAGCCCAGGATACAAAGAGTGACCTCAGCAGTGCCCAGTCCAGGGGCACCATCCCTGCCCTGCTGCTGCTGCCCACACCATTGCTGATCCAGGCCAGGCTGCTGGTGCCCTCCTTGGCCACCTGGGCACACACTGGCTGCTGTTCAGCTGCTGTCAGCCAGCACCTCCAGGTCCTTTTCCCACAAGTAGCTTTCCAGCCACAAAGCTCTGCCTATCTTAAAACACAACTTCAGCAATTTCCTGATGCCCTTGCCGGGCTCAGCAACAGCAGAGAGCCAACAGTGACTTGCAGCTTTGTCCCACTCCCCAGAGCAGACTAAAGGAGTTTTGAAAGTTGCAGACTTCACAGCAAAAAGCACAAAAGAGGAACAAGCAGCCCTGGGGTTTGCCTTAAAAAAAGGGTTCTGAGTTTGTTTCTTTTGCTGCATGTGAGACTTCAGGCCCCACTCATCTCTCTGCAGCCAAAAAAGAGGCCAACACAGACAGATGGATTAAAAGAGCTATAAAAAGCAACTCAGAGAACTGCAGAAGAGCTTCAAGCCAGCAACATTGTTCCAAGCAGCAGCACGCTAAGCCCTCTGAGCTAAAAACCACTGCACAGATCCAGCAGACACAGCCTCACTGAAAGGAGCAGTCAAAAGCCAACCCAAAAGCACCAAAGTTTTGGTCTCACCTGATTGAATTTCTCTTGGGTCTCTGCTTTCTCCTCTGCCAGTGTCCTCAGCTCTCCCTGCAGCCCCTCCTGCTGCTGCTCTGCTTTCTCCAGCAGCTGCTCCAGGTGAGCTTTCTCTGCACTGAGCTCTTCAGTTTTCCTTTCACATAAGTTCAGCTTCTCCAGGTCAGAGGTCTTTGCTCTCTCCAGCTCATCCACCTTAGCTGACAGAAGCTCATTCTCTTGCTCCAGCTGCAAGCACAAAAGCAGAAAGGACATAAAATGCAGCTGAGATTTACCCCTCAGGGTGCTTGGCCTGGACAGAAAAAGGAACATTCTCCCAGTCAGGCAAGAAGTCCAAAGAGAAGCAGCAGCTGGAGGTGGACACCTGGCAGGAGGGTTGGCAGCTCTGCTCACCTGCAGCATCAGCTTGTTCAGCTGCACTTTGTCCTGGGCAAGAGCTTCACTGATGCTGCTCATCTTTGCTGCTGCACCCTGCAGGTCAGCTCTCTCAGCACTCATCTTGCTCTGAGCCCCTCTCAGCTCTGCTACTGCCTGCTCAGCCTGCAGGGACAGAACAGCAGGGTGGCACGGGGGAGAGCCTGGGGGCAAGAGGCTGGGGAGGCACGGGGGGGG
>WBNM01044353.1:2421-35742 GCA_013399055.1 Ramphastos sulfuratus | reverse complement strand
TGTTGTGACCCAAGTGCAACACCCACCACTTGGCCTCTTTGAACCTCACCCATTGGCCTCACCTATCCAGCCTGGCCACATCCTTCTGTAGACCTTCCTGATGCTCCAGCACATCAACACTGACCTGATGCCACCCAACTTGGTGTCATCTGCAAACTGACTGAGGGAGCCTCGATCCCCTCATCCAGATCATAAAGAGATTGAAGAGACCTGGCCCCAGTACTGAACCCTAGGGAGCATAAAACCCACAGCAGTTAGTAGGGCCTGTGCTAACTTCTGCTCTCTCCTGGCAAGGTGGACAGCGGTGACCCCCATGAGCTCCAACCGCAGCGCTGCTGGCGTCACCGTCTTCGAGGGCCGCATCTATGTGTCAGGAGGACACGATGGCCTGCAGATCTTCAACAGTGTGAGTCTGCTGGGGCCTGGGGGCAGGAGCTCAGCTGCTGCAGGAAGCCCAAGGGGCAGGTTGGGATCTTCTCAGTGCTGATCGACGGCTAAAAGGTGGGGAGCAAGAGGCTGGGGCCAGAGTCTTGTCACTGGTGCCCAGTGACAGCACAAGGGGCAGTAGGCACAAACTGAAACCCAGAAGGTTCCACCTGAGCAGGAGGAGAAACTTCTTTGTTGTGAGTGTGCTGGAGACCTGTCCCAGGCTGCCCAGAGAGGTTGTGGAGTCTCCTTTTGTGGAGAGATTCCAAACCTCCCTGGGCATTGTGATCCTGGGCGAGGTGCTGTGGGTGCCCCTACTTTAGCAGAGGGGTTGGACTGGATGATCTCCAGAGGCTCCTTCCCATCTTACCATGCTGGGATACTATGAGGGCTGTGTGTCCCTTCCCTGTGCACCTGAAGTGCCATAATGGTTTGCAGCCCCAAATCCTGTCATTCTCAGGACATTTCTTGCTCAGGAAGAACTGAGCTGGGAACCAGACTCGAAGTGCTGAGGCTGAATGGAGACTTTCTGTCTCTCTGCAACTGCTTGAAAAGAGGCTGGAGCCCAGTGGGGGTTATTCTCTTCTCCCAAGGAACAAGTGACAGGATGAGAGGAAACAGCCTCAAGTTTCCCCAGGGGAGGTTTAGATTGGACACGAGGAACAATTTCTTGCCCTTGAGCCTTGTCAAGGCCTGTCCCAGGCTGCCCAGGGCAGTGGTGGAGTCCCCATTCCTGAAGGGGCTTCAGCACCCTGGAGCTGTGGTGCTGAGTGCCACGTTTAGTGGTGCCCTGGTACCGCTGGGTTCCCGCTTGGACTCCGTGATCTTAAAAGCTCTCTTCCACCCCAAACAACGCCACAACCCATGCCAAGCCCAGGTGCCCTGATGCCACGCTCTCTCTCTGCTTGCAGGTGGAGTACTACAACCACCACACGGCCACCTGGCACCCGGTCTCCAGCATGCTCAACAAGCGCTGCCGCCACGGCGCCGCCTCCTTGGGCAGCAAGATGTTCGTCTGCGGGGGTTACGATGGCTCAGGCTTCCTCAGTGTGGCCGAGGTGTACAGCTCCATGGCAGACCAGTGGTACCTCATCGTGCCCATGAACACCCGGCGCAGCCGCGTCTCGCTGGTGGCCAACTGTGGCCGCCTCTACGCGGTGGGTGGCTACGACGGACAGTCCAACCTCAGCTCAGTGGAGATGTACGACCCCGAGACAAACCGCTGGACGTTCATGGCCCCCATGGTGTGTCACGAGGGAGGGGTGGGGGTGGGCTGTGTTCCCCTCCTGACCATCTGAGGAGGAGGAGGAACAATGCTGGGCAGGGATGTACACACACACACCACACACACACACATCCACTCCCATCTTCTCGGTGACAATCGGAGGAGAGCTTTGTGGCGAGGTCGCTGCTGCTGCTGCTGCGGAGGTGCCATTTCCAGCTGCTCGGGTGTCATGAACGCACCCACCCCAGCAACACCTGACCAAACAACCTCCCACCCTTAGTATTTTGGGGGGCGTGGGGCACTGAAGCTCCTGAAAGATCCTGAGCTGTGTCTCCATGCTGGTTCCACTTACCCATCTTCCTCCTCCACCACCACCTCTGCTGGCAGCTGTGGGTGAGCAAATCCTTCCTCTCGACGCTGAGTTTTCCAGACATGCTGCGGTCTGATTTCAGCTGCACCCTTGGGATGTGCGCTTGTAGGAGGCTTAATTGTGTGCCGCGGGTTGGCCGTTGCATTGTGACATCCCAATGGCCACCTCAGTGGCTTTGGAAATGGGTCTATGCCTTCCAGCAGCAGCAAAGTGGCTCTGACACCCCAAGGCTTCTTTTTTTTTGGCTTTTGTGGTGACTCCACTGCTGGGCACCAACTGTTCTCACCTGGCTTAATGACAGAGGAAAAAAAAACACCAGGGTCAGTTCCTGGACCAAGCTCTGCTCTTTGAGGTGCACCTTGCACAAGACCTCGTTTGGGCTTCTTGAAGCAGAAGCTTCCTTCAGCTTGAGGGGGAAAACTTCTCCGCAAGAACCACACGATGGAGAAACTAGGAAGAGGAAAAGTGGTCAGTTAAACCAGCAGAGCATCTTCAGGAAGCTTTGGAGGAGAAGCCCAGAACACTGAACAACACTAAGAACCAGGCTGAGGACCTCAGAATGGCCTAGGTGGAAAGGTGTCACTGACCTGATACTGACTCTGAAAATACATCCATATGAGGCAGCTGGAGCAGAGCATGGCCAGCAGCATGGGGAAGGAAAACCCTGATTGAGATGGTCACCTGCTGTCCCAGCCTGAGGAACTGCTGTCCCTGCTGGGGACAGGGCCACCTCAGGCAGCACAGGCAGTGAAGTCTTGTGTGGGCAACACAGGGTGAGCAGCTGTGCCAGGGGTTGGGGGGCAGCTGGGGAGTGTCGGTGGAGCTGGCACAAGCATGGCACTGGGGGATCCACACAGCTGGTGGGTTTGTGGTACTTGGGCCATCTTTGCCTGTATCAGCTCTTCTCCTGCATGAACGTGAGCCACCACCCCTCCAGGATTCTCCTCCACACTCTTGTCCTTCCTTCAGCAAAGCCCAGGGACATGCACTTGACACTAACCCCACCAGCAGCACCAAAGGGGTGAGGACCTTGCCCCTAGTCCTGCCTGATCCCAGTATTTTGGGGTGCTCGAAACCTTCTCCTCCTTCTCTTGTGAGGTGCTGGGAAGTTCACCCCAGCCCTGTCCTCTGCTTGTTGCTAGCCATGGGCTTCCTTTTGGGTGTATATGTGGCTGTCTAGATACTGGGGTACTCTGTGTACCTGAGGTGTGTGATGAGTTCTAAACATGATGTGGCAGTAGCTGTCTCCTTCCCTCCATCTCCACTGTCCATCAGCTGCTGGCTTCACTGGAGGGGGCCTTCATTTGGGGGTTTCCATGCTGCTAAGACTTGAAAAAGGGCAAAACCACCCCACCTGCCACCAGTGGAACCAGGATGAAGTTGCTTTTCAGGCCATGAATGACAGAAATAACCCTGCTGGAGCCACCATGAGGGTTCTGCAGAAGGACCAGCCTCCGTGGGAAGGGACCACTGGAGTTTTCCATCTCTCCCTCCTGATTTCTCCTGGCTCAAAGTGCTGCTGGAGGGAGTTGTGAAGCTCCTGTGGCCTCAGCCCTGCTTCTTCTCTACCACCACTCAGCATCTTGATGGTCCCTATGGTCACCTTGTGCAGAGGAAGCTTTGAGAAGCATGAGGCTGGTCGTCTTGTCCCATCTCCTATCCCTTCTGCCTCCCAGCTGGGGCTTTGTGGCCATCAGCAGGAGACTATTTGGCTCAGGTGTGCTTGGATGAGATCTTTCAGTGGCTCAAAGACCTGCCAAAGCTAGGACACTGGGGGTGACCTCCAGGCTCCTAAGGAGCTGCTGCTGCTCAGCACCACGGTGGTCCCAGTGGACTTGGGCATCCCTTTGGTGTTTCATTCCCTGGGGCTTCCTTTGCTTTTTTTTTAACCTGCTGTGGATGGACCAAAGAGAAAGGGCAGCTCCTGGCCCTGCACCACCTCCACCCTCAGCCCCAAAGTGTCTCTAAAGGGACAGAAAAATGAGGAATTTTAGGGAAGCAAAGCCTGAAATCAGCCAGGGGATGGAAGCTGGGAGAGCAGGATTCACTGGCTGCTATCCCACCTCCTGGAATTCCAGGAAAACACCCCAAATCCTGCAGAACTCATTAAAGATCCTGATCATTCCAGCATGTTTCTGTGTCCACAATCCAC
This sequence comes from Ramphastos sulfuratus, assembly GCA_013399055.1. Classification (NCBI taxonomy): domain Eukaryota; kingdom Metazoa; phylum Chordata; class Aves; order Piciformes; family Ramphastidae; genus Ramphastos; species Ramphastos sulfuratus. Next base: position 31,569 of record WBNM01044353.1, on the reverse strand, counting down.
GCTGTGCTGCTTCCTTGCCACCCCTCCTCCTCACCCCAAAGTAGGGCACTTTTCTGGGCACTTTGCACCCCCTGGCAGCTGCTGCTGTGTCTGGGAAAGGGACAGGGAGGGGTTCCAGGTGATCCCCATCTGCAGGTGGGATGTTTGGGTGAGTCTGAGGAGAGCAAGAGGGATTTAAAATGTCCCAGAAACCTGGGGGAAAAATGAGGAAGAGGAGAAAGAGCTCCTGGGTTTTCTGTCCATAAGAGCCTCAAACATCCCAAAACTGGGGAAAAGTGAGGAAGAGGAGAGGGAGCTCCTGGGGTTTGTGTCTGTAGGTGCCTAAAAGATCCAAAAGTGGGGGAAAAGTGAGAGAGAGGGGAAGGAGCTCCTGGTTTTCTGTCCATAGGAGCCAAAAGTATTCCAAAAGTGGGGGGAAAATGAAAGGAGAGGGGAGCAGGCTGCCGAGTTTTGTGTCTGTAGGAGTCTAAAGCATCCCAAAACTGGGAAAAGAGCTCCTGGATTTTCTCTCTATAGAAGCCTCAAACATCCCAAAACTGGGGGTAAAAATGAGGGAAAGGGAAGGAGGCTCCTGGGGTTTGTGTTTGTAGGTGCCTAAAACATCTCAAGAAATGGGGAAAAAATGAGGGAGAGGGGAGGGAGCTTCTCGTTTTCTGTCCATAGGAGCCCAAAGTATTGCAGAAGTGGGGGGAAAATGAGGGAGAGGGGAGCAGGCTCCTGAGTTTTGTGTCTGTAGGAGTCTAAAGCATTCCAAAAGTGGGAAAAGATGAATGAGCTCCTGGATTTTTTCTCTATAGAAGCTTAAAACATCCCAAAACTGGGGGAAAAAATGAGGAAGAGGAAAGGGAGCTCCTGGTCTGCAGTCCATAGGAGCCTCAAACATCCCAAAACTGGGGGAAAAAATGAGGAAGAGGAAAGGGAGCTCCTGGTCTGCAGTCCATAGGAGCCTCAAACATCCCAAAACTGGGGGTAAAAATGAGGGAAATGGAAGGAGGCTCCTGGGGTTTGCGTCTGTAGGTGCCTAAAACATCCCAAAAGTGAGGAACAAATGAGGGAGAGGGGAGCAGGCTCCTGAGTTTTGTGCCTGTAGGAGTCCAAAGCATCCCAAAACTGGGCAAAAAATGAGGAAGAGGAGAGGGAGCTCCTGGTTTTCTGTCCACAGGAGCCCGGAGGGTGCTGACACTCCTGGAGCATGGTGTCCAGCTTGGCTGGATGCATCCCAAGGACACCATCCTGCCGTCCTGCCATGAAATCAGGAGCAGGGAAGGGGCCACAGAAGGGGTATCAGCTCCAGCATCGCCGTGTCCCTGCCAGGGTTGGGTGGGCACCTGCCAAGGAAAACACAGGAACATGATCCCATCCCCACGGCTGAGGGGCCCGTGTTTATCCTGGAGGGGAATCCAGCCCAGCCAGGGGCCCCTGAGCTGATTCCAGAGCTGATTCCCAGCCGAGAGCCGACTCCTGCCGCTGTTGCCGGTGCCCATGGCGCTGGTGCTGGGAGCCGTGCTGCTGGCGGCGAGCGCCGCCGTGCCCCCGGGGCTGCCAGCCCCCCGCGACCTGGCCCGCTCCGTGCTGGAGACCCACGGGCAGGAGCTGAAGCTGCTCAAGGTGCTGGGAGTCACCAGGACGGTAGGAGAGGGGTGGGGACGGGGTGGGTGCCCCCAAATCTGGCACCCATCTGGATGGGGACACCTTTCCCTAACAGCTTTGGGAAGCCACCGCTGGTTCCATCCTTTCCCTGCTGGCTCCATTCTTTTCCCAACAGCTCCACACTTTGCCCACTGGTTCTCTCCTCTTCCCTGCTGCCTCCATTCTTTTCCCAACAGCTCCACACTTTGCCCACTGGTTCTCTCCTCTTCCCTGCTGCCGCCATTCTGTTCCCAACAGCTCCACACTTTGCCCACTGGTTCTCTCCTCTTCCCTGCTGGCTCCATTCTGTTCCCAACAGCTCCACACTTTGCCCACTGGTTCTCTCCTCTTTCCTGCTGGCTCCATTCTGTTCCCAACAGCTCCACACTTTACCCACTGGTTCTTTCCTCTTCCCTGCTGGCTCCATTCCATTCCCAACAGCTCCACACTTTCCTTGCTAGCTCCATCCTCCCATGGTTCCCACCTCTTCCCTGCTGCCTCTGTTCTGTTCCCACTGGTTCCATCCTTTTTCCACTGGCTCTATTCTCTTCCCNAAACTGGGGGTAAAAATGAGGGAAATGGAAGGAGGCTCCTGGGGTTTGCGTCTGTAGGTGCCTAAAACATCCCAAAAGTGAGGAACAAATGAGGGAGAGGGGAGCAGGCTCCTGAGTTTTGTGCCTGTAGGAGTCCAAAGCATCCCAAAACTGGGCAAAAAATGAGGAAGAGGAGAGGGAGCTCCTGGTTTTCTGTCCACAGGAGCCCGGAGGGTGCTGACACTCCTGGAGCATGGTGTCCAGCTTGGCTGGATGCATCCCAAGGACACCATCCTGCCGTCCTGCCATGAAATCAGGAGCAGGGAAGGGGCCACAGAAGGGGTATCAGCTCCAGCATCGCCGTGTCCCTGCCAGGGTTGGGTGGGCACCTGCCAAGGAAAACACAGGAACATGATCCCATCCCCACGGCTGAGGGGCCCGTGTTTATCCTGGAGGGGAATCCAGCCCAGCCAGGGGCCCCTGAGCTGATTCCAGAGCTGATTCCCAGCCGAGAGCCGACTCCTGCCGCTGTTGCCGGTGCCCATGGCGCTGGTGCTGGGAGCCGTGCTGCTGGCGGCGAGCGCCGCCGTGCCCCCGGGGCTGCCAGCCCCCCGCGACCTGGCCCGCTCCGTGCTGGAGACCCACGGGCAGGAGCTGAAGCTGCTCAAGGTGCTGGGAGTCACCAGGACGGTAGGAGAGGGGTGGGGACGGGGTGGGTGCCCCCAAATCTGGCACCCATCTGGATGGGGACACCTTTCCCTAACAGCTTTGGGAAGCCACCGCTGGTTCCATCCTTTCCCTGCTGGCTCCATTCTTTTCCCAACAGCTCCACACTTTGCCCACTGGTTCTCTCCTCTTCCTTGCTGGCTCCATTCTTTTCCCAACAGCTCCACACTTTACCCACTGGTTCTTTCCTCTTCCCTGCTGGCTCCATTCCATTCCCAACAGCTCCACACTTTCCTTGCTAGCTCCATCCTCCCATGGTTCCCACCTCTTCCCTGCTGCCTCTGTTCTGTTCCCACTGGTTCCATCCTTTTTCCACTGGCTCTATTCTCTTCCCTGCTGGCTCCATCCTGTTCCCAACGGCTCCATCCTTTCCTGCTAGCTCCATCCTGTTCCCAGCGGTTCCATCCTGTTCCCAATGACTCCATCCTTCTCCCGTGGCTCCATCCTTCTCCTGAGGCTCAGTCCTTTTCCCTCATGGCTCCATCCTGTTCCCAATGGCTCCATCCTTTCCTTGCTGGCTCCATGCTGTTCCCAGTGGCTCCATCCTGTTCTCAACTGTTCCATTCTGTTCCAAATTACTCTATCCTTCTCCCATGGCTCCATCCTTTCCTTGCTGGCTCCATCCTGTTCCCAACTGTTCCATCGTGTTCCCAATGACTCCATCCTTCTCTCACGGCTCCATCTTTGTCTCATGGCTCCATCTTTGTCTCATGGCTCCATCCTGTTCCAAATGGCTCCATCCTTTCCTTGCTGGCTACATCCTGTTCCCAACTGTTCCATCATGTTCCCAATGACTCCATCCTTCTCCCATGGCTCCATCCCTTTCCCACCTTGGCAGACCTTCGACTGGGGGACCCATTTCAGCCTCAACTTCACCGCCCGCCGCCCTGCCTGCCCTAAGAGCCTCCCTGAGCGCCGTGCCACCAGCTGCCAGCCCCGGCCAGGCAGGGTAAGCCTGGCACCAAGCCTCTCTCACAACGCAGATTTGGGGGACACAAAAACGTCCCCGAGTCACTCTCAGGGTCGCTCCATGCCCCAGGTGCAGCGGTGCCGGGCCCAGGTCTCCGTCTTTGCCTTCCTCCCCGACGTGCCACTGTCGATGGTGGAGTGCGGCCAGGAGCTGGTGAGGCCTCCAGGTGCCCCCATCCTTGGGGTTGGGGACAGCAGCAGGGCTGTGTCCTACCCTTTGGGGACATTCTCTGGCCGCAGGGTGAAGCCCACCCTAATTTCTCCTTCCCAGCAGCCCAGTGGCAGCACTCAACCTCGTTCCTCCAGCAGCCCAGGTCATCCACCACCATCATCATCATCATCCTCAAGGCCACCACCACAGCCTCACCACCCTACTGGCATGTCACTCCCAAGGACATCCCGTGGGCCCTTGTCCCCAGAGGAGATGCAATAAAGACAGCTGGGGGTCCTGTGTGAACTTGTGTGTGGGGTGACACAGCTTGGGGACGTTGGGCAACAGGGATGGGGCAAGGATGGGGTTGTGCAAGCCCAGAGGGCACCTACCCAACACGGCCAACATACCCCTGGTGTCACCTCATTCCCTCCCCCTGCACCCTGCTGTGGTCCCATCAATGCCTCCTCAAGGGGCTCTGAAGGTTAAGGAGACCCTGTGGAGCAGAGCTGTGTCCCCGGAGGGTACCAGAGATGCCACCACCCAGAGATGGGACATGGTTAGAGTCCCCCTGTCCCATATCCCCCTCCCCCTTAAATAAACTGTCACTGTCACCCCCACTGGGATCTCCAGGGGCCTGTGGCCCCAGAAATCCCCAGCCTAAGGGGCTCTAAGAGCTGTGGACAACCCGTGGAGTGGGGCTGTGTCCCCAAAGAGGACCAGAAATGCCACCACCCACACTTAGGGCACTCCTGTCCCGTGTCCCCTCTCAAATAAACTGTTACTCTATCACCTCCTGGGGTCCCTAGGGGCTTGTGGCCCTAGAAATCTCCCACCTCAAGGGGACAACCTGTGGATCAGGGCTGTGTCCCCAAAGGGGACCAGAGATACCACTAGCTTCATGGGAAACATGTCCCAGTAGTGGCTCAGGATCCTCCTGTTCCGTGTCCCGTGTCCCGTGTCCCGTCCCCCCAGTTAACTGCCACCCTGTGGGCTGGGGCCAGGCATTTCCGGGGGGGGGGGGGTGAGGAAGCTGAGCCCTGGGGTGAGTGCCCCAACCCCCCTGGCTGGGAATAAAAGGGGACACGGGGAGGCAGCCTTGGGGACAAGGATGCCGAGCTCCTGGCTGCTGGTGCTGGTGGTCCTGGGGGGGGCTTGCGCCCTGCCTGCCCCTGCCCCCCTGGCCTACACCCAGGTGCTGGCTCAGGCTGTGGAGTCCTACAACCTGGAGCCCGAGGTGCAGAACGTCTTCAGGCTGCTCAGCGCCGACCCCGAGCCCGGCCCGGTGAGTGCCACCCCACCGGTGTAACCCTCCTTTGTCACCCGCTCCTGACCCCCCCAGCCGCTGCTGTCCCTGCAGGGCGTGGAGCTGAGCACCCTCCGAGCACTCAACTTCAGCATGATGGAGACGGAGTGCGGCCCCAGCGGCCGCAGCAACCCCGACGACTGCGCCTTCAAGGAGAACGGGGTGAGCAGCAGGGGTACCTCCCCCAGGGCCACCTCCCCCTGGGGCTCCTGGCTGACCTCGCCCCGAGGTGACATTGGGTGCTGTGTCCCCTCCCCAGGTCATCAAGGAGTGCTCGGGAGCAGTGCACTTCACCGAAGTCTCCCCTGAGATCGACCTGCACTGCACCGATGCCAGCTCCAACGTGAGTTGGGGAGGGAGGGAATCCGACGGGGCACCACCCACGCTTGGCGCCCACTGAGGACACCCGTGGGTGGGGGGGTGGAGGGTGGTGTCCTTTCTCCTGTCCCAAAAGTCTGCTGTCCCCAATAGGACACCCTGATGTCCCCACCTCCCCCTNNNCTCCCCCTCTCCCCACCTCCCCCTCTCCCCATCCCACCACAATGGCTCCAGCCGGGTGGAGAGTAGGGTGGGCAGTCTTAGGGCACCCATGGGCACCTGGGGTGGGGTGCTGGGTCCTAAACGGGTGCTGGAGCTCCAGGTATGAGAGCTCAGGTGTATTTCCTGGGTGGGAGATGCTGAGTGTGAGGCCAGGGTGTAAGATGCCAGAGGTGGGGGCTGTACAAGGGTCCCAGGCACAGGATCCCAGGGCTGGGGTCCTGGGTGCAGGATCTTGGGTGTGGGATGCTGAGTCTGGGATCCTGGTTGAGGTCCTGGGTGCAAGGACCTGGGTGTAGGGTCCTGGGTTTGGCATCCTGGGTTTGAGGGTAATACAGGAGTCCTGAGCATGGGATTTTGGGTGTAAGATCCTGGGTGTGGGGTCCTGGGTTTGGAATCCTGGTGTGTGGGATCCAGGGTACAGGATCTTGAATGTGAGGTCCTGAATGGGGTCCCAGGTGCAGGATCCTGGGAGCAGAATCCTGGGTTTGGGGTCCCACAAGAGTCCTGGGGATGGGATCCTGGGTGTGGGATCCTGGATGAGGTCCTGAGTGCAGGGACCTGGGTGAGAGATCTTGAGTGTGGGATCCTGGGTGTGGGGTCCTGGGTTTGGAGTGCTGGGGGGGATCCCAGATGCAGGATCCTGGGTGTGGGATCTTGAGTGTGGGATCGTGGGTTTGGAGTGCTGAGTGGGATCCCAGATGCAGGATTCTGGGTGTGGGATCTTGAGTGNGTGTGGGATCTTGAGTGTGGGATCGTGGGTTTGGAGTGCTGAGTGGGATCCCAGATGCAGGATTCTGGGTGTGGGATCTTGAGTGTGGGATCGTGGGTTTGGAGTGCTGAGTGGGATCCCAGATGCAGGATTCTGGGTGTGGGATCTTGAGTGTGGGATGTGGAGTGCCACAAGAGCCCCGGGCACAAGACCCTGGGCGTGGGTCGTGCCTGTAGGAGGAGCAGTGCGGGGCCGTGGCTGTGTCCCCACTGCTGACTCCGTCGCCGCCGCTGTCCCCCCGGCAGCCGGTGCTGGTGCAGCGGGGCCGGTTCGGACGCTTCATCAGCAAGATTCGGCGCTTCCGGCCCAGGATCAAGTTCGAGGTCCACGCCAGGGGCTCGGTGAGCCTCGGCTGAGACAATAAAGGGGCCGGTGATGGCCACAGCACCTGAGGCAGGCTCCTCACTGTCCCTTGGGGTGCTGGGGGGGGGGAAACTGAGGGACCAGGGCTTGGCTGTGGTGGGACACGGGGGCAGCACTGGGGATAGGGCACAGCTGGGCACCGGGGACCCCCCCAGAGCACCCCCCATGCCCTCCCCCAAAATAGGAATCATTCTCATCCCACCCTTCATCATCACCACAGAGTGATGGTCTCCATGGTGGCGTGGTCCCCATGGTGGCATGATCCCCATCGTGGCATGGTCCCCAAGGTGGCATGATCCCCATCGTGGCATAGACCCCAAGGTGGCATGATCCCCATGGTGGCATAGTCCCCAAGGTGGCATGATCCCCATCGTGGCATGGTCCCCAAGGTGGCATGATCCCCATGGTGTCATAGTCCCCAAGGTGGCATGGTCCCCATGGTGGCATAGTCCCCAAGGTGGCATGGTCCCCATGGTGGCATAGACCCCAAGGTGGCATGATCCCCATGGTGTCATGGTCCCCATGGTTTCATAGTCCCCACAGTGTCATGGTCTCCACAGAGTCAAGGTCCCCATGGTGTCATAGTTGGGGGTACAAGTTGAAGCACTCCACAGCCTGGGTCAGTGCCTGGGTGTAGGCCAGGAGGGCAGGGAAAGGGAGGGCACAAACACCACCCTCTGCTAGCACTCAGGAGCTTGGTTTCCTTGTCCCCAAGGCCACCTGCCTGTGCCCCTTTTTACCCCCACCAGGGAGGCTGGGGAACCCACCCCAAGGATCAGTTTCCTGGCCCCAGCTCACAGGGTGACAGTTAACCTGGGGGGACATGGGACAGGAAGACCCTAAGCATGTCCCAGCTGTGGCTGGTGGCATCTCTGGTCTCTTTTGAGGACACACCTCCACTCCATGGTTTGTCCCCAACCCTTATAGCTCCTCAGGTGGGGATTTGGAGGAGCAGAACCCTCTGGAGACCCCAGAGGGGTGCAGAGGGTACAAGGTGAGACAGGGACTTGCAAGGACTGACGTGACAGCAGGAGCATTGCAGGGACATTTATTAGAAGCAGAACACCCGGGTGGGGGGCACAGAGCTGGGGAGGGTCACAGTGGTGTCAGTCACTCAGGGCCTGGGGACTTTGAGGTTGAGCTTGTCACGGATCCAGATATTCCTGCACTGGAAGAAGTTCCTGACGCGCTCCTTCAGCTTGGTGAAGAAGCTCTTGAGCTTGGAGGTCTTGATTCGGGGGTGCTGGGAGGAGAAGGAGGGACATCAAACCTCAGGGAGATGGGTGGGGAGGTCTGGGTGCCCCCCACCTTAGGTGACATACTGGGGAGACAATGCCATTTTGGCCATCTGCTTACCAAAGCAGCTCCCTTCTTGCAGGACAGCTCAACCGTGGGCTGCTGCTGCTCCAGGAAGACCCAACCCTGGCAGTGTGTCAGTGGCTGTGGGGAAGGAGAAGGGGACATGAGGAAGATGAGGAGGCCAAGAGGAGGTTGAAGCTCTCCCATGCCTCAATTTCCCCATCAGCTGCTCCCCAGCTGAGGACAAAGAAGCCTCACCCCGAGCCAGAGGCTCTTGCAGGCGGTGGTGGCTGTCCCCGAGGCATGGCAAGTGGTCTCCTCCATGGTGAAGGTCAGCTCCTGACGCTGCTGCAGGTCCAGGGGCTGGCAGAAGGGAGAAGGACACCTCAGGGACCCATGACATCACTGTCCCCAACAGCCAGCCCAGAAATGGGATGGATCCAGCCCCCAAAACAGCCTGATCCAGCCCAAGGAGGGGCCAGGTCCAACCTGGAGATGGGTCACACTCAGCTTCAAGCTGGGTGGGCTCCATCTCCATGGAAGGTTAGACCCAGTTTCCAAAGAGGATAGGTCCAGCCCTAAAAAAGCCAAATGCAACCCCCAAGAGGGGTCACATCCAGCCCAGAGATAGGTCACAGCCCCAAAACTGAATAGATCCAGCCCCAAATAGGCTAGGACCAGCCCAAAGAAGGGCCAGGTCCAACCCTGAGATAGGTCACGCTCAGCACCAAGCTGGGTGGGCTCCATCCCTATGGAAAGTTTGGCTCAGCCCCAGAATGGACCAGATCCAGCTTGGAGATGAGTCACAGCCCCAAACATGGATGGATTTAGCTCCAAAAGGGCCTGATTCAGCTGAAAAAGGGGCCAGGATCCAACCAGGAGATGGGTCACACTCAGCTCCAAGCTGTGTGGGCTCCATCCCTATGGAAGGTTGGACCTAGCCCCAGAATAGGCTGAATTTAGCCCCAAAAGGGCCAAATCCAACCCCCAAGAGGGGTCACATCCAGCCCAGAGACGGGTCACAGCCTTAAACATGGATGGATTCAGCTCCAAAAGGGCCTGATACAGCCCAAAGAGGGGCCAGGTCCAACCCGGAGATGGGTCACACTCAGCTCCTAGCTGGGTGGGCTCCATCTCTGTAGAAGGTTGGACCCAGTCTCTGAAGCGGATGGGTCCAGCCCCAAAAGGGCCAAATGTAACCCCCAAGAGGGGTCACGTCCAACTCAGAGATGGGTGAATTGGATGGGTCCATCCCCAGAAGGGCCATCCCCATCCCCAGAAGGTGCTGAGCTCTCACCCTGTTGGGAGCAGCAGTGTCCCGCAGCCGCAGCACGTGGGGCCCGATGGCCTTGGCGTTGAGCAGCTCCACGGCCGCCAGGACGATGTCATTGTAGGGGACAGTCCAGAGCCCTGGTGGGATAGATCCGGATGCTGGGGGCACGCTGGGGGATCCATCTGGCCCCGGAGTGGTGGCTCCAACCAGCCCCAGCAGCAGCAGCAGTGGCAGCCCTTGGCACGGCTTCATCCTGCCTCCTGCCGCCCGGCACGCTGGGGAGACCCTTTTATGGCCACCGCCACCATGGGCGTTCTCTGGTGCCACCAGGAAATTCCTGGTGGGCCAAATCTGGCCAGGAGCCAAGTCCATCCCCTTCTTTGGTCCTCAGGTCACCAGAGTGGGTGTCCCAGCCCTAGGCATGGGTGATACCAAGTCAGAATGTGACCAAGGAAGGTGGTGGTCTCAGGTGGTGCCACGCCAGGGCAAGGTGTGCCTCAAGGTGACCATCAAAGACGGGTGGATGGGGATGGAGGAGGACACCACATTGGGTTTCTCACCCTCACGGTCCCACAGGGCTGGCTGAAGAAGTCTCCCTGCCCCAGGGCTGGGGCTTTCCAGTCCCCTGCAAGTGTTTTATGGTGGGTGGAGATGTGAAGACATCTGTCCCTCAGGCAAACAAGGTGGGGTTGGCCAAACACCAGCCATGGGAGCGACTGTCCCCTCCAAGGCCGAGGAGGAACCTCCAGGAGCATGTCAAGGAACCCTGCCCAGCAGGTGACCCTCTGTTCAACCCCCATTTGCACCACCACACACAGCCAGGGGAAGCCCAAAGCCACCCAAGCAGGTTCAGAGCTCTTGGCTGGTGGAGGCCATCAAGGATGCTCTCTCAGCAGCTTGTAAATCAAGCAGTGACAAGTGTGCCCAGGTCAGAGCTGGTGGGTGGCATCTGGGAAGTCCCCAGGGATGGATGCTGTCAATCACAGGCCTGCAGGACAGCCCAGGCTGGCCCTGGAAAGATCCAGATGCAACCTTCAGCAGAGAAGAGACCCCAGGTGAGATTATCTTGCACCCCAGGCAGGTTCACCGCACCCAGCAATGGAGCTGCCACCCAGGGAGGTTCTTGCAGGTGACAACTGGTCTCAGAGCACAACCCAAGTCCAGATGAAGCCTCTCCCAGCACCCACTGACCCTTATCTTCTCCTTGAAAGCCTCCACCCTTTAAGTACTGGATGAGGTTACCTCTCAAACCTTCTCCTTTCCAGGGAGAAGAGACTCAACCCCTGCAACCCCTTCCAGAACAGGTTCTCCATCCCCCTGACCATCATCCTGACCCTCTTTGGGACCTTCTCCACTCTGCCCACATCCTTCTTGACTGGTGGGGACCAGAACTGGACACACCACTGCAGAAGTGGCTTGGATGATGGCTTCCAGAGCCAGGACATTGAGGAGCCAATGATGAGAGGTGCTCCACTGGACCTCCTGCTTAGAAGCATGGACAACCTGGCTGGAGATGAGAAGGTTGAGGGCAGCCTTGACTGTGATGACCAGGAAATGGTGGAGATCAAGATGCTGAGAGCAGGGAGTTGGGCAGGAAGCAGGATCATCACCCTGGAAACTTCCAGAGATAAATATGTGGCTTCTTCAAGAACCTGCTTGGAAAAACTTCATGGGACATAGCCCTGGAGAGGAGAGGTCCAGCAGAGCTGATTGCATTCCAAGAATCATCTTCTGGAAGCCAAGCAATTGGCTGCTGCTTCTTCAACCACTTCATCCTGACAGGTATGAAGCAGCTGAAGGTCTGCATGGATGAGCTGAAGGACAGAGTCCAGCTCCCAGAAGGAACCATCCATCCCAGCAGCACCCACAGTCCATAGGAAGGCAGCACCCAAGGCCTGAGGCCACCCACAGGAGGGTGCAGCAAGCCCTTCAAAGGAAGTTTTGCTCCATTTTCTCCTCCATTTCTCAGAGTCAGGACTTAAAGTGACCAAATCCAGCATCAAGAGATTATTTATTAGTCATGTTATTAATCACAACTTTGTGTATCCCCCCCACCCCAAGCAGGCTCCACCCTTTATGCACATCCATTAAATCCTGCAAGGCCTTTTTGGGGACAAAAAGAGACATTTTAGTGAGTTTCACCTGGGGTAACCCCCATGGTTGCCCTCTTCTCAGGCCATCTGCTCACCACAGAGAAGGTGGGGACAGAGGGGGAAATAAAACCCCCAAGAGCAAACAGCAAGGCCCTGAGCTGTGGGAAACACAAAGCTCATAAATCGGTGCCTGCTTTGTTTGCACACCACAGGACTGAGCTGCCCCTCAACATTCCTGCCAGGCCACCTTTTTGTCTTCGTTTGTTCCCACAGACCAGTTTGGATACTGGGAGGGCAGGAAGGAAAGCAAAGAGGTTGGGCAAGGCAGAACCTGGGTGAGATCACTGCTGAGAACCTCAACAAGGCAGTGCTGGGCCCAGAAGGGTAATCACAGAATGGCTTAGGTTGGAAGAGAGCAGGTCCAACCACGAACCCAGCACTGCCAGGGCACCACCAAACCATGGCCCTCAGCAACCCAGCTCCACAGCTTTGAAACCCTTCCAGGGATGGGGACTGCACCACTGCCCTGGGCAGCCTGGGACAGGCCTTGACAACCCTCAAGAGCAAGAAATTGTTCCTCAGGTCCAACCTAAACGTCTCCTGGGTCAAGTTGAGACCATTTCCTCTTCTCCTGTCACTCGTTCATTTGGAGAGGAGACCAACCCCCACCTGGCTCCAAACTCCTTTCAAGGAGTTGCAGAGAGCCAGAAGGTCTCCCCTCAGCCTCCTTCTCTCCAGGCTCAAAAGCCCCAGGTCCCTCAGCTGCTCCTCACCAGCCCTGTTCTCCAGACCCTTCCCCAGCTTTGTTACCCTTCTCTGGCCCTGCTCCCATCCCTCAATGTCCTTCTTGGTAGGGCCCAAAACTGACCCCAGGATTTGAGGTGTGGCCTCGACAGTGTTTAGTCCAAGGGCACAATCCCTGCCCTGCTCCTGCTGGCCACACCATTGTTGATCCAGGCCAGGATGCTGGTGACCTTCCTGGCCGCCTGGTCACACACTGGCTCACCTCCTGCTGCTCTCACCAACCCCCTCAGGTCCTTTTCCCACCAGGCACTTTCCAGCCACTCTGCCTCCAGCCTGCAGCGTTCCTGTGGTTGTTGTGACCCAAGGGCGGGACGTTTGGCCAGGCTGATCCTCACCCCTTTAGCCTCAGCCATCACTCCAGTCTGGCCAGATCCCTCTGTGGAACCTCCCGATCCTCCATCAAATCAACGCTCCCCCCACGCAGTCAGACAGCGCCACGGCTGCCCAGGGAGCGGTCCTGGTGCACCACGGCATAGCGGCCTGGCAGGCCAGGTGGAACAGGGCCTGGCCCGCAGCCCTGGGTAGCGCCTCTCCAAGCCCTGAGCCCTGCCGCGCCGCAGCAGCTACCACTGCGGCCGCCCCCTCCTGCCCGTTCGCCGCCTCAGCCAATAGGAACTCGCCTCACTGTGATGACGCACTCAGAGTGTGCCGGCGCTCCGCCAATAGGAGACGTCTCGGCCTGATGACGCCATGAGGCTGTGCCGGCGCCACCTTCTCGGCCCGGCGTGTGGCTGGGGAGGGCGAGGTCAGGCCTGGCGGTGGCGGGAGAGGAGGGGTCCGGCCTGGGAGGGGTTGATCGGACTTGCGGGGAGCGCAGATCGAGCCCGAGGAGTGGAGTGGATGAGCCTAGGTGGTGGGGAGAGACGGGCCCGCGGGTGGAGACAGCGGGGCCCCAGCGGGAGAACCGGGCCCAGAGGTGTCCTGAGATGAATCCGGGGGCAGAGACTAGGCCTGGAGGTGTCTGAAAGGACTCGAACGGAGCAGGGAGTTGATCTGAGGGAATAGTTCGGGAGACTGGTGCTGATCTCCGTGGGGATCTGAGAAGAAGAGTCCGAGGGAGAAGAGCTGGGTCTGTGGACTCTCAATGGAATCGGCCGGGCCCGAGGGAAATAGGTTTGGGAGTGGGGAACGGGAGGATAGATTCAGGGATCTGAGGGGAAATGGCTCGGAAAAGTATGGGTTGAGCCGCTGGAGGGTCTGAGGGGAATAGCCCCGCGGTGCAAGGACAGGCCCAGAGGCCCTGAGGAGCTGGGCCAGGAAACATGGTGTGGGCAAACTGGGAGCAGCTGGGAAAAAGGCACTGTCCCTGGAGGTCTGGGCAAGGCTCAGTTAAGGCTGGTGAGGAGCTGGGGGTGCTGCAGTCCCTGCTGCCAACCTGCTGGAGAGACTGTATGATGGCTTGGAAAGCAGTTCTGGAGTTCAGCAGCCCCTGAAGGGCTCTGGAAGCAGGTTAGCCCGGCAGGGAAGCACAGAGTCTCCTCCACAGCCCTGCCTTGCTGGTCAGTCACCAGCAAGATGGCCTTCATGTCCAGTGCTGCTGATCACAACAGCCCTTTCCTCACAGCCACCACCAGAAGCTGGCTGCCTCCTTTTTATCTCTTAACATTCCTGCTCCTAAAAGTTTTTTTTTTTTTTTCCTTTCTTAGATTCCTGCAATGCAACGTTGACCTCCAGCCCCCAGCCTTCCTTCCCCTCCACCACACCTCCCACCATGGCAGCCCGTTTAGTGCGACGCTGCTGCTGGATGCACCTGGGGGCCTTCATCTCTCCACCTTCAGTCCCAGCCTCTCTGCTGGCACCAGTTGGGAAGATAGTGACAGCAAGAGCTCTGCCTTTCAACTCCTTTCATACGTCAAGCCTTTTGAGCTGGGCTGATGGGTTCTCAGTCAAGGAGCAGGTGGAGGAGAGCAGAAATCCAGAGCACAAAGTGATTGGGGAACTGATAGAGACAGCCACAACTCCTCAGGACCTGCTCCAGCTGGCTGAGCTCCATGCTCTCAATAGCAACCAAGCTTCCCAGATAATTACTCAACTTTCCAGGCTGTCTGTGGAAAAAAAACTGGAAACAGGGAGCATTCTGCAAGATGAACGTTTCCAGCAGCTCATCAGCATTATGGATTCCCAGGTGAGTTCTCTCCTGGCTGCAGAAGAGTTTTGGGACAAGGATATGAGGTGGAAAAGCAGCTGGTGCTCCTGGGCTTGGGCCTGCTGCTGGTTTAGGGTTTGTAGTTTGTGTTTGGGAGTGAAGTTGAAGGGATCAAATAGTGAAATAATCAACTCAAAAGGGAAAACTTAGTAATTTCTGTCTGCAATCACTGCTTTTTGGAGCAGAGCCAAGATGCAGTGGAAAAGGTCTCATTAAACTCTGCCTTGGTCCTGTCCCCTTGAGTTTAAAGCTCTCAGTAAGAAAATTGTGGAATTGGAGGATCACAGAATAGTTTGGGAAGGGACCTTTAAAGCTTATGCAGTGCAACCCCCTGCAGGCAGCAGGGACACGTGCAGCTAGAGCAGGTTGCTCAGAGCCCCAAACAACCTGACCTGCAATGGTGCCAGGGATGAGGCATCTACCACCTCTCTGGGCAGCCTGGGCCAGGGTCTCACCACCCTCATAGTACAAACGTTTTCTCCCTTCCCTCCAGTCTCAGTCTTCCTCTTTTAGTTCAGACCGTCACTCCTTGTCCTGTTACAACAGGGTACAGGTGTTCTGCAGACACTTCTGCTTTCCCTGATCCATAATCTCTGCTCCTTAAAACCTGTCTAAAGACAACAAAGAGCTGGGATTTGTCCTGAGGGCTCCTGATTGGTTTCACTTAGCTGAGGCATTCCCGTGCTGCTGGATTTGGAGTTCAAAGTGCTGCTCCTGCTGATCTCCACCATGGATCCAAAGGGATGCCCACGTCCTGCTGGCCACACTTTTTGATGCAAGCCAGAGTGCTGGTGCCCTTCCTGGCCACCTGGGCACTCACTGGCTCGTCCCCAGCCGCTGTCACCAACCTCCCCAGGTCCTTTTTCCCCAAGCAGTTTCCAGCCACTCTGCCTCCAACCTGGAGCCTTCATGGGTTTGATGTGACCCAAGGGCAGGATGTTTGTCGAACCTCATCCCAACTACTCTTGCTTCCTCTCCCCAACACTTTCCCTTATTTCCTTCTGCTCCCAGATATCTCATGTGTGGAATAACACCTTGGTGAACCTCGTGAAGAGCCTCTACACCCTGAGGGTGGACAGCAACAGGAGGGAGGTGCAGTCAGTGGAGCAGGAGGTGCTGTGGCGGCTGCGGCGTCTCACCTTCCGGCAGCTTGCCTCCCTGGCAGAGTTCTTGGTACTCAGGCAGGGCAAGGAGAGCAAATTGCTCAGTGAAGTCATCAAGAAGCTGGAGCTACGTTGGACAGAGCTTCAGGGCACCCGAAACGTGGTGTCACTGATGAGCAAGGTTGGCCACATGTCCCCTGCTCTGATGGACCGGCTGGAGGACAAGGTATGGGCTTGGGCTCTTCTCATCTGCTGCTGTTACCTGCTGGAGGTGGCCTGTCTGAGGGGAGTGGAGGTGGGAGAGCTCTCTGCCCCTCAGCCCTAATCCCACACATTAATTCCATTCCAGAGTGTTTTGGTGGGCTGCTGTTCAAGCAGCTTCCCATGCTTCTAGGAGAGGTTTGCATCTGAGGAGTTCTGTAGGTCATAGACTCAAACCAAAGAATGGTTTGAGTTGGAGTAGAGCTTTCAGATCATGGAGTCTAACCATGAACCCAGCACTGCCAGGGCACCACCAAACCATGGCCCTCAGCAACACAGCTCCACAGCTTTGAAACCCCTCCAGGGACAGGGACTCCACCACTGCCCTGGGCAGCCTGGGCCAGGCCTTGACGACCCTCAAGGACAAGAAATTGTTCCTCATGTCCAACCTACACCTCCCCTGGGGCAAGCTGAGGCCATTTCCTCTCATCCTGCCACTTATTCCTTGGGAGAAAAGTCCAGCCCCAACCTGGCTTCAGCCTCCTTTCAGGAGCTGCAGAGAGCCAGAAGCCTCCCCTCAGCCTCCTTTTCTCCAGGCTCAACAACCCCAGGTCCCTCAGCTGCTCCTCACCAGACCTCGTCTCCAGACCCTTCAGCAGCTTTGTTGCCCTTCTGTGTCCCTGCTCCAGCCCCTCAGTGTCCTTCTTTGAGTGAGTGGCCCAAAACTGACCCAGGATTTGAGGTGTGGCTTCAGTAGTGCCCAGCCCAGGGGGACAATGGAAGAGGCTACATCTGCCAGCCCCTTCCCAGTCCACACTGGTGTCAGTGGGTGTCTCAGACTGGTCTGCACTGGTGGAAGGTGGGGCTGAGCTGGTGTTTCACTCCGTTGATCAGCAGAGAAGGGGCTCAAATCTCCTTAGCTGAGCTGGCAAGTGGTGGCTTAGAGTCAGTGTCACACCAGTGCCACAACTGTTATCCCTGCTCATCTGCACAAGCCAGACTGTGAGGGCAGCTGGACTGAGGAGTGTCCCTTACTGTCCTCTGGGCAGCCATCAACCTCAAAGGGACACCTCTGTCCCCTCCAGCCCCTGTCTCTACCTTGCAAAAGCAGGGACCCATCCTTTGGGTCAGAGCCACCACTGCAGCTGCGTCAAATTCAGTCCTCAGCCAGCCTGTGCTGGGGACTGGCCAAACAGCTGCCACAGCAAGATCTGTAGCTCCTGAGCCTCATTGTCTCCTCTCCTGGGACCCTGGGGACAAATAAATGCTACAGACAGCAGTGTGACTAGGCAGAATATTGTCACTGTGTCTGACAGGGCTCTTGGCTCTCCAGAGCCCAAACCAACAGCGTGGGGTCAGCATCCTGCCAACAAGGCAGAAATTGGAGTGCAAAAGGAGCTGCTGATCCAGCAATTGGGTGCTGATCCAGCAGATAGGTCCCCTCCCTCCCTGCTTTCCTTTGACATCACTCTTCCAAATGTCTCCTGGCAGGCTCTGGAGCTTGCTGAGCAGTTTGAGCCTGATGACATCAGGAAGGTGATGCTGGCTCTTGCCTACCAGAACCGGCGCTGCGTGCCTCTGCTCCGGGCTCTGTCCTACCACCTGACCCAGAAGCACTCAGAGCTTGGCCTCAGCATCCTGCTGGATCTGATTTTTGCCTATGGTAAGTGGCTTGGTTGTGTCAGGAGCTGCTTGGGTGGTAAAATCCAACTGATTTTGGCTGCTGAAGATGAGATTGATGGCATTGTCACCATGGCTAAGCTGGAGGAGAAGGGTAGGAAGGATATGTAAGGATGGACTTGATGTACAACCAGCACAGCTGCATAGCTTCCAGCTCTGAGCACAGCTGGAGTGAGCCCAGAGAGACCATTTTGCTTCCAGGGAACCTAAAGGAAGAGACCTGGAATCATGGAATCACAGAATGGTTTGGGTTGGAAAAGACTTTAAGATCATGGAGTCCAACCACAACCCCAGCACTGCCAGGGCACCACTAAACCATGACCCTCAGTACCACAGCTCCGTGGCTTTTAACAGCCCTCCAGGGGTGGGAACTCCACCACTGCCCTGGGCAGTCTGGGCAACTGCACTAATTCCAGGGTACTACTGATGGACTACCTGCTTTATGATCCTGAGGGTCTTGGTTTTCTGGCTCCACTTTCCATGTCATGTTGCATGGTCCTGTCCTCCTCTCACTGCTGGTGGGCAGGTGGGAAGCCCAGAGGAACGGGAATAAAGCCCAGGAAAAAAAGGGATAAAGGAAACCAGGAGAGCCAAGGAGGAGCTCTTCCTGATGGCCTGTCTTCTGATGGTGAAAAAAGCTCTCCTGGCAACCACTGGGGCCAGGATGATCTTGGTGGGTTAGGTATGCTCTCCAAATAAAGAAATAGTTCCAGCAGTTGTGGTCTTGGAGGGAGATCTTGGTTCTCTTGTTGATGTTATCAACTTACTTGTTGTGAAGTTGATGAACCTGGAGCAAGCTCCCTGGAGAGAGTTGGACCCTGTGTGTCACAGCCTCCAAATCCATGCTGGACTCCGTTCTCCAAGGCAAAGCTGTAGCTGCTCCAGCTCAGGAAGGGCAGCAGTTTGCTATACATGGACCTGGGCTGTGTGCAGAGACAATCCAACAGTTCTCCAGCCTTAGAACCTACAAAGTGGACAACTGCAACTGCTAGAGCTGGTTTGGGAGCAAGGCTGTAGGCACTGTGGTGGGGACACTCACAGCCAGCACTCTTGTCACCCTCTGTTGATGTTCCTCTTTGATGCTTGTAGCTGCCACATTGTCACGTCAGGATGGTTTGAGGCTTTGCTGCTGCTGCAGCAGTTCTCAGACCTTGCCTGGGCTCTTCTCATGGAGGTTGGACTAGATGATCTTTCAAGGTCCCTTCCAGCCCCTAACATTCTGTGATTCTGTGGGATTGTCCTCTCCTGGGTGGTCCACACTGACCTGAGCTTCTGCAGGACTTGGTGCTGCCAGTTCCTCAGCTGGTGCGAGGTTGCTGGTGGCCTCCATGAGTTCAGGATTCTCCTGACCTTAGCAGGATCTACAGATCCAGAGACACTTAAAAGTTAAATTCTGCCACCAACACTGAATGGAGGTTGGAGCCATGAGCTGGCACCAAGACTGACAGCTGGTGGGTGCAGCAGAGACTTGGCCTGACCAGAAAGGAGGAGGTCAAGCCAGCTTGGAGACAGGCAAAACCCCTCCTGGAGCCTGTTCTTCTCCTTTGGTGCCACCACCACCATCCAAGCATGGCTCCTGTACAAGCTCCTTGTAAGTGGCTGCCCCTTTTCTCTTTCCTCCTTTAAGGAAAGCTGAATTTCCACCAGCCCCAGGTCTTCCAGAAGATTGCCACCGACCTGCACCCCCAGGTGGCCACCATGACGCCTGTGGAGGTGACACGCTGCGTCAGGTCCTTCGCCCTCCTCAAGTGGCTCAGCCTGCCCCTCTTTGAGGCTGTTGCACAGGTGAGGGGACTTGGAGGGGACAGGCAAGGTCCACCTGGCAGCAGTATCACTGTGACCCATCCCAGCTGCCCCCTGCCACCCTTCCAGAGGTGCTCTCTGGAGTGACATCGCTCTTGTCCCCGCCCAGCTGCTGATTGCAATGGAAGTCTGGCAGGATTTGCTGTTCATCTTCTGAAGTCAGCACTGGGAGTTGTGCTGAGCTGGGTCCAGTCCCAGCTCCTCCTGCTGCTTCTCTTCCCAGTTCCACCCCACTTCAGCCAACTGGAATATTCCAGAGCTCTGCTTCCGCTCACCGCTTCCCCTTGTGCCAAGATCAAATCCCAGGAGAGCACTAAAAGCTCTTTCCCTCTTGTTTTCCCATCCTGCCACGGGGCTGATGTGTTCCATCTTCTCCTGGCTCTGCTCACATGGGACAACCTTAAAGCTCTGCTTTTCTCTCCTGCATCTTGCAGTACACCCTGGACAACACCAAGCAGCTGTCAGTCAGCCACCTCTGTGGGCTCATCCTGTCTTTTGCTCGCCTCAACTTCCAGCCCAGCGCAAGCGAGGACTTCTTCAGCATGGTAACTTCCTCCTTTCCTCCTCTTCATCAGCCTTTCTCCTTCCCTAGTTGGTGGGAAGGCTGCAGGTGTTCTGGCTGTCAAATGGCTTGAGATGGTGTGAGGAATGGGAAAAGGGGGAGCCCAGAGCTGAGCCCAGGCTGACGAACCCACCCTGCACTCCCCAGCCACCAGCTGAACAAGTTAGTCCATGCCTGGTGCCCCCCAGGCTGGCTTTGCTAGCAGGGTGTGGGTGTTGAGGTGCCCTCTTGACCTCTGACTGCTGTAATTAACTCTTTCTAATGAGGCCAGAGGTATGGTGATTGCCATGCCCTGGCTCTGGGAGCTCTCAGGCTGTTCCCTGGTTCTTAGGAGCTGTTGGGGGGAGTGGAAGCTGTTTGTTCCTTGGGAGAAGAGACTAACCCCAACCCTGGCTCCAGTGTCCTTGCAGGGAGCTGCAGGGAGCCAGAAGGTCTCCCCTCAGCCTCCTTTTCTTCAGGCTCAACAAGCCCAGGTCCCTCAGGTGCTCCTCACCAGACCCTTCACCAGCTTCATTGCCTTTCTCTGGACCCTCTCCAGCCCCTCAATGTCCTTCTTCGAGTGAGGGGTCTAAAACTGACCCCGGGAGCTTCACCAGTGCCCCCAGTCCAGGGGATGATCCCTTTCCTGCCCCTGCAATGGTCACACCACTGCTGATCCAGGCCAGGGTGCTGGTGGCCTTCTTGGCCACCTGGGCACACCCTGTCTCCTCTCCAGCCTCTGTCAACCAGCAGCAAATGCAAAACTCCTCATTTTTGAGGTGCTGCAAAAAACTTCTCCAGGTTTAACAGGAGAAATCCCTGAGGGATGGCAGAGCTTAGGCTCTTGCTGTGATTCCTGGATGGACATCCTGACACCACAAGGGCAGACTTAGCCCTCTCCAGCTCACTTTACCTCAGGTTTGAGCTGCAGATCCTGAGGAGTTCATGGCCTCCAGCCCTCCCTTTCCTGCTGCGGTGTGTTACCCCCATCTGCAATTTGCTGCTGGGCTTTCTAGATCCTTCCAGTAGTGCTGCAGCATCTCAGGCCAGGAGAGCTCAGGTCATGAGCTGCAGGGTTGTGTCAGAACATCTGCAAATCTTCTCCCTACAGATAACCCAGAGGAGGAGCAGGTTGAGTGCACCTCAGCACCTCAGGTCTGTGTGTTAACCGCAACATGGAGGTGGCAGCAGTGCTGAGCTGAGCTATTTGATTTCCTCCTCTGCAGGTCCATGAGGAGCTCAAGGGTGAGCTGGATAACCTGGAGCCTCACCTTCTGACTGACCTGGTGTGGTCACTCTGTGTGCTGCAGCAGGCCAAGGCTCCCTACCTGCGCCGAGTGCTGGCCCCTGAGTTCCATGCTCAGATCCGAGGTGAGGGGAGAGGCTCTGAGAGTGGGCTGGGGAGTGAGAATCTCAGAGCTGGGCCAGGGATGGTGGGCACACAGCTTGGGCCTTCTACATTGGAGCTACTGAGTGGTTAACCAGGAGGGAATTGATCTCACTGGGTCTTCCTGCTCCAGAAGCCTTCTTCAGCCATGAATTTGTGCTTATGTGATGGGGGATGAGAACAAGACCAGGGGGATTGCTCAATCCATCTTCCTCCATGCCATTCCTGCACCTTCCCTGTGCTCTCTTCTCCTGCCTCTGTCTCCTCAAGCTCTCCAGATCTTGCTGCTCTGCTCTGGCACTGTTGAGGGAGGTTGTCCTCCCATCCCACTCTGCCCTACTGAGGCCACATCTGAAGAACTGGATTCAGTTCAGGGCTCCCCAGTTCAAGAGAGACAGGGAACTGCTGGAGAGAATCCAGTGGAGGCTGAGAAGCTACTGAGGGGCCTGGAGCATCTCTGGGAGGAGGAAAGGCTGAGAGCCCTGGGGCTGTTGAGTCTGGAGAAGTGCAGACCCAGAGGGGATCTGATCAATGCTCAGCAAGAGCTGAAGAACCTGTGGGGGCAAGAGGCTGGGGCCAGACTCTTGCCAGTGGTTCCCAGTGACAGGACAAAGGGCAGTGGGCACAAACTGGAACCCAGGAGGTTCCACCTGAACAGGAGGAGAAACTTCTCTGCTGTGAGAGTGCTGGAGCCCTGTCCCAGGCTGCCCAGAGAGGTTGTGGAGTCTCCTTGTGTGGAGAGATTCCAAAGCCACCTGCACATTGTGATCCTGGGCAAGCTGCTGTGGGTGTCCTTGCTTTATCAGGGGGTTGGACTGGATGATCTCCAGAGGTCCCTTCCAACCCAAACCATACTGAGATTCTGTGAGTGCCTGGCAGCAGGAGCAAGTCATGAGCCCTGAGGTCTGCTTGTTGCTAATCTTTATCTCCCTGATGATCCAGACCCTGCTGTGGGGCTTGGGGCTTTGTTTCTATCTCTGCTTTTCTCCTCCCACCAGGAGATGACTCCCCCAAGGCCCACAGCCTATGGCTGAAGCTCATCCACATCAATGCCACTGCCAGGCTGGAGTGCCCTGAGTACCAGGGGCCATTCCTGCCACTGGAGATGCTGAGTGCCACTGAGCAGGACGAGGACAGGGCCACCCTGCTGCAGAGCAGCCTGAGAGAGGCACTGGCAGGGGTACTGGGCAGCCAGGACAAGGGACGCTTCAACATCCACACCATCTACGGCTGGCACATTGGTGAGTGTCCCCTCCAGGGCCCCAGCAGGGTGGATGGGGACACACTGGAACAGGGAGGCTGTGGATGTGCTCCCTCCCTGGTGGTGTTGAAGGTCAAGTTGGATGAGGCCTTGAGCAGCCTGGGCTAGTGGAAGCTGTCCCTGCCCGTGGCAGAAGGTTGGAACTGGATGAGCTTCAAGGTCGCTTCCAACCCAAACTGTTCTATGGATCAGGCTCTGCATGGGGTGGAGGAAAATGAGCTTGGAGGGCTTTGGCGTGGCTCCCAGGCTTTGTCCACTCCCTCATTCTTCAGCCTCATGCCCTTCAGCCTCCTCGTCGTGGCTGCTCTGGCTTGTTCCCATCTTCTCTCACAATGAGATGGAGCAGAAAGCTTAGAATCTGGTTTTCTTAGAATTATAGAATTAACTGGGTTGGAAAAGCTCTCAGGTCATCAAGTCCAAGCTTCAACCCAGCTCCACCATGGCCACCAAACCATGTCCCAAAGTGCCATGTCCAGACAGTTCTCAAACACCTCCAGGTGACTCCACCACCTCCCTGGGCAGCCGTTTTGGGGTGAGAAGCCCTTTTCCTACAGCCAGGCAGTGCTGGGGAGGGTGAAAGGCTCCTGGCTCTGTCCTCCTTTCTTCTTCCAGTCCACCCCAGTCCCTCCCAGCTCCCCTGCAGCCCTGTCAAATTCGTTCCCTGCCTCCTCCATGGCAGGGAGCGGCCAACCAGCTGCCACAGCACCTTGTGTTTCCACAAGCTCCATTTTCCCTTCCAGTGGGACACTGGAGGGTAAAGTGACACAGACACATCCATGTGCTCTCTGTCCCCTTCCCAAGGGACACCACGAGGTAAAACCACACCACAGACCCAAGTTGGGAAGCAAATTCCCCTTCGGTGGGTGCTGTACCCCAGGCACACCTGCAGAGCTCCTCAGGATGGACTTTTTGGAAAGGGGGTGCTGGAACCTACCAGGCTTGGGTGATGGTGGGAGCAGCATCCAGGTGGATCTCAGGAGACTTTGTGTTCCCTCCTCTATACAGATGCTGAGATGGTGGTGAACAGTGAGAACAAACCTCTGCCTGTGAAGAACTTTGCTGCTCCACATCTGCCCCACTCAGAGGGCAAAAAGCCGCTGCCACCAGATGCCAGGAGGTGGGTCTGGGCTCAAAGCTTGGGGTCAGGCTGTGCCAGCCCCACCATGAGGGGAACATCTTGCCAGCCAAGGAACCAAACTGGTGGCACAGCAGGAGTGGGGCCAGGTGCTGATCATGGTAATGGTTTTGTGCCAAAGAACCTGTGGCAGCTCTGGCTTCCACGAAGCCCTGCTGTCTGTTGGGACTGAGCTGCCTCTTCCCTGCCTGGAAAAAGCCTTGGATGGATGGGTCAATGGGAGGGCAATGGGATGAGGTTCAACCAGCCCAAGGGTCCTGCCCTTGGCTCACATCAACTCCATAAAAGCTCCAGGCAGAGTGGCTGGAAGCTGCCTGGTGGAAAAGGACTTGGGAAGGTTGGTGGCAGCAGCTGGAGATGAGCCAGGGTGTGCCCAGGTGACCAAGAAGACCACCAGCATCCTGGCCTAGATCAGCAGTGGTGTGGCCAGCAGGGCAGCAGAGATCATGCCCCTGAACTGGACACTGGTGAGGCCACATCATAAATCCTGGGATCAGTTTTGGGCCCCTCACTCCAAGGACACTGAGGAGCTGGAGCAGGGCCAGAGAAAGGCAACAAAGCTGCTGAAGGGTCTGGAGAACAGAGCTGGTGAGGAGCAGCTGAGGGACCTGGAATTGTTGTGCCTGGAGAAAGGGAGGCAGAGGAGAGAGCTGCTCGCTCTCTGCAACAGCCTAAAAGCAGGCTGGAGCCAGGTGGAGGTTGGTCTCTTCTCCCAAGGAACAAGTGACAGGACCTGAGGAAATGGCCTCCAGTTGTCCCAGGGCAGATGTAGGTTGGACCAGAGGAACAGTGTCTTCCCCTTGAGGGTTGTCCAGGCCTGTCCCACGCTGCCCAGGGCAGTGGGTGCAGTCCCCATCCCTGGAGGGGTTTCCAGGCCGTGGAGCTGTGGGCCATGGTTTGGTGGTGCCCTGGCAGTGCTGTGCCCATGGTTGGACTCCATGAGCTGAAAGTTCTCTTCCAACCCAAACAGTCCTGTGCCTCCATTTGGGATCCAGTCCTTGCTGCCTGCTCCAGCTGTGCTGCCCATGCTCAGCCTCACATATTCCCCCCCTCCTCGTGTCCCCCCAGGATCGCCTTCCTTCGGTGGGAGTTCCCCAACTTCAGCAACAGGAGCAAGGAGCTGCTGGGTCGCTACGCCATGGCACGGCGCCACCTGCAGGCCGCCGGCTTCCTGCTGGTGGATGTGAGTACCTGGGGGGGGGGTCTTCATGCTGCCTGGGGTTTGGCCCCCCTCTCAGCATCCCCTAGAGCATTTAGGGGAGCTCCAAGTGACACCAGGCTCCTAGTGATGCTGAGTTCCTACCGTGTATCTCCCCACACTTTTGGGGTCTTGGTTGGGTGTCCCAGGGGAACTATGGGGTTCCCCACCCAAAATTTGAGTGGTTGACCCCCTTCCCCTCCTCTCATTTGGTGGGTGCCCACCCCCTTATCATGCCATAAAATATTTAAGGGGCCTCTTAATGATACCAGGCTCCTAGTGATGCCACCATGTTTCTAGCTCTCCTCACCTGTGGAGTCCTTTTGTGGGTGTCCCAGTGGGACTGTGGTGTTCCCCCTCCCAGTTCAAGTGGGTGAACCCCACTTTCCAGCATGAGCTGTCTCAGTCCACCAAGGTGAAACACACTGAAAAACATGGAGAAGATCATGATCCAAAGCCATAGGTCCCTCCACAGGGGAACACCCTGAAGAACACAGAGGTGACCATGATCCTCTCCAAGAGGAAGCACTGTGAAGAGCATGATCTTCTGATCATGGTCATGATCCAAGACCACAACCCCTCCAAGGGGGCACACCCTGAAGAACATGGAGGTGGTCATGATCCAAGACCGTGAACACCAAGATGATGATCCAGGAACAGGGCTCACTGCTGACAGCAAGGAGCAGCCACCAGCATGGGGGAGTTCCCAGCTCCTCCTGCCAGGGCAGAGCCTCCCCCCAGCCCTGAGCCCTCCTGGCTGTGTGCAGGGTGGCTCCAGCAGGTCACCAGCCAGGATTAGCCACCCCTGATCCTCTCCAGACCACCTGTCAGGCAGCCCCAAGGTGACAGGGAGGGCTTGGTGAGGGAGGAGGATGGCAGAGAAGGTCTTAAGTAGCTCCAGCCAGGTCATGCATTATTTAGCTCCCTGCAGCTAATTTTATCCCTGCTGGCAGGCAGAGAGCTCTGCAGGAGGAGGCTTGGTGGCTTTGTGGGCAAGGAGCCATCCTTCTGCCCCTGGCTGTCCTGCCTGAGATCCTCAGGGCACGTGTCACCCCATGGCCTTGTCCTCCCCACTGAACGCCAGCACTTCCTCCATGGCCTCCCCCAGAACTCTGCTGCCTTTTGGGGCTGAGGGGAAGGGGAGGCTGAGGGGCAGCAGAGGCTGGGGAGAGCCAGCTGGGATGGGGAGGGGAGAGGGAGAAGGGGAAAGGGCAAGAAGAGGGAGGGAGAGAGGGAGGGTCAGAGAAAAGGGAAGGGGGCGGAAGGGGAAGGGAGAGCCCAAAAGGGCCACAGCCACTCCTTGAGGGTGTTCTGATGGCATCTCAGGGGGCTCTGATGGACCTCAAGAGCTCTGTTGGCTGTTGGAAACACCGCTGCCATCTCAGGGGCTCTGATGGATCTGAGGGGCACCGATGGCACCTCGGGAGCTCTGGTGGTGCCCTCTTCCTCCTTGCAGGTTCCTCACTACGAGTTCCTGGAGCTGAAGCTGGAGCGGCAGCGCGCAGCCTACCTCAGAGACAAGCTGAACAAGGTGGTGGCCAAGGAGCTGGCGAGCTAACCTCACTGCTGGGCAAAGCCACCACAGCCCCCTCAGAACCCTCTGCCAATAAACCCACCACTGTACAGTGCCATGGCTTGGTGGCCACGTTGGCATCGGCATCCCTTGGCACAGGGCTTGGCTCTACCCCGGGGTGGGAGATGGCTCCACCAGAGCTGATGTTCAACAGAACTTCCTTCACCTGGCACGGGGTTAAAAGCCGTATCCTGGTGACTCCTCTTTTGTTGGCAGGGGTTTGGCCCTGGGTGTGAGGAGGGGCAGTGCCCGCTCTTGTGTTGTGCTGCTTCCAGCTGGAGCCCTGGGACCTCCAGAGTGGGCACAGGAGAGCCCAGGGCCTTCAAAGTGGGTGCAGGAGAGTCCTGGGACCTCCAGAATGGGCATGGGAGAGAACCCCAAGATCCTCAAAGTGGGCATGCAGGAGTCCCAGGACCCCCAAAGTGGGCACAGAAGAGCTCCAAAACCCCAAGAGTGGGCAGAGGAGAGCCTCGAGACACACAAAACAGGCACAGGAGAGCCCTGGGACCCTCAAAGTGGGCATGGGGCAGCTCCAGGACTGTTGGAGTGGGCATGGGAGAACCCCAGGGCCCCTGGAAACAGGCACAGAAGAGCCCCAGAACCCTGAAAGTGGGCACAGGAGAACTCTAGGAACCCCGGAACAAGCATGGCAGGGCCCTGGAAGCCCTGGTGTGGGCACAGAAGGGCCCTCATGGTGGGCATGGGGGAGCTCCAGGACCTCGAGTAGGCAAGGGAGAGCCCCAAGACACCCAATGGAGTTGCAGAAGGACCCTGCAACCTCTGAAATGGGCACAAGGAGAGCTCTGGGACTCTCAAAAGTGGGCGTGGGGAAGCTCCAGGACCACTGAAGTAGGCATGAGAATCCCAGGGTCCCTGGAAACAGGCACAGGAGAGCCCCAGAACCCTCAAAGTGGGCAGAAGGTAGCTCCAAGAACCCCAGAACAAGCACAGGAGAGCCCTGGGACCCCCAAAGCGGGCCCTGGGACATGGTGGGGCTCCAGCTGAGAGGGGTCAGCTGCTGCCCACGAGCCATGAGTGCCCTCAAATGCCACCCTCTTCTCACCCTACACACTCTGATGCCCACTCAGTGACCCCTGTGTCCTGCCAGCCACGTGCTGGCAGAGACAAGGTGGGTGAGGTGGGCATGGTGACGCAGCAGAGCTGGCTGCCAGCAAGGGCTTTGGGGACAGATTAGCAGCCATCTGGCCACGGCTGGGCCTTGGCACCTGCCTGCCAACCTCTCTGGCTGCAGGGGCACAGCCTGGTGAGCACCTCCTCTCCAAAATAAAACCCCTTTGGGGCACAACCCATTGAGCCCAGTGCCAGGAGGAGGCCGTGGCAGTGCTGAGCTGCTGAGTCACAGCTCAGGCTGCTCCTGACACTGGCGTCACCAGCATTGCTGCCAGCCTTGCTGGGTGCCCAGGGTGACAGCCAGCACCCTACTGTGCCCGGGGTGGCAGCCAGCACCCCCTGTGCCTAATGCCAGCTTTGTTCAGTGCCCAGGCTGCCAGCCAGCACCCCAATGTGTCCAGTACCAGCTTTGTTCCATGTCTGGGGTAACAGCCAGCACCCTGCTATGCCAAGTGCCAGCCTCTCTGGGTGCACAGGGTGACAGCTGCCATCCCCCTGTATGCAAGACCAGGCTCCCTGGGTGCCCGGGGTGACAGCCAGCACCCTGCTGTGCCCAGTGCCAGGTGCCAGCCTTGCTCCGTGCCCAGTGACAGGCACCAGTCCCAGGCACTGGCAGTCTCCATGCTCTAAATCTGTGCCTCAGATTCCCCCCAGCAGCCTTCATCGGCACAGGGAAGGTTCCCTGGGGGGTCTGAGCACGGGGGTGGCCTGTCCCCAACTGGGACAGCGTGGCCTGGGGGTGCCCAGTCCCATCCTGGGCATCTCCATTCCTGCATCCAAGGAGCCAGGCAGCCATTTGTCTGTCCTCCATCCATGTTCTCAGGATGGTACCAACATGCACACACACACACCCCACAGCGTTTCCAAGGAACCTTCCTCTTCTCCTCCTCCTCCTCTTGCTGCACATCACCAGGGAGACCAAGGCTGTTCCCATGGTGACCATGCAGGCACCCAGCGGTACCCAGGCCCTGGGGACACCCAGGGTGAGAGTGACACCATTTGAGGACACACACCCCGACACCCTCACCCCCCCCAAATGTTAGCCATCCCTTTTAATGTGGCTTTGCCCCCCCCGCACCCAGCAGTCACAGCCAGGACCCCCCTGGATGCTCAACCTCTTTTTGGAGGAGGACTCAAATCCCTCCTCTCGTGGGACTGAGGCTGGGGACACTGAAGCTGGAGTGGGGACACTGAGGGTGAAGGCAGCGATGGGATGGAGGGAGCCTTCCTGCTCGCCCTCCCAGCACCTGGCACAGCCCTCCCTGAGAGAGGGGAGAGAGGAAAGGCAGGGGGGGAAATGGGGGAGGAGGGGTAGAAAGTGGGGAAGGGGAAAATCGGGAAAAGCAATCAGGAAAAAAAAACTAATTAAGGGAAAACAAAATGGAGGGAGAATAGAGACAATAAGCAGGAAGAAGAGGAATAAAAGCAAAGCAAAAATAATCAGGAAAATAAAGAGGAATAAAATCAGAGAAGGGGAAAAGAAGAGGAATAAAATCAGGGAAGGGGAAAAGAAGAGGAATATAATCAGGGAGGG
>WBNM01044352.1:100098-197484 GCA_013399055.1 Ramphastos sulfuratus | reverse complement strand
CTCCCAAACCCACATCACACTCCTTTTGGGACCAAACTCTTACCTCACTGGGACGTGCTGCAGTGCATGGGTGCCAGGTTGTCTCAGCAGTAGGCTTGAGGTCCGTGCACGACATCGTGTCACATAATGTGGATGTACTCTAAGATTTCTGACCTTAATGTGGATTAGGGCATCCATCATTTTTTATGTTCTATTTATCAGTAGTGTTCATTAACTGGAGGGAGGTGGAGTTTGTCTAATGCAATTGTGACTATTCCTGAAAGGCAACTCCATGCATTGGAGAAGAGTAGATCCACATTTTATTCATAAATAATAGAAATGCACAACAGTGATGAAAATAATTGTAAAGTGGCTGCATTTCTAATACAATAGAGGCTATAAATCTTAAAGGTCAACCTCATTGGAAATTTCTAAGTATTGAATACTTTGCTGCCTTTGCTATTTACAATTTTCATTTACAGAACCTCTGAATTATGCTGATGAGGGAAGAGAAGCTCTTACTTTGTTGAGGTTCAATTTGCAGACAACTGGCAAAGCATTTTGGACATGGAAAGAAGTTTCCTTCTTGCCTGTATCAGTTAAGCATGGTGTTGTAGTTGTCTAGTTTAGAACTAGACAGAAAATTGAAAGATGGGAATTCTTGTAAGGTGCTAACTTAGTGGGGTTTGTTAGTGTTTTCTGCAATGCTTGTTGGTACCATTTGAGTTTAGTTGAAACAACTCTGAATTTATTGTCTTGGTTTTCTTGCAGTGATGGAGTAATAAACAAGAGTCATGACAAAAAAGCCCAGTGGCTATGTCTGTAGCTTGGTATCTGGAAGACTGAAAGAGAAGATAGAATGATTCAGTTACAACATAAGTGTACTGCCTGCTGAGACTCGTGCCACAGAAAAGCATAATTTATTTTAATTTCTTTCCAAAGGAGCACACCTCCTGCAAGTGCTGTAAAAAATTGCTATAGAAGGAAGGAAGCCAGCTGAGGTACCAGAGCAGTGTTCAAAGTGTGTGTCACACTCAAGCAAGCACTAGGAGGTATGTATGAAGAGAAGCATTAGCACAGCTGTGTGGAGACAGTCACTGTATTTCATAGTGGACATTTAATAGTCCATTAGTTCTTTGGCGACATTTCCACAGCTCTAAGGAGCTTATTAAAAGTGCATCCATTATGGATTATGCTTAAGAAAGGAGGCATTTGTGGGCATGGATCCACCATTGCAGTGTAATATTAACATCAGTTTCTAACATTTATTTAAAGAGAGAGAGAGAGAAATCTGCTCAATGAAGCCATAACTCAATAATTTGTTACCGTGCGTATGATGCTTTACACTGCTGTGGCAAAAATGTGCTAAGGAAAAATGCATAGAAAATATTTTCATGACTCGACTCTGGTTTCTTTTGTGATCAATTTAAAATCTTGGACTTTAAACCAACATTTCCAAAGTTAAGTTCATATCCAAGTTTTGTAAACCTTAAAGTCTGATTTTTTTACAGATATATAATCTGCAGAGTTGTGAGATCTGAATGCATTCGATATCTTTGAAATCTAGACCCAAGTTTTTTCCTTTTTAAACTTAGTTTACTAAAATTGACTTAGAAAACTGAACTCTGGGTATCCTATTTAGAAAATGTTGACCCTAATCACTGAAAGTTACTAAAGCACAAAATTTCACATGAAGATGGAAAGGTACCCTTCGTGCCGCCTATCTCTTCAAATGATATAACGGGTTAATGGTTGAACTGTTCCGATAAGCCTTATCTCACAATAGTTTGAGTCAGACTTGTCATAGGACTGCTCAAGAGCAAAGAGTCCAAGAAAGTTATAGATGGGTTAGGATTAAATGTAACGGACTTGGTGCCTACTTCGCAAGCAGAAAAAGGTTTAACTTCAACTTTTCTTCCTCCTTCATTCAAATGGGGAAAAAGAATGATGTAAAGGCTAAGCAAACTAAGGTGCTCCCAGAAGAAGATAACAGGGCCTGCTTCTAGGATGGCTTCTGGGAAGCAGGAGGGGCAAGTCTCTGGATGAAGGGCAGTTCTGTGCCCTATGAATAACAGAGTCAGCAGTGATTTGTGGCTTTGACAGCCTTTGCCAAATCACTGAACTTTGTGTTGTTAGGAACCCAGGCTTCATCAGAAGAATGACTGTTGAAAGTCCTAAGTGAGCTACTCCCTTTTTGGATGTTCATAGGCTCTTGCAAGACTGGGAGGCTCTGGCCTCTGAGACCTTTTTGCACTTCGACAGTCCTTCTGGAGAATGAAACCTGCCATCTATCTGCCAGCATAACCCAAATACTGCCAGCTACTTCTTTTCTCCAGTCTCTTGCTTAATACCTTTTGTCAAATCAGCTGCTCAATGCTGGAGTGCTATAGAAATGAAAACTGATACTGGATAAACTGAAGTCCCTATTGATTGCATGATATGTTTGGACTCAGGAAATGGCCTACTTCTGATGGACAAAATGGTTCATGGGTGCAAATTGTGAAACCACATCACGTGTCTGAACTACATATTGTGAAAAAAATCTGACCTCTGCTTATTGCTACATGCTTCATAAGGTTGTTGGGAACTACACCTAATAGACAAATTGACAAGTTGCCCTTAATCAAGTCAATAACTTAACAAAAGTGAACCAGCTGCCCTATTTATACTTACTAGTTGTGTAAGTTCTTAAGTTTATATTAGTTTATGAGTTGCACAGTTTCCATAGTTCATCAGAGGACTGCGCTGAAGAGTAGCTTATAAAAACCCCGACATCAATACATTAAGGAGGAGCAGTTGTCACTTTTACTATCTGTTTCCTTTACAACACAACTTAACATTTTGCAGCACTGCTATAATGTGTGTGCTCGCTGGGCATGCTGGGCTTTCTTGTTCTTTTAATCTCTGCTCTGTCACTGTCCTTTTGTCCTTGCCTGCAGCAGCACCGCTGGCTGCATGATAGTCCCAAGTCTCCTGACACAGATCCCCATTGCGTCACAGAGCTCTGATGTTAAGTTCTTTATCAGTCCTTCCAGTTCACTTAAACTGCAAAAGTCTTAAATGATGTGAGTAGACATTGGGCATTTGCCTACTTAGGAGAACTTTGACTGAACTGCAAATATTGAGGCTCATAGTACCCCATTTTGGTTAATTAGTTTCTCTTCTTCAGCATCCACTGAAAGGAGGAGTTCATTGCTTTCCTTGTGTCTGTTCTGCAGAAGGCATCAAATCTGTATGGGCACCCACAGTTCAGAGTAAGAGACTGGGGATTTACACTTAAACATGTTCCCCAACTGGTCCAGTTATTCTTGTGTGCTTTATGCCAGATAAACACACCAATTAAGAATAGGATGACATTAAAGCTACAGCTTTCCAATTTTGGCAAATGGCAAATTTACGCAATTTCCAGAGGATGATAGACTGTAATTATATGTATCAATGCAGTTTTCACAAGCTCTCTCAGGCCAAGCATTAGCTCAGTGGAGATTTACAGCATTTGTATAAAACAGAGTTTTAACAGACTCTTTTGTCTGAGATTTGACCTGCCGTGCATCTTTAATGTTCCTTATTCCATAGGCAGAAGGATCACACAATCACTGACTAGGTGGGATAGGCAGAGACCTCTGGAGGTGGTCTAGTCCAACCCCCTGCTCAAAGCAGTGTCACCTGAGCCAGGTTGCTTGAGGCCATGTTCAGATGGATTTTAATATCTCCACATTGTATCTGTGCAGCCTCTTCCCATGTTTGACTACCCTTGCAGTAAAAGTTGTTTTTCTTACTTCGAATGGAATTTGTTGTGTCTCTTATGCACATTGGTAAGAGCCCCGTGAGCCTTCCCTGCTCAATGCTAAACAGTCCTAGCTCTCTCAGCCTCACCTCATATGGCAGGTATTCAATCCCTTAATCATCTTAGCTTCTTGGACTTGCTCCATCATGTCTATGTCTCTCCTGTAGTGGGGAGCCCAACACTAGACCCAGTCATTCAGTGGTGAGCAAAGAGAAGGATCCTCTTCCTCACCTTCTGCATACTGCAGCCAGTAGTGCTGTTGGCTGCCTTTGCCACAAGGGCACAATGCTGGCTTCTGTTCAACTTGTCCATCAGGACCCTCATCTTTGTGTATCTTGCAGTCTCTGCTCCTTCTCAGAGATACCTTGAGTAAAGACCTCATTCAGTTTTTATGTATCTTTATTCCATCACTTTGCTTAATTTACACCCTTGCAAATAATTTAAAAAGCACTTCACTGATCAAGAGGTGGAGCACCATGGAAGCTATCACTAAAACTAGTTGGAAGGCATATTCATAGAATCACAGAATGGTAAGGTTGGAAGGGACCTCAAGGATCATCTAGTTCCAACCCTCTGCCATGGGCAGGGACACTTCCCACTAGAACAGGTCACTCAAGGCCTCATCCAACCTGGCCTTGAACACCTCCAGGGAGGGAGCAGCCACAACCTCCCTGGGCAACCTGTGCCAGTGTCTCACCACCCTCACTGGAAAGAACTTCCTCCTAACATCCAGTCTAAATCTCCCCTCTGCCAGTTTAAACCC
Source organism: Ramphastos sulfuratus (assembly GCA_013399055.1). Lineage (NCBI taxonomy): Eukaryota > Metazoa > Chordata > Aves > Piciformes > Ramphastidae > Ramphastos > Ramphastos sulfuratus. The sequence goes on along the minus strand of WBNM01044352.1, from coordinate 192,955 downwards.
ATTGCCCCTCATCCTGTCATTACAAGACCTTGTAAATAGTCCCTCCCCAGCCTTCCTGTAGGCCCTTTCAGATACTGGAAGGCTACTCTAAGGTCTCCTGGAAGCCTTCTCTTCTCCAGGCTGAAAAGCCCCAACTCTTGTACCCTGTCCTTCTCTTCACGCTTCTGCCCGTAGAAGCAGCAAATATTTTTTGAAAGTTAATAGAGGCATTTTATTTTCCTTTGTGCAGCTAGGAAGGAGATGGAGCACAGACTGTAATCTGATTCAAGCATTAGTTATCTTTTGCATTGTGCATTTGTAAATCTGCCCTCCTATCTTTTTGCTTTTGGGCTCCATACACTTAGGAACAAACTTCAGAGTAGTAAAATCTCTCTGAAGCAATGTCTGTGGTCTCTCTCACTGCTAAACTAATGAGTGCTAAATCACCCTTCCTGGACTGTATACATCTAGGAATTTTAAAGAGGCTTAGGAATGTAGTGATTGAGTTGCTAACCAAAATGTGCAATCTCTTGTTAAACTCAGACTTTCTGCTGCAAGAATGGAAGGAGGAAATATATTACCTAAACTTGCAAGGGAGCTTGAGAAACCACAACACAATAAACTTGCTTACCAGGAAAACTCTTTAAAAGGAGTATTAAAAATAGACTTATGCACATGTAGACGACCATGGTATGACACAGACCAGCATAACTTCTATATTTGAATATCATGTTGTATGAACCTATTTGAAGCTTTACTGTGCACATAGTGCCCTTATTTATTCCTGTGACCTGTTGCATCACTTACGACAACTACTTTGCTTTGCTTATATTACCTTATATCTGCTTCTTCACCTCCGTCAACAGTGGTTTTGTTCTCGCTGGCCTCTTTTTACTTCATGCTTACTCCTTTGTCTCTCCTGTCTTCCATCAGGTATACCCTGGCTCCCCCAGGGTACTGCTGTTCTTACCCTGCCAGAAATCTGGGACCAGTCTGACCTCTCCTGTGTTACAAATGGATTTTCCCTTCCCTCTATTTTGTACTCTTTCCAGTGAAACTATTCTAACCACTTGCTGTGACCACATAGATAAACTCTTTGTTTGTGACTTTCCCTCAAGCTGTCTTCAGTATTTGTTGCTGTAGTCTCACTGCTCCCTGCTCTATCCAAATGAGAGAGAATGCCAATACCCAGCACACATTTTTGCCTTATTTCCTAGGTTGCTTACTTTTCCTCTTCTACATTTTGTTCTCATTCCTCATCAAGTCTTTTCCGGACATTTCTATTGTTTTGATTTGCTTTTCCCCTTGCTTCAGGATCTGAAGAGTTTACTTCTCCACCTTAGAGAATACTTATCTTTTGTGCCATTGCAGTAGTGACTGCCCTCCACCCTTCATCTCTATGCTCAAGGATAACATTCCATTCATGTCCTCTAGTTGCTCTCCACCAGTTACATCCTAAATTGATTTCAGTACACCTTATACCTTTTGAAAACCCCTGAAAATTAATAGACAGAGATTCTGGTGGCTTCTTTGTAGGCACATTCCTTGAATTTCTCACTGTTATGCTGCCAAGCCTGGTCTCAGGTGGATTCCAAGTAGAATTTAGAGTTGCTGCTCGGAAGTATGGTTTGAAAAAGGAAATTCTCTACTCCCAGTCACCAGAGAAGCTGTCCTGTGGTATATGTGCATTCATCATTTATTTCCCTTGTTATATCTTCTTAGTTCTTAAAATCACAAACCATTGCCCACACTCCCATGTCACTATACCATACTCTAACAACTCTGTGTTCTCCCCTGTTGTACTCCATGACCTGCACAAACCAGCATCCTAATCCCACATTCTTTATGAGTACCTTTTCCCAACTGCACTTTCCCTGTACTTTCCACTTTTACCAGCTGTAGCCCTCATTCCCTATGTCCTAAACTTCTCTTACCTTTTTAGTACGTGCAAGAGGAAACTCTGGCTTGATGTTCAGTGCTGCTGAGGTGTAGGACATCAGGAAATGTCTCGATGCAGTAGAAATTTGGTGAATGAGCTAATGCGATGTTACTTTGCAGCAGGAGGTGGAAGAAGTGTGACAAATGATTGCTTAGAACTGGTAGTCTTTTAGGTTTTTTCCAGCCAACAGGCTTTATCCACCTGCAAGCTGGCTCTACTCAAAATATTGCTTTTCCCTTACTTTTTTGTCTCCTCTCCTGCTCTCACTGTAGCACTCCTTCACAGGTCCTTCAGAAGGCCTTTCACAATTGGCTCTATGGAGGTTCCTGCAGAAGGAGACCCGCAGAGCTCAGACCTTGGTCCCCTGCTCCTCCTTGTCTTTTGCCCCTTGCTAAGAAGAGATAGTGGTAGAGAAGGACTTCATGTCTGCATGACTACTTCAGACTTACTCCAAAATAAAATGGTAGTCTTTCTAGAAAGGGTGGGCTCTGTACGAGTGAAAATGAGGCAGTTAGTTTGCAGAAAAAATACCACAGATGTGTGCAGTTTAGCGAATGAAAGAGAAGTACATTGCATTGCTATTAACCCTTCTTGGCTCTGAATTTAATGACAATAGACTAGGGGTCTAACCTTACAGAGATTACTGAGTCAGCATCTGAATAAGAAACGTGTTGTTATTGACAAGACAAAGGGCAATGGGTTTAAACTGGCAGAGGGGAGATTTAGACTGGATGTTAGGAAGAAGTTCTTTCCAGTGAGGGTGGTGAGACACTGGCACAGGCTGCCCAGGGAGGTTGTGGCTGCTCCCTCCCTGGAGGTGTTCAAGGCCAGGTTGGATGAGGCCTTGAGTGACCTGTGCTAGGGGGAGCTGTCCCTGCCCATGGCAGAGGGTGGGGACGAGGTGATCCTTGAGGGCCCTTCCAACCTTACCATTCTATGATTCTATGATTTACTGATACACTTAGTAAAAGCAGAACAGTAGATTTATTTTAAAAGTAAGCAAGTAAATTATTGCTCTTTAAGGCATTCATTTTGAAGCTGGTCAGTCAGTTTATTCCATTGGGGCTTAGGAGAAAGTTATTTTACTTTTGTGGGAAGTATGTTACTGGTTTTTGTTTTAGGTGGGATTTCTTATCTGATTTGGTGTAGCCTTCATGCTTGAAGTAACACATGTCCCGCTGTCACGTAATTGACTAAAAACATGTGTGGTTGCACACAGCTTATTTGTAGCATTTCCCCAATCCTACTAGCTAATCTAATCTCACTTAATTGGTTGAATTATTTCACTTTTTACCAGAGGTAATTTGTCAACACTTCCCACACAAGCCTGGGTCTACAGTCAGTATTGCTGGCTCAAAGCATACATATTAGCTGCTTCCTGCAGTAGAGACAAATGTGAATGTCCAAGTGAAGCTGTACAGAAAGCAGAATGGGAGAGTGTCTCTATGGTCACCTACTTTTGTGCTGTCATGCTGAGACTCTGACATTATTCAGTTGGCCAGGGTTGCAGTAGCACTTGCCTTCTTCCTGTGACTGAGTTGTTTATGTGCCAACCCTTTGACAGGCGCAGGACATTGCTACAGAGGCAGTTGTCCTGTGTCTGAGCTTTATTCCCACGCTATGCAGTGGGTAAAGAGGAGTAACGTGGCTGTTTGTCATTTGTGTCTGGACAGACTTCATGTCCTTATGTCATTTTGAAAGCTAGTGTTTTACTCCTTGTGTGCAGCTGATGGAGAACATTGGTCCTCTCAAACCAGCCAGAGAGGATCTCTTCGAAGCATCTGATAACTGCAGTGTGTGGATGTTCTTCATCAACTGTAAGCCTACACCACTCCCCAACCATGCTGTGTTTTCTGTGCCCATGCAGTTTCCCAGAAACCATCTGGGGCTTGCATGTGTATGGTCCTTCAGTCCCTTACAGATGCTTCTTTTCTGATGATCCTGTTGGGAGCTACATTGTGAGAGAGATATTTTTCAGTCATATCTAGTAAATCTGAAACTTCCCAGCCATCCACAGCTGCCAAACATTTCTGTGAACATGGGAGGAGACTGGACTCCTTAAGTGGTCTTAAAAGTTGCTAAGTGGTCTACCAGGTAGAAAAGGGGTAGTTACTCACCTAGCAGGTGAGAACAGGTGGCTTGAGGTAGACACCAGGGAAGCCAATTGAGAGCTTTCAAAGGTACAGTCCAAAGAACAGATAAAGAACATAAGAAATGGTTTTAAAGGCTTCCACTGCACAAATATAAGGGTGTGCTTCCCAGATGAGAGCTGCATGAACCAAAACTTCTTGAAGCTTGATAACAACAAATCTTACAGACAGAGTAAGGGAAGACTTTGAGGGCAAAGGGGGATTGAGAGGTTGGAGGCAATATGATCGCCGAGGCAGCTGGGCATGTAACAAATGGGATAAAAACATATGACCTTGTCAGTGTCTAATTAGAAGGAAGCAAGAGAGCAGAGAGAGGTCTGATCTTCTGTAGTGGGTCTTCTGGCTGAACTGCGCTGAACTTCCCCTTGGCTTTTACTACAGGGAAGAAAAGTAGAAGAGGAGAAAACACTCTTTCTTTATAATGTGTTTCTACTTCCATGCAACATGACAAAGAAAGATTTAGTTCTGCATCCATCAGGCCATATACCTGGGCAGCTCCTTGCTAAAGCATACGATGGCTGCAAAATGTCTGTGTGAATTCCAGGGCAGTCTGGACAAACATTTGGAGGAGAGATCCATTGCTGGAGGGAAAGGGGATTGCTGATCAGACAAACGGCGTCAAGCACAGGAAATCCACTCAGCTGAAAAGGTTTGAAAGCTGTGTGAGTGTTAGGGAGAAATATTTTATCTATGTGCCCTGTTCTTGCTTTACCTTGGGTATTCATTTATTGCTATTTTTGGAAAAGAGGGTTTGAATTCTGATCTGACCCAGCACAGCCTCTCTCACATCCTTAGGCAGGGCTTTCCTTGGCGCAAGGCAGACAAGCCAATGAATTCCTGGATCGTTCCCTCAGAGTCCAGGCACTTCACATGCATTTCAAGAAATGCCCATGGTAGCTTTTGGTGGGTGATGTCAGTAGGCAAAGCAGGCAAAGTTTGCTCAGATATGTGCTTTGNAAGCACCTCAATGTCCTTCTTAAGCATTAAGCATGTTCTTGATACCAAGAGAAGTAGTAAGTAGCTGTGTGATGAAAGCTCACCCTAACCAACAGAGTCTCCAAAGCTGAGCTGGCCACAGGCAGGTTTGGAACCAGTTTGTTAATATTGCTGCATATCAGCCTTTGTGTTTCTGCTAGAGCTGCTCTTGTATTTTTACTCCCTAATTCCTATCCGTGGTATGGGAGCTTCTAATCCCTATAAGTAGGGATGCCAGTTTTCAAAGATTAGCTAATAAAAGTTGATGGGAGTGGACCCTGTTTGTTGCCTTTAAAGCTTGATATCATCAGAGGGGTTGCCAACTGGATTCACTTCATGACTGGCCAAGATACTGAAATGAAAACCACTACTACAGGGCATGTATCGGACTGTTGCTGTGGGAAAATGTGTGCTGAGACTTTTCAGAAGTCATTGTTAGAAAGTAAGTATGGTAACGTGAGTGACCTGATTTGTTCAGAACACAGGTTACTGTAGTTTCTGTTGAATTCAGCAAAGTGCTGATCATCTTTGAAAATCTTTTCTTCACTTGTTTGTAGGCTGAAGTTTAGACAGTGATGTTTACACAGCATTGATGTGAGAATGTGCAGGTTTTGCAATTGGTGTTGCTTGTGAACCTCATTGCCAAGTACACTTAGTCTGCAATTCAGGAAAAGAAAAATGTCCAACAGGAAGGAAGGGTATGATTCAGTTGAGTTTTGGGCTCCCCACTTTAAGAGGGACAGGGATCTGCTGGAGAGAGTCCAGTGGAGGGCTATGAGGATGATTAGGGAACTGTAACGCTGCCTTGTGAGGAGAGGCTGAGGGACCTGGGCCTTTTTAGTCCAGAAACAAGAAGACTGAGAGGGGATTTATTAAATGTTTATAAATATCTGAGGGCTGGGGGTCAGGAGGGAGGGGACAGGCTCTGCTCACTTTATCCCTGTGATAGGACAAGGAGCAATGGATGTAAGCTGCAGCACAGGAGGTTCCACCTCAACACAAGGGAGAACTTCTTTACTGTAAGGGTCACAGAGCACTGGAACAGGCTCCCCAGAGGGGTTGTGGAGTCTCCTTCTCTGGAGACTTTCAAGGGCTGTCTGGATGTGTTCCTCTGTGACCTGAGCTAGGTTATATGGTCCTGGTCTGGCAGGGGGGTTGCACTCGATGATCTCTTTGGGTCCCTTCCAACCCCTAACATCCTGTGATCCTCTGATTCAGGAGGGCTGAGCCATGAGTGTTACAGAGTTGGGATAGTGTGGGATGATACTGTGCTGTTTTCTCACTCCATGGTTGTCTGGAGTCTGTTTGAATGCTTGTCTAAAGTGCACCCATAAATACTTGTGGGAAGTTCTCCTCTTGGCTAACAGCATTGCTATTTTTTTGGATAAAGAAAATCTGCTTCTTCTCTTGTCATTGAGATCGAGGGATACTCAACTAAAGTAGTCCTTCACTTTTTCTGTTTAGACAGAGAAACATAAGAGTATCCTGAATTAGATGGGGTTGTGGGCTTTAACTTTTTTTAAACTACTCTAGGGTAGTATGAGGAAACTTGTTTTAGAAGAAGATAACTATTTGGAAAAATTTGGAAGGGTAGTGAAAATGTTTTCTTGGGTTTTATTACAGCTTTGAATAATATTTTTTATTTTTATATGTTTTAAAGAAACTTTATTTGGTAGCTTCAGATACACACTTCTGTTATTTCAATCATACTTAAGTAAGTTCAAAGAAGTGACTTTGTATTTGCTGATTTATTGGAGAGTAGAATTAGTAAAGATTGTCAGATACTAGAAATAGCTGGCAATGAAAATTACTCATTATATTATGGTCTTCAAGGTATTTTTGCCAGTGCATTCCAAAGCTTTCACTTTTTAGTCTGTGTGCTTTCATCACTTTCCAGTTTGAATTACCAAGGTGATTGTTTTGTTAAAAGTAAGATTAAACAAGACATAAGTGACTGCAATTTGTCATTGTAATGGAGAGATTTCTTGCACTGTCACACCAAGCATGTCTACTTCCAGAATGTCTGGAGTGAAAAGTTTAATACCTTTGTGGAATTAGTTTTAAAACTTTCAAGAAGTTAAATGAAAACACGAAGACGGTCTCAATGACAGATGTAAACTCCAAGTAGTTGTTGGTGGAGTGCTTGAATGCTGTATTGGTTGCCTGGGCCATCTGAGTGGTTAGACAAACATAGGTGGGCAAACAAAAGAAGGAGAAAACAAACCAAAACGGGAGGATGCAAAGCAAATCCAGTGAATAGACTGAATTCCAGGCTGAGGCAGAGAGTAAGTTACTTCTTTTGTGGCTCTCTGATGGGGCCATGAAGATGCTGGGTTACAAGGTCACTCCGTGCTTTGTTCCACCCACACACGAAGGGTATGGAAAACTCCCGGGTGTGGCAGGATTTCTGCATCAACTAGCAGTGCTAGTCACTGAAACTACTTAATGTTGGGTTGCCTGAGGGACTCACTGGGAGAATATCAATGGTAGGAGTGAACTTATTGATGCTTTCTATAAAGGCTGGACGCAGTTCATGCAATTAAGCGTCGCTACGGGGACAAAAGTAGTGGATAAGCAGTGTTCCCTGCTCTTTGTAATATTCAGGAGCAAATACAAATGCCGATGATGAATATGCCTGCAGCATTTCTTTGGTTTGGAACTTGGGACCACTCAGACTGCACTTTGTCCATGTGCTGTAGCTCCCTTTGATAACAGCCAAAAGAGGTGTAATTTTAACTTTCACCATTATGCCTTGTTTTTTTTTCCCACAGCTGTAGGGAAAGTGCTTTCTTTATCAGGGGTACTGAAAGAGAAGGCATATTTGTGGATTGGCTTGGGTTTTTTTTATTCCACTCATCTTCACCATAACCATTTGCTTTAGTAGCTAATAATATTCAGTATTTATTTCAGTGACTTACATAAATCTCAAATGCATAAACCAGCAGCATCCTTTTTTCTGCTGGCTTTTCTTGTGGGAACTTGTCGAAGTGAACTATCTCATTGAAAAGCTTCATTCCTGGAGTGAGGACTGTACCATTATTCAGGTGGTGCAATAACAATAATTGCAAGGGTCTCTCTGCTTTGAGTAGTGAATCAGAGAGCATACAAGTTCCACCAGAAGATTTATAGAATTATGGAGAGCAGGCTTTTAAGAACTTACCTTGAGCTTTAGGTATCCATCGAGCCTCAGAGCAGAGTCCTTTGTGCTGTTGTTGCTGCACAGTCTCTTACCAGATGCATCTTGAACTTTGGCTTGGGGACACAAAAGAACATAGGACCCTGATCAGAGGAGGCCAGTAAATGGTGACTGGAAACATAGGTCTTATTTTTTGCACCTGTTTTGCAAGCAGGACAAGAGAGGTCAGCATGGTTCATGGATCTTTTCTTTGTCAGAGTAGTCAAGTCACACCTCTTCTTCCCTGCCTATTCTCTAACTCCGACCAGACACTTTCTGTGTGGGATGATGAAGAAAGGATATGGCTGTCTGTCCTGTCTGCTGTTTGTGGTTCTCTCCACTGCACTCATTTGCACCTTGAGCCCGGAAATACTTTTGATTTTCTCAGGTGACCTCTTACATGGAAACTTTCTTCAGTCTGTATGCCTTATCTCTGGAAGCAGCAATTAGAAAGAGGTTTTACAAGCTCAGTGTCTTACCCTTGTTTTGTTAAAGTAGTTGTTTATTTTTAAAACCACGGGACCAAAGGAGAGTGGTTTATATTAAACAGCGCTGATGCTATCTGGAAGATTTTAATGCATGTTGCTTTACAGATTGCTCTTAGGCTAAGGGCTGGAATTAATAAGGTGATAAAGGAGACAGAATTACATGAAACTGGGTACAGAATCCATGTCTCCTTTATCATTAATTCTCTTCAGTTACAGAAGGACCTGCTGGCACTGGCACCTGGGGGAAAAAGACCCTTCTGAAAACACTCTGCTTGGGGTACATATTTGGGCTGGTTTTTTGTCTAGGTTCCCAGTCAGCCTGTGAGCTGCAAAAATCCTTGGAGGATTTTTACATCTGTTAAATGAAGAAAAAAGCCTCTGTCTGAACCTTAAATAGTAACAACTGGCGACCCCCAGTTCATCCTGCACTACAATGTGAAGTTTATTGTGCAGCAGAGTAAAAAAATAGATCTGATTTTTTTTTTTTTACCATTGAGATTGATATGGATGCCATTAAAAGAAACTTCGGAATCTGTCTGTAGATATTTTTCAGTAAGTGATGTTATTCTGATAATGATTTTTTTTTCTGTATACATTGTGCAAACGTGTATCAGGTGATTGTGCCTGGCAGATGGCACCTGGAGCTTTATTATCCTGTTGCACTTCACAGAAGATAAAAACTTGTTCTCTGGTCCAACGAATTCCACTGCTTTGACTATAAGGCAGGTTTCCAAATCATACAACTGTTTCTTGAACAACTTCCTACAAGAAGGAGCATGCCAAGGTAAATTGTTTAGGCATTAGGAATTTGTGCAATGGAGAACATTTCCACCCTCGCTGTTTTGTTTTTGGTTTTTTTTTTCAGTTAGGATGTCCGTCTTCTGAATAAGGAAAATTTAGTGTGGGTTCCAAGCAAAAAGTCTTGTCCAGTTCTAAAATGTTTGGGGAGAACTGTGCTTGCCCAGCATCTCCCATGCTTTCAGCCCTTTTTCATTTTCACTGCAGATTTCATTCTCATTTCTAGTTAATATTTTCCTGTTTCCTAGACAAAACTGCAGGCTTGATTTGATATTGTCATTGCTATGCCTGTTTTTATGTCAAACCCAGATTGTGATTACTTAAAAAAAAAAAATTTTTTTTGAAAATAACTGATGTAAATTTCTAAGAGACATGACAATGGACTATCTGTGTGATCATCTTTGTGCATCAATTTATATAGTATATGAAGAAGCTGAGCAATTTACTTGTCTTTGTTTCTTTGTGTGCAATTATCTGCCTGTCTTGTGTGCTTCAGGCAGCTATTGATGCAATAGCTTCTCCAGGCTTGTTTTCTCCTCACTTTGCAGTTTTACTTTCATTTCCTGTTTGTGTCTGAAAGCAGCTTGGCCTTTGCCTGTATTTTCACTGGGAAGGCTTTCTTTGGAACACCTTAAAATCACTATAGGGAGTTGCAGTCATGAGAGTTGTAACCTACAAGTAATAATGAAATTGGTCAGGAGGTGCATGCGGTTTGAAAATAATGGTTTCTTTCTCTTCTTCCTCAGGTTTCTGAGCCTTAGTTACTGAGGTCTCGTTTCCAACTGTAAGGCTAGGAAAATATTCTTCATTTGCTTTGGTGGTTTTTTTTTAGCATGAAAGCTTAGATTCTCCCAGAAGTGTGATATGTGGAACTATGTCCTGTAGAACCATTCAGAATATTGGACTACACATAAGAAAACCAGAAGAGTTGATAATACCTTAATGCCATGGTGTGTGCTTTGCATATAATCTTAAAAGAACATTTTTGTTTTGTTTTGTTTAGGGTCTGAAATGGCATTGATCATTCTGGTAATACATGAACCTTGACAAATTGAAGACTATTTTCACTCAGAATAACTGATCTGTTTCAGTAACACTACTTGAAATTGACATTTCTTATGCAGGCATCCTCACACCAGTAGGACTGATGCAGGAAGTTTTTGCCCCAGACAGTTTTTTGAGCTGGATAAGAGCAATATAATAGAGGTGATGGAACATCAGGCACTCGGGAACTGAATGAATTATGAAGTCAAATCCCCTGCTTATACAAACATCAAATCATAAAACTCCTTTCATGAACTGACCAAGGTTCACCTCAAGTCACTTGTCTTGCACTTACTTTCCTCTCTTCCTGGGCTTCCATAACAGGGCTGTTTGTGAGCTTAAACCATTTAAAATGTCAGTGACCTTAGTTTCATCTTCAGCTGGCTGTATCATAAAGTCATACTCATTTGTCCTCTGTACCTATTTGTTCATTAGCTTCAATAGCCCTGTCCCTTCTGTGCTGGTTCTCCTGTGCTGTGTCAACAGAGCACTCACATGTATCTTGTGCTTATGTTTGACTGTCTTAAACAGTGCAGGCATTTTTGGTCTACCTGATGGTAGAAAGATATTTTCACATCATCATCCTCTTCCCTACATATGAACTAATTTATTTTCAACTGTCTTGACATACATGCACAGAACTTGGATGTGCTCTTTGTTCTAGGTGGAAGAATTCAGTATTGCAAGCTCCTGCAGTGGTGTTATTACTTGTTGTGAAGACCACTAAGAATTTTACTATTCTCTTGCATGCTTTGAAATCTAAAAATTGGTCTAAATAGGATAATCTCAGGATAGATATATACATTAAATAACGTGGTAGGGCAAAACAAGATCAGAGACTTTTGAAACAGTAAAGTGCAATTTGATGTTTTTCTGCCATAAGAGTGCTGGCAGCTCAGGACTCAAACATGCCCGTGGAGGCAGGAATGAGCAGTGGGGTGGGGAGAGTTGCTGGCAGTGGCATGGCTGTGTGTTAACTTTTGTCTGCAATTAGAAGAAAGAGACCAATAAGGTGGCTTAATAAAAGCAAAATGCATTTCAACACACTGGTAAATTAATGTTTATGATGAAAGACCAGAGGTCAGTGATGGGATCTACGCCTATCATCTGCAGTCGTTTGGAATGTATGTTAGGTCTTCAGCAGAAAAAAACAGATACACTTACTTTTGAGAATGCACTGTTGCAAAATAGCAATTAGCCTAGATGTCTGCTCTCCTGTTCTTTTTTGATAGAAACAAGAACAAACAACAATCTCCTTCCTCTCCCAGAGTCTGATGGTTTGGGAGTTCCCAGGCCCCCCCCGCTTTGTAAAATCACCCAGAGTAGACTCAACCGGCTGGAAGTTAAGGACTGAAGCTCTATTTACAGCTCAGCACAATATACAAGCAGACATATACACAATATACAGGAATATTTACAGAAATATACAAGGTTTTGTATACCTTAATATACAAGAATATTAAAGGTAATACAGAAACACAACACCCCTCCCAGAAATCAGAGTCCCCAGGAGGGGCTTCCAACCACCCTTCCACCTTCTCCCCACCCCTATACCTTACCCCAGAGTTTGGAGGATTGGCATGGGGGGTTAGAAGCAGAGTGGTTAGTGAGATTACTCGGCAGAGAGGAGAAAGTGAGAAGCTAGACAGTCTTGAGAGTGTCTGCAAGCCTGGGTGTCTTATCTGTGTTTTGTATTCTTAAACATCTCAGCAAACCTATGAGTGAAGTAGACATCACCATTGTTTTCTTTTCACAGCCTATAATATAATTTTCTCCATTAAAATATTCCAATTAGCCTCAAACCAGCACACAGAGAAATGGGAGCAGGAGCATAATTGTGCTAAACTTTGTCCAACTGACAGAGTCACTGGTTGGCATCTTCCATGTGAGCTAACTGTGGAGAAAGACTGGATTCATTCTCCTCCCCTCATCTCATTTTTTTTATTTGCACAGAAGGCTTTGAAAACTCATGCTGTAATTACAGTCTGCTTTTACTCACCTTCATTGTGTTTCCAAATATCAATCTCATCTGTTTGGCTCAGTGCTCCCTCAGAAGCCTTGAACATCCCACCTGGTTTGTGGTAGAAAGACTAGCTGTAATTCAATCTTGCATCTTTAACAGTAACACAAGAAAAACAAACTATGATATTGAAATTCTGTTAGGAGACTGGTTTTAAAACTGCACTGTCTAGAACTCAGCTTTTTCACCCTTGCATAGTTGTGTTTTGGTATTAGAGGATTTGGTGAACAGTGACAAATTTCGGAAGTTGTCTTTATGTGCTGCGCCATGACGCAGGTCAGGACAAAGTTTCTGCCTTCTCTGAATTTTATGGCTACTTCCACCACCCCCCCTACCAAAGCAAGCCAACCTTTAAACCAAGCTTCTTGTTCTTTTTCAGGCACCTGTGTTTTGTGTCTGGAATGTTTGGAGAACTGGTAATTCTGAGGATTTTTCTAGGGCAGGCGAACTGATTTCTTTTTGCCTTAATTATTTACAGTTTATCTCAAAGCATTCCAGTCACCATAATGATTATTTGCATTATATATGTAAGCTGCTCAGGGCAATTTTTGGGCTTCGTGCATGTCAGAGTGCAGTCAGTTAGCAGAAGGCACTGACATGATATTAATCCAGTCTTTGATTTTGTGCCTTGGTGGTGCCTGACTGCAGAAAGGTTAAACTTTACGCCTCTTCCTGTTTATCACAAAGGTACAGGGTACAAACAGAAAGCAGTCTTGGCAGGCAGCAGGCTTGCAAAAATCCATGTGCTGCTTATCTACACTTGTGTTTGTACTGAAATGTGATTACCATATATGAAGGTAAATACTTAAGAACCCTGAAGGGTGGCTCTTGATTTCTGATGACAGCAAACTGGTCACCTCCTAGAAATGTCATCCCAGTGTTAAAATAGTTTTAAAAGAAAAAGACCTGTGCAGAGATTCAATTATCATCTATTTAATTTTCCATAGGCACAGCTGTGGCTAACCTATGCTGAATGTAAATTTATTCTTAAAAACAATGCAGCTGCCACAAGTTCTGTAATTCATGTCCACGAAATGGATTTTAATGTGTAATAATCCCAAGCATTAGATACCTTTCCCTAGTGTTTAATTTCAGTTTCCTTTGCTTCATTTTAGATCTAGGGCTACTAATTCTATAAATCAGGGATATGGAGATACTATCTTTCTCTTTCGCAGCAGCCTTGTAATATTTAACAGCTTATCATGTCCTCTTTCACTTTTTTCTTCTCTAGACTAAACAAATTAATTTCTAACTTTCCTCTGAGATCATATTTTCTGGATTTTTTTTTTTCACAACTCTCCTATGCCCTTTTTTCCAGTTTGTTTGTATTTTTCACCTAAGTCCCAGAACTGGGCATGGTCCTTGAGCTGTTGCTTTCTGATCTTGAATAGACTACCTAATAAGTTTTACAGCTGTGATAGTTATACTTTCCAGTCATGATAGGATGTTTATCTTTTCTGCAATAGTATGACAATGTTCTTTGCATGAACCGCAACACAGAGTGTGAAGATCCTTTGAGATACGCTGGAGCAGCTGATTTGACTCTATGTAGAGCAGTGAGTTTAAATAACCTGCTGTTGATGATGGAGAACAAGGAAAGCTGATGATGCTCCAGAGTGCCTCAGCATTTACTGCCTCTTCCTGTCAGAATGAAGGACCATGTTTCACACCTCATGGTCCTTCTTGCAGAGCTGTGAAGTAATGACACCAGTTCAGTAATGGACAAAACCCACACAATAGATTTACTTGGAAAGGGCAGAGAATAAAGCAAAGCAATGTTGTTCTGCTGCATAATTCAGTGGCAGCTGTACAGAGAATGGCCAAGCAGTTGAGGACTTTTCAGCCTGAAAGAAGCAACTTTAGGTATACTCAGGGTCTGTAGACATGAATAGTATGGGAGAAGATGGGTCACATTGGTGTGGTGAGGTGCACTGACTCCTTCAGTGCAAAGCTGTCTTTACTGTATTGTCTGATTTTATTTTAGACGATGTCTGCAGTTCACTAAGATCAACTTAATTTTTGGCCTTTTTTCTTTTCTTTTTGCAGCCCTCCTTTTTTTTTTTTTTTTTTTTTTTTTTTGCTTGTTTGTTTGCTGATTTAAGAAAAGAAATATGTTGGTTGAAGGATGGGGTTAATCCTTATTAGTGCAGTTTCTTAAATTTTTCAGCTGCTCGAGGAATCTTTGAGCTGCTTGGACTTTTGACAGGGGATTAATGTCAATAAGAAATGTGAAATCAGGACATCACAAACCTCCTCATTCCTTATCCTGCCACACCAGGCTGTTCCACAGAGAAGGGAGGCAAGGGAAAGAACATCCATCTAGGTCTCACCAGTGAAAAAAGAAAATGTTAGTTTAGATTTTCTCCCCATACTTTTAGAAGTGCAGCCATCAGAGATAATAAGTGTTTAGAGTGCTTTGGTGTATATTTTTGCCATTTTATTAGAAAAATTGCTGTATTTTGTGCCTTTGTCTAACAGTGGGTGTTTTTTTGAGCTCAAAAAAAAGCTCCTGAGCCCTTTTTTTTTTTTCTTTTTTTCCCACATTTTGAGCAAACAAAAGATAGAAACCATGCCAAAGCAAATAAGGAATTCTTTTGTATTAAAAAAAAAAAAAAGGCTGTTCATACCCTTTTACAAGTGTGGTGTTCAGGTTATGTGCAACATTAGGTTCTCATACTACTTGGGTTTTTCCTTCAGCTTCCAGTTTTCCTTTGCTGCTGGTTCTCCCTGACAAAAGAGGAAATAAAAAGGGCAGTGCAAATTGAATGGGGGGGAGGGGGTAATATGGAAAGAAACATCTGAGAAATAAGCCCACAGTGGCATTTAGTGACTGCCAATCAGCCTTTCCTTAATGTCATGATTTATAGAAGCATGTTGCCACCTTCTCCTCTGTTCTTTCAGGGACTTGGCCTTGTCTTCCTTCCTCCTTGTTAGAGCCAAAGACTATAAATAAGTTTGTTTATTTTACTTTCTCTCTGGTGTAGCTTACTCTCTTCTACACATTCATTCACTGAAAGCAGCAGGTAGGAGTAGGGAGCAGATTCTAGTGCAAATTTAATGTCTGAAATTGTTCGATGTCTACCTGGAGTAGCAGCCGTGCTAGTCTAGGAATTGAGAGATTGGGAAGTGAGTACTGCTGATACTGAATGCTGCTGATACTGAATATCTCAGCACACATCCAAGAGAAGGAGCTGTGAATGGATCTATGAATGGAAATGGTCAGAAAACTTGGCTGGGGAGCTTCAGGCAAGTTGGTATATCCTTCCAGGTAAAAATGGTTTGGAGTTGGAACTCTTGTTACTTGTCAGGAAGAAAGTGACTGAAAAGGTAATTTTTTGTTGCATCAACTGGAATACCCTAGTCAGAAATATATATCACATTTTCTTCTGTATATAGATTCTGGTTTAGGAATAGTTTCCTGTCAGCAAACTTCCTTTCACTGCATGCAGTGAGAAATTGTGTTAGAGATTTTACAAAGGTCTTTGTAAAAAGAAACAAATTTGAGAGCTGGAGAGGATTTGGACTACATAGTTACAATATCCAGCATTTAGTCTGCTTGGATGTCACTTTTGTTTTATTGGGGTATGCCATTCGAAGCAGAGATCTAGACACTTGGCATTTCGCTCTCAAATCATGCAGGTCAGAAGCATGCGCCACAAGCACATAAATTTCTCATCTTTTCGTGGCTGTCATTTGAAAAATTGAAAGCTCCCTTTACATACTTCTTGCCCATAGAGCACAAGCCCATTTCAGTTCCAGAGCTATGGTGGTGAAGCTAACCTTTAGGTAGAGAGATGACCTGAGTGAAAAGCAGCATCCCGTATGGGAGCTGCTGAGCAGAGACACAATTTAACATTATTCAGAAACATTCTGCTTTTTTCTATTTGACAGACTCCCACACATTCTTTGGAATGTATTTTAGGTGCTCCACAGAGAGCATTCCCATGGCTTGTTTGAGGCATATCCTGGTATTTCCCGAAGGGTCCTAGAATATGCCGGAGGAACTTCAGAGCAGAGACAGAACAGCCATGCTCCTGGAGGGGGCTGGCAGGCAGCGCTTCCCCATCACTGCTGGACGCCAGTTCTGGCCTTCTCTGATTTAGTGAGGTGGCAAAGTGCTTTTCATTAATCATGAGCTTACACCATTCATGATTTCTTAATACTTCCAAAATAGAATTACCTTCAATATTTATGGGAGCTAAATATCCTTTAATTTGCTCCTTTTTTTCCCCCATATGGATATAATATTTCCCCCGAATCTGTTCTTCCCCCCCCACCTCTTAAATGAAGTGAAAGTATGAATTCAAAGTCAGTCTCTCTAGCTCTGTGTACAGTACTGTTAAATATTAGCAAGTTCTAGTAGGTGGTCTAAGGCTCTTGTATTCTTTGCTAGAAAAATCCCCCCGTTTGCTTGTAGCAAATGTTGAGAAAAGGTCAATGATCACCTCATCTCACACATCACTTGGGTGCCCTGGTCATCACATGCAGAGGGGCCACCACACAGCATGAGATCAATCCTGTTAGTGCCTCAGCTGACTTTGAGGACTCCCCTGAGAACCCATGGGGTCCCAGGAGGATTTGATCTTCCTTCTGGTTTACCAGACACCTTTAAGGGGGAATCTGAATTACAGAGAGAGACTCCATACTCTCTGTCAGACTGGCGTAAACTGTCTTTGCCTGGTGTATGACTTGCAGATAGGCCAGTTAAATGCATCCAAGTTTTTCCTGAAGATTGCTTGTCACAACAGCAACCAGAATAGCTCAATGACATAACAGAGCAGTCCAAAGATACTGTTGAGTTCCAGGCAGTGCCATCAGTCTTCACTGCAACTGCTGCCTGGGGAGAAAGGGGACCATTCTGTGAGACCTGGCTTCTGCTGTTAGTTCAAGTGGTAGCTGCAAAGGAGGATCTGTGAACATCTGTGCTGTAGCCACATACATTACAAAAGCTCTTGCATTATATGAGAATCTTGCAAAGTGTCCTTCTATTGGTGGTGGAAGGAGGTGGTCTAACTCCTTGGAGACTCAACCAGTGTAACACAATGCACCAAGATGTTTTAAAAAGTTGAAGTAACTTGTCAGATTATTGAAGTTTTTTTGGGTATTTTCATAGAATCATTTGAATTGGAAAATACCTCTAAGATCACCAACTTCAATGGCTAACCCAGCACTGCCAAGTCCACCACTAAACTGTGTTCCCTAAGCACCACATCTACAGGTCTTTTAAATATTTCCAGTGTGAGTCTACCACTTCCCTGGGCAGCCTGTTCTAGTGCCAGACAGACTTTTTTCAGCTAAGATCTTTTTCCTACTGTCCAATCTAAACCTCCCCTGGTGCAACTTGAGGCCATTTCCTCTTCTTTTCTTTTTATTTACTTGTAAATAGGCCTGTGGTTTGGAGGATCTTCAGAAGCTCTGATATATCTAACACACCTTCTTTATCTCTTCCTAGATAGTTATATAGATCCTTTTGTATCCTCAGCTCTAGAAAACATCTCTTTCCTTTTAGATCAGCCATATAATCTGTGAATCTTGCTTTTATGGTTATACATGATCTTATTGAAGTTTACATGAGTAGATATGAAGCAGTATGCGTGGGTGAGTTTGAGTCTTACTGTTTTGTTAAATACTCTTGGTCTCTCTTCTCTCTTCCCAGAGATGTCTGAAAGCTCTGTTTTTACTGGGCATTTGTGGTAGGAATGTTCTTTGAGCAGTTCGTAATTTGGAATTCATTCCATCCTTTCCTCACTGTGCTGCTTTGTGACATTGTTACTCTGCACCTGTCTGTGGCATAGTGTNAACTGTACACAGTACTCCAGTAATTTATCTTAAATGAGGTAGCTTGACTCCAAGAGTTACCTGTTTGCAGGTACCTGTAACATGGAGGTGCACGATGAGTGCCGAAACAGCCTGAAGGGAAGGTTGAAGTGATGTATTTCATCTATCTGTACCAGTACCTGGGTTAGCTAGACTCTGTCTGTTTCAGATAGGTATACATTGCACTTGCAGTATGGCTGTAGTGGAGATGTGCTCTCTGACTCTGAACACACAGTGTGTTCCTTTCTCCATTTCTATAGCGCAGTGTAATTTAACCGTAGCACAACATCCCTGCTACTGTTTTGATATGACTGAATGAGCAGATTCACGTGTTTCTAGCAGCTATCTTTACACACTCAGAAATGGTCCCATATGAAAGTTAATACTTATGTAATTTCTTTTGCTAATTGTTTCCTTCTATCTGTCCACTGTACTAACTGTTTCTAGAAAAGACAAATGTTTAGTAGCTGCCGTGTTTGAGAGTGTAATTAGTATAATGTGTTCCCATAATGATACGGTTAACAAGGACTACTTCTCGCTTTTGTATGTGGTTTTGGATAGATCACAACTGTTTAGTTTGGCAAGGACCTCTTTGGAATCATTTAAATGTTAATAAATGCAACAGAAAACACCTACATCTTTGCTGAATTTCCTTTCTCTGTGAATTAAGTGCTGCTTATGATCTCCTGAACCATTTCCTTTCTCGCCTTACAATAGCAGCTGTGTATGTGCATATGAGAGAGGAGGCAGAGGCACCCACGAGAGCAGACAATCCCAGCTTTGCTCTCCACACACATTTGCCCAGTGTATTCACACCTGCACAAAGCAGCACACTCTAGTAATGAACAACATAAAGGCAGCTCCACACCCATTCCTCACACACTCGTGAAGACAGCACATAAATTGACTTTTACTTGGAAAACTGGAAATAGAATTGTCTAGCTCTGATTATAATTGGCAATTTATTGTAGCTAAATTAATTGCCAGACAATAGTGGAGAAGTTCTATATTGTTGAGTGAAAGCGATTGTCATGCTCACGACTAGAGCAGTTTGGATGTCCTCATGGTACAAACTCTTTGACAGATTTGTTCCACTACAGGCACCTTTGGGTAAAAGTAGAATCTACCTTTGGGTAAAAGTAGAATCTTCCAGATTAGTTTATTGGCAGTAAGAATGTAGAGTCAAAACTTACGAACAGTTTCTCTCAACTTCCCTACAGAAATCTATTCTTCCTAGTTCAGAAGTTAATTTCTCTCTCATTTTGGTTTTCTCAGGTTCTCGAAGCCGGCACCAATGTTCTTGGATGATTCCTTCAGGAAATGGGCACGTATCAGGGACTTTGTACCCCCCTTTGGAATTAAAGGACAAGGTATGAATAAACTGTGCAGCTCTTGGAAAAGAAGGTGGTTCTGCAGATGCTTGCCCCATCTTGGTTTTCCATTTTGAGAACTGAGGTGGTTCCTTGGGCCTTTTATTCCCCTGTTCAAGAGAAATACTGTGTGTGTAGCTCTCAGAAATCCAGAAGGGTTTTCAGAGCTGGAACATGGACCTCAGAAGTTAGTCATACGAAGGATGGTTAAGTACATGGGAAGAGTCAGTGCAATGATGGCAATTAAGACCTACCACCACCTTTGGAAGAGACATTTTGTCATTGACTGCCATAGCATTTTGTAGCATCTTTGCTGACAGCAACAGAGAGTCCCAAGCTGATTTTTATGCACCTTCAAGTCAGGATTTCTCTACAGAACAGGAAGGATTCCTCTTTCTGAGTTTTGGACCCTTGGGGTTGACCACTGATAGAAATGCTCATTTTCTTCTTGTAGCATTTGGTGATACAATTATTTCATAGTTACTCTACTTGTCACCTTGTATAGCAAACAGAAGAAAAATCTGTTTGGGTGCTTTGTTGATGCATTGTAATATGCCCTGTCCTTCAGCTGAAGCATTGCAGGAAGGGCTGCCTCTCAGATATGCTGTGGGAGAGGTGGAGTGGTGATGAGATGGGAGCCAGTAGCCCACCCAGCAGGTGAAACATTTTGCAAGTGGCAAAATGTTCTTGCTATCCCACATGTGCCACCAAAGGCCCCTCTGGGTGAGTGGTAGTGGAGCAGAAGGCTTATGCTCATCACAGTGATTTGCTGCATCCTTACTGCAGTCTGATGTATCTATTAAGAAGTGTTTGTGGCATTGCATCAATTTCTAAGATTTTGGTTTTTTTCCACTGACAAACTCAAGATTGCAGATGCCCCCTGCAGGAATCAATATACCTGGTGGAGAAGGGACTGCAGCCACAATAAGCTTGGGCCTGTCTCTCCCTGGAAGCAGGTGTGGTAGTTGTCAGAACAATCTCTGATCAAATCAAAGGCTCTACTGACAAAATTTCTTTTGGCTTGCATCAATTCCCTTTTTTGTTTTGTATATGGCTATTACTTGTCCAGTCAATCTTTTGCAGCTCAATAGGCATCTAATTACTGTCCTTTAAATCAGCCAGCAGAGTTTGCAGCAAAGAAATAACAGTGGCAGCACAAGTAGAAGGGTGCTTGTCCCCTTCTAACAGGCATACAAGGTGTACAAAGCTAGGGCAAGCTGCCTGACCATCGTGGAGGTGGGATTTGTAGATTACACATGATGTCAGCTAGACCTAATAAAAATCATTCCATTAAACTGAATCCAAATGGAGAAATTCACCAAAAGGGAATGACGGAACGGCTCTGGCAGCTTTCTCCCTAGGTTTCTTGCCAGCTTGTGTCACCACTGCAATGTTATGTAAATCTGGTGTTTTATGTTGGATTTCCTCATTTAAAAAGAGAAATGAGAAATTGCCATTATTTAAATGGCTGTGAGCTCAAGCCATGGGACAGAAACCGTTGAATGGGTTATTTTTTTTAATGCCCTCCTGGGACTGAATTTTGTGCCAAGATTCAGTCTGGAGCAGTTCTGTGTGTGGGAGGGTTGAATTATAAATCTCTGTAGCCCAGGGTTCCTAATAGCTGTGCTGACAGGCTGTGAGTCCTAGCGATGCGAATGACTCTCTTTCATGTTACACGTCACTTGGAAATCTTGCATTGGTCTTTTCTGGCTGTCCCATGGGATGCATTCTGCCCCAGATGAGTGATTGGATGATGGGATCAGCACCTCATTAGAGCTTTCAGCCAGGACAATCTAATGATATCCAAACAACTTACCCAAGCAGGCAGCGTGGAGCTCAGTCATGTGCTGGTGTGAGATGAAGGCTATCAAAGCTGGGATGTGCTTGGGAAAAAGAGTAGTTGGGGTGGCTGAGAAAGCGCAGAGTGATGTGGTTGTGTTGAAACAGATGGGGCAGGAGTTTTGCTCTGTATGTTAGGAAGCCTGGAGTACTGTGTGCAGTTCTGGAGCCCTCAGCACAAGAAGGACATTGAAGTGTTGGAGTGGGTCCAGAGGAGGGTTATGAATATGATCAGAGGGCTGGAGCAGCTCTGCTATGAGGACAGGCTACAAGAGTTGGGGCTCTTCAGTCTGGAGAAGAGAAGGCTTCCAGGACACCTTATAGTAGCCTTCCAGTATCTGAAGGGGGCCTACAGGAAGGCTGGGGAGGGACTATTTACGAGGTCTTGTAATGACAGGACAAGGGGCAATGGGTTTAAACTGGCAGAGGCAAGATTTAGACTGGATGTTAGGAGAAAGTTCTTTGCAGTGAGGGTGGTGAGGCACTGGAACAGGTTGCCCAGGGAGGTTGTGGCTGCTTCCTCCCTGGAGGTGTTCAAGGCCAGGTTGGACAAGGCCTTGAGTGACCTGTTCTAGTGGGAGGTGTCCCTGCCTATGGCAGGGGGTTTGAACTAGATGATCCTTGAGGTCCCTTCCAACCTTACCATTCTATGATTCTATAAGCCCTATGACACCATCAGCCGGGGCTGCCGACATGTGTAACACTGAGGAAGGCAGTCAGTGTTTACAGACTGGGCTGATAACGGGAAGATTTTACTGAGAACTTTGGTGAATATCACCTAGTGTTTTCAAGTCACTGTAGTCTAGTCCAAGTGCAAAATGGCCTTTTTTTGCTGTGAAATACAACTACAGAATAATGAGATCACTTTCAGTAATGCTGCATGATTCCAAGAAACTTCTAGAATCTAATTTGTGGTATCTTGAAAATACTAAAGTTATGAAATCAAGAGATTCTTAGTGCTTTGGAGGCTAATCCACCAATTCTGCTTTCTGTTGTTATTCTCTGTTCTTCAGACTCTGAGCTAAGTTTTTATTTGCTTTGTCTCTTAAAAAAATGAAAGAAATCTCTATCCACTACTTGATGCTTACTGGTCCAAGAAAGAACAATTCCAAAATTGCAAGAACAAGTCTTGCAATCTTTAGAGGAAAACAGCTTTTGGGGAGCTTTGTCTACCAAACTCTGCTAATTTTGAGTAGCACATCTGTATGAATTGCATGTAAAGGGTAGAAACAGCTTCGAGTTTTTTACAGCAGGACTATTGCTCTTTAAAGGCAATTATACAAAGAAGGCAGCAGTGTGCTGATGGTTTTGACACTGTTCATCAAGGGTCTTCATTTCCTTTAAAAAGAATCTGATTGTAAAGACAATTCTTCAATCTCCAGATGCTGAGAAGTACTCAGCATAACACAGAAAGCTTAACAATATTTCTTTGTGAAAGAATGCTCGAGACTCCCTGTTCTCACTTGGTCGTTTTCTGATTTGACTGTTAGCCAGTGCAAGGGGGTTTTCTGACCAGAGTCCTCTGCTCTCTCCAAGAGCATTTCTGTGCAGAAGCTCTCAAGGTGAATATGGTTCTGAATATGAAAGTTTTTTTAAACTTCACCCTCAATGCTGCTGCTTCTGAAACGTACTGTTGCACTGGGAATGATGCACATCTCATCTCAGATTGGAAACTGCTATTTTGTCTAACTGCCTTGTTAGTTACTTGTCTGCTGAATGAAGGAAGCACAGGAATAAGCAGATGGTGACCCTACTGATTTATGAACAGGACTTTCTGAGACAAGGCATGCAGTAAGAAGTCTTGCACAAAGACTTTTTTTGAACACTGGCCTATGAGTGTCTTCTACAAGATACTAGGACTAGATGAAGAGGATTTTATAAGGAATGGTTTTACATTTTTCTTCATCTTAAATGCATAGAGAGTTTTAGTACACATTGTACTTATTGACTCTGCCTCTGTTCACCAAAGATCTGGACCAAGGATTGGTCCTAATTACTTGATCCCAATCCACAGTGACCTGGGACAAAAGCAGAGCTCAAACTGTCAGGAATTTTGGAGCTGATACAGCAGATTGAAGGTGTCATTGCACTCATCACAGATGTCTGGAGCCTTTTGCAGGAACCCTTGCCTTCTCTGTATACAGAGAATAGGAAAAGTAATAGGTCTGTCATATTTCTAGAGAGGCATGAGTATATTAGGGTTTGACACCACAAAGGCTGTCTGATTTGGCCTTTTGTGTAACAGCGGCTCTAAACTTCACCCAGTAATTTCTACAACTGGCTGTGGACATATGAGGCTATCGTTCAGAATCTGAATCAAGATTTTAGTAAGTGATGAAGAATGACCATGTTGTTAAACAGGCCAGTGTCATATTTGACTGCACTAACTTTAAAAAAAACGAAAGCTGCTTGTCTCCTGCTGTGTGACTTCACAGAATCTGGAAATGGGATGTGCTACTGAGAGTGCTTGGAAATGATGACTCCATCTCTATTAATATATAAAGTGGTTGTCCTCTGGTCCTGAAGGCAGTTGAGCTCATTGTTCAAACAGGTTAATTTCCTGGCTGTCCCTGCCACTGAAAGAGGCTGTCTGTCCAGGCTTCCTATCAAGAAAGGTCACTTATGTGTATTAGCCTGTGACCCTATGGATGCGTGAGAATCATTGAGGAGGTTAGCCCTGGTGAAAACCATCAGGAACTGTGCTAGCACTTAATGTGGACTTGTGTGGGGCAGTGTGGGTCTGCGTCCTGCCAATGATTTGTTTATTAGTCTGTGTATAGCCAAAGCAACGGATGTTATTCAGGAACACAATGGAATTAGTCACTTTAAGAGTTGTCGAGAAGATCAAATTGTAACAAGAAGTTGGAACTCTAAAAGCCACAAATGTCAAGATGTCCTGTGGGGAACAGCTTAGGCGGCCAGGCACCCTCCGGTGTCCCAGGCTATTGTTTCAGCAATGACCAGAGTGTTGGAGTGCTTCCCATATTTCACTATTAGTGAGGATCTAATTTACTTCCAGAAATTCTTCTTTCCCAGAACCCACCAGGTCTGCTCTTGCAGCTTTTTCAGTGAAGAGCAAAGGGGCTCCAGCAATCTTAGGCTCTTGAGTGAGTTACATGGAGGCATTTTTTAAACTGAAATGTCTTCATTTATATTTTCACTCTTTTCCTGCAGTACTTGTATGAGTGTAACTTCTGGAGATGTGAGTATGTACATGCAGAGATCCCCCAGTGTGTACACTGCTTCCAGGGTTAAATTCGTCAATGAAAAAGCAATGGAAAAACTGTTTATAGTGTTAGTGAGATTATTATTCCCAGAGGGCTCCTCCCCAAATTTACCTCTGTAGCTATGGCAAAAGGAAGGAATTATTTGGAGAAGGGCAACAAACAAGACTGGATAAATACCTGACTATTAATAGAATTTCTTGGTACATGTGGCTTAAAAGAATATAAAGGGCTTTCATAAGAAAGAGTAGCTAGTATCTGGCATCTTCTCTGTCTAATGAGGATGGGAGAGTTGCTGCATTTTTTAACTTAAGTGAAAACATATGGCACAGCATACACTAAAAAAATAAACAGACGTGATCCTTCTAATATCTCCTCCATGCATTTAGTCAGTAATTGTGTCATTGCTTAGCAGTAATTATAGGTCTTCACTTCTACCTTTGTTCCTGCAAGGTTGTTTTAAGCAGAGTAGCTGCTTTGTTAGCCCTGAATCAGTTTGTGTTTGAAGGTGATAGTTATTAGTTAGGGAGTTAATGTCTTGTCACTATCTCAGAAGTTGCCTCCCACCAGGAATCTGGGTATCCATTTCTCCCCCACGGTGATAAGAGAATATTGAGAGCATGTTTGAAATACTACAGTTTTATCAAGTGTACTGTGTATTGCTGGCTAGGAGAACCTTGTATTTTCATCTGGTACAAGACAGGCATCTGGAATTGGTGTCAAAGAACTCACATCTCTGCCCAGAGCACCACTATTAATAGATGCATTGTGCAATGGATCATTGTACTTGGTTTTACTTGGATGCTTTCTTTTGTGTTTGTGCTTCTGGAAAGAGCAGTGGTTCAGCAGTGATTTTATTAGTCTCATGAGGGCAGAGGTCATTCATCTTCAGTGAAAATGTTGAGTTTTCAGGCATGCAAAAGTTGGCATATCAAAATGTTATCAGGGCAGAAAATCTCTTTTCATGCATGCTCTTTTCTTGCATAGTTTTTTCTTCCACATCAACTTTCTTGGCATGAGCAATACTTTATCTCTGAGAAAACATTCTCACTTGGTTATCACAATTGAAATTTACAGCTGACACAAAGAAAAACTATCAGAAAAGGAAGTCTTATCATAGAATCAACCAGGTTGGAAGATACCTCTCCAGCCTCCTCTTCCAGCTCTTTTAGAGGCTGGAGTACCACATGCACACACCTTCCCTTATATTTGACTGGATCTCCTTTTCTGCTTTCTGTTTCTGCTTTAATTCTCCAACCTTGTCCTGTACACCAAAATGATGATTTTCCTGCTATGAGCATTTTTTAAAATGTTCTTCATGTGTTCTTCCTTTAACAAAGAAGCACAAGCATGTAGAGCTGTTAGTTCTGTTCAGAGTAAATAGAATCATAGAATGGTTTAGGTTGGAAGGGACCTCAAAGATTATCTAGTTCCAACCTCCCACCATAGGCAGGGACACCTCCCACTAGAACAGGTCACTCAAGGCCTCATCCAACCTGGCCTTGAACACCTCCAGGGAGGGAGCATCCACAACCTCCCTGGGCAACCTGTTCAGTGTCTCACCGCCCTCATTGTAAAGAACCCTTTCCTAACATCGAGTTTATATTGAGTTCAATGTCCTTCTTGTGCTGGGGGCTCCAGAACTGCACACAGTACTCTAGGTGGGGTCTCAGGAGAGCAGAGTCCCCTCCCTTGCCCTGCTGGCCACACTTCTCTTGATGCAGCCCAGCACGTGGTTCCTGTCTGGAATGTGTGCACACACTGCAGGCTCATGTTGAGCTTTTCATCAACCCAGACCCCCAGGTCCTTTTCCTCAGGGCTGCTCTCCACCATTCACCACCCAGCCTGGAGTTGTGCTTGGGATTGTGCCTACCCAGGTGCAAGACCTTACACTTGGCCTTGTTGAGTTTCATGAGGTTGGCCTGAGCCCACCTCTCCAGCCTGTCCAGGTCCTTCTGGATTACATCCCTGCCCTCTAGCTGTGCCACACAGCTTGGTGTCATCTGCAAACTTGCTGAGGGTGCACTAAATTCCTCTGTCTGTGTTGCTGACAAAGATGTCAAACAGCACTGGTCCCAGCACTGACCCCTGAGGGATGCCACTTGGCACTGTTCTCCAGGTCGACAATATGTCGTTGATCACAACTCTGCATGCCACCATCCAGTCAATTCCTTACCCACCCATCAAGTCCATGTTTTTCCAGTTTGGTGACCAGGATGTCATGTGGGACAAAGGCCTTACTTGGGTCCAGGTAGACGATGTCAGCTGCCCTTCCCTTGTCCACTGTCACTGTGACTTCATCATAAAAAGCCACCAAATTTGTCAGGCAAGATTTGCCCTTGGTGAAGCCATTGCTGGTTACCACCAATCACCTCCGCTTTGTTTTACATTTGCCTTAGCAGAGCCTTAACACAAGATTATTGTTTCTTCTTGAGTTTGAGGGAGATTTCTGAACTAGTTTCTTCTAGAATTTTGCTTTTGACTGGAATTGGCAATATTTGCCAGTATCACATGGGAATATAGCTATAAAAATGTCACTGTTTTCCCAGAGAACCTACCCTCAAGAAATTAAGTAAGAGGTTTGAGAAGAAAAAAGTTTCAGAAGAGGTAAAGGATCAGCTTCTCATTACTGAATAAAGCCTTTAAAGGGAAGTTATCTTGTGAATTTTGAAGTTAAATCCACTCTCTCACTCTTGAGCTCTCTTGATGAAAGTACAACCTTCCAGTACAGTTCCTCATTTCAATCAAAACTGAATGAATGTGCTTAAAGAATAGTCTTTCTCCCAACCCACTGAGAAGGGAAAGGTGCTCCAGAGAGATGTCAGACTGAAAGTGTGCCATTAATTGCGTGACTCAGTATTGGATTTCTTCACAGAAGTTTTGAAGTGCAATTGGACACATGGATATTATTCCTATCTTTGACCTCCTAGAGGAAGAGCAGGTTCTTCTCTGGCTTTTGTGTTTTGAAGAGTCACATCTTAATACATCCACAAGGGGCAGGAGTATTAAAAGTCACTGTAGTAGTTACTGACTTGTTTGCCTTGAAGACATTGCCTGGCCATCTGTGAAGGGGCATCAAAATGAAACAACAAAGGGAAGAACAGCCCTCTCTAGTAACTGTTTTTATCTTTCTGTTTCTTCATGGATCTTTTCAAGGACCCTTTTTATTGGACATGAATTAGCCTCTTTCTACTGGCTTTATTGCTTCCTTCACACTTGAGTTTGGATCAAAATGGTTAATGCATAGTTATTGCCAAATGTTGCCCATTTTTTTGGCATAATTGTTTTTAAAGTTCCAGTGTTCTAGGATCTGGGATTATGTTGGGAACTAAGTTTGTGTGTGAAAAAATGAACAGTTGTTTGTGAAGAAACTCTTGCTTGAAAAAAATAATCCCTGAAGGCTGCAAAACTATGAAGTAAATGAAGAGTCCAAATGTTATGTATTTTATTTATATCTTGTTATAAAAAAAGACCTTAAGGGCTTTCTGAAGCTTACATTTAACACATGCTAGGTTTTCCTAAAATTATCAGGGAGGTACCATCCATAATTAGTCTTCTTTTATTTTCTATTGTTTTGTATCTGTGCGACACCATCTGCCTGTTGTCTTAATACCATTAAAGATCATGAGTGGAAGCACTGGAGATACTGGAAATAGGGCCAGTTTTAAGTTAGTCAGGTTTATCTCAAGTAAATCACTTCAGTCTGGTACATCTGATAACCTCAAAATATCATTCTCTTGTATTTACACACAAGGTGTGGTTTGGGGATGGATTCCTGCAGTTTCTATTTCAGTGTCTTTGAAAGACACCTTCACATTTGCATTTTGCTTCTAAGTTCTGGAAGTCTTTGTAGCTACTTTCTCCTGCTAAAACTTCATGCAGAGAATTTCAGATTTAATACCTGTTGTACTTACTGAATTCCCAGCTTCACTGTAACACAAACAATTATGTGTCTACAGCTAGGCATCATGATTCTGGGAGAGAACTGGAGGACAGAATACATGGTGAGACTTGGGTCCATGGCTTTGTGCCTGGCATTNCTATGAGGACAGGCTACAAGAGTTGGGGCTCTTCAGCCTGGAGAAGAGAAGGCTTCCAGGAGACCTTAGAGTAGCCTTCCAGTATCTGAAGGGGGGCCTACAGGAAGGCCGGGGAGGGACTATTTACAAGGTCTTGCAATGACAGGACAAGGGGCAATGGGTTTAAACTGGCAGAGGGAAGATTTAGACTGGATGTTAGGAGGAAGTTCTTTGCAGTGAGGGTGGTGAGACACTGGAACAGGTTGCCCAGGGAGGTTGTGGCTGCTCCCTCCCTGGAGGTGTTCAAGGCCAGGTTGGACGAGGCCATGAGTGACCTGTGCTAGTGGGAGGTGTCCCTGCCTATGGCAGGGGGTTGGAACTAGATGATCCTTGAGGTCTCCTTCCAACCTTACCATTCTATGATTCTATGATTATGGTGTCAAATCCTTCTACAAAAGATGACTCCTCAGCTTCCATGTGGAGTGAGATCATAAGAAGAAAAACTTCAGAAAAAGTAATTTTATACAAAGCTGAACTTTTGGGTAGTTAAAAAAAAAAATGTATGCACTGGGTTTTTGTTTACAGTTTGTTTGTAAATATTGTGATTTCTTTAATCCATAGTATTAAGTTTAGCTTACTCTTCCTAGGAAGCTGACACACACATGGCATCTTGTTGTTGAGGGACAGAACCATATGCAGAGAAGACTGGCATATTTCAGGGATGTCTATTAATCTCACTCTTGTAAATGTTCTTCCAAAAGCTGGAGGGGGTGCTCAGGGCCCTGAAGAATTGCTGGCTAAAGGTGTGACAACTGAGTGACCAGCTTCGAAAATGGGCGCTGACCACTGCTCTCAGGGTAAACACAAATAACTGCAGCAGTACACTGTTCCCTGACCCCAATGCATGGTATTCAAATATTTACTGCTGACAATAAGAGTATGTAGACTTGCAGATTTTAGGGGAAGATGGCTGATATGGACAACGTGGGAAATTACAGCCACTTCTCCTGGCTACTTGAGAGGGCGTGAACAGCCCAATTTGCCTATTTTTAAGGCAGGCAGAAGATAGACCCTGTGCAATGCCTGCAGTAAGTCCTGTGGAGTGGGAAGATCTCCCATCTTTTTTTTAATGATACAAGTGAGAAGCTTATGCATTAGAAACAAGAATGTTAAGTGTTGTTGATACTTAGAGTGAAGGTCTCCACTCCGCATAAATAACAGAGAAAAAGGCTAGTGCTGAGACTTAGGCTGGGTCTCACTGTGTGGTCACTGCCTGCTTAATTTCTAACTATTTACTTTTAGTTTTTCCCAGTGTCTGAAAATTTCAGGGTCAACCTGAAGTCAAGACATACTTGTGTTCAGAGAAATCATGCAGTCCTGAGCAGCTTTTGGAATTTCTGATGTTACAGGGCAAAACCAATAGAATATGTCGTGATAACTCAGGATTGCTTCATAAATGTAGTCAACTCCTCCTCTAGATGTTAGGAAAATGTGCAGAGACTTCTTGCTTTGTTTGTGTAGTAATAGTGTGTGCATAGTGGTTGATAGACGAATGGGTTAAATAATCCCCAACTCTCCCTGATAATCTAAATTCTCCATGACAAGAATACAATACAATAAGCCATGGCTGCAGAAGACTGCTTGCCGTGGTAATATGTTCATTATTTAATAACGGGTGGAAAGTGAGGGTGAAAATGCAGAATATTGGTGTTAATCTTCATTAATTTGTCATTAAAGGATGGTAGTGGCTCCACATGAAAAATACACACTCCAGAGGGCTATTTAAAGATGAAAGCCTTTGCAGACAGCTCCTTATCCAGGAGTCAAAGGCCTTATTCTGTTCCTACTTATGTAACTTACTTGCTTTATGATCTTCAATAAATTTAATTCTCTCAGAGTTTAAAGACATTTACTGCTTTCAGAAATGAGAACTGGTGAAGGACTTGAGAGAGTGAATTCAGGAACATGCATGTATGTGTATATGTATCACCTTGGAGCCTTTGACTTGAAGGAGCTGTATGAAAGCCACATATATTTGGTGTTAAGTTCCCTTCCCTAATATTTCAACTGGAATTAAACAGCACAAATGTTCTTTCTTCCCATTACAGAACATATTTATGTACAGTATGTTATTATGCCTGCCATTTGGATGGTTTCAGTAATCAGAACCACTGCATTACAACTTGCTCCTTCTAATGTGAACTGCTGGAGCAAACACAAAGTGGGCTGCCAGTGAGATTCTGCCGAGATGTGTACCACTCCCAGGACAGCTAAATGCCTGAAGGATGGTGGTACTGCCATTGCCATTTAAACATCAGTTTTCTCTACAGACTGGAGGGACGATTTGGTATTGATAAAATCTGCCTTTAATTTATTGAGGATGACTAGAAGGAACAGTACAGAGGAAGTGATATTGCTGTTGGGTTTACTCAGCCTTCAAGCCCTTACCAAAACTGTGGCTGCTGAATGGCTGTTGGATGATCTGCATGAAATGAGGCTGGTGTTGGAATTCAGTTTCCAGTGGGAAGTTTGTATTTCACAGCTAATTAGCACCTGCTGTGCTGCTGGTTTGGCTGCTGGGAAGAGGCCAAAGATTAAATGCTTTTCAAAGATGAATTCACCATTTATCCATACTGGTTGGGGAGGAGAGTAACAGGGAAGAAGTGCATGGGTTTGCTCGAGCTGTTCTGTTCCTGCCTGCTCAGTATGTCTGAAGAATTCCATGGAGAGTGCAAGGTAGCCACAGTACAGTAATGCTAACTCTTCTTGTCTGGGCTAAACATGACGTAGACCTGCTGGATCTGCAGGAGTCAATTCTGTGCCAGCAATGAATGACAGGAAATAAGTTCTGCTTGGTATGAGCTGACCTGGCATAGAGTCCTGCAGGTCTCTGTGCCGCACTCTCTGTGATTCATATTTCTGGGCATATGGTGCAGAGACATGCCTGCTGGGCTGATTTGCTGGGGTTCTGCATTGAACAAAAGTAGCTGAAACATTTTCATTGAGGAAATGGCCCTCAAAAGAATTAGAGACCTGTTTGAGTAGGGATGAATTCTGTTACATCTGAGCTGGCTGTATGCCTTGGCCCTGGAAACGAGGTGAGTGCACACATACCCATTGCTTGTAATAGGAAGGATTTCTTTTTTTCCTTTGTAGTACTCAGAACATGTATACTCAAGCCCCTCTTGGCCTCTCCTTGGTGCACAGGTATAGAAGGCAGAGCACACCCACCACTTTGTCTGTTCTCACATGCCAGGCAAGAGGGAAGTTGTGCCTGGGCTAGCATTGTGTCTGCATCCACACTGGGTAAACCATCTGAAAAAAAGTAAAAATCAAAACAAATTGTTTGCGTAGCTCTTGCTTGAATAAAACAACCTTTCTGTTAAGCGTGGGTTCCTGTTAAAACAAGGACCATGTGCAACTGGTGCCTTTGAAAAAAATAAAAATCAGAAAATAAAACCAATGGATGAATAGAGAAAAACTGACAGTTAATCTAGAACAGAAGGTGCTCCCCTGAAACACTGATCTTGGGTTGCTCTGTTCTTTGTTCTGTGCTGTGTTCAATACAAGTAGATACCAATCACGATCTCTATCCCTCTCCTTTAAGAATATGCCTATCTACCACAGAGAAACTTGCTGCCCTGGGTGCCAGCTGTTCATGCTGCTGTCCCACCCCAGTGGAGAAGCTCTGTGTCTGAGGTGTAGCATACCCAAGTCTGCTGCTGATCACATTTGCTACTAAATTAGGTAATGGTTTAGTATAAATTATTAGAAGTTTAACACCAACATATCCAACATCAAAACTAGCTTGGTAGCCTTTCTGCTACTGTTCAGCAGGACAGGTCTTTTTAATCTGCCCAGAAGCCACTGCATGAAGAGAGAACGTGTTGGTTATTGCTTGGATCATGGGAATATTGATCATGTTTTGTGTACACTGGCTTAGGTCTTGAAGATTTGGTCTTTCTTTTGTTCTTGCAAAAAATGGTGTCAGTCCTTGACAGATCAGTATTCAGTCAGTGGCTGTGCACAAGACCTGTTACTTCAAACAAGAAGGAGTTTTTCTTCTTAGCTTTTGTATCATGTGTATCCATATTAGCACTCAGTACATAGGTGTGTAAGGCAGACCATAGTCACCATCCTTGCAGTTTCTCACTTACTCTGAAGAAAGCATGCTCCATCCATTAACTTTATATAAGACACATGCTTTCCTGGTTTCTAACTTTCTTTAGTCTACTATCTATGATAGCAGTCTTTGCAGTGGTGATTCCAAATGACCCTCTACATTCACCCAGCTGCAGTGAAAGATCCTGCCACTGCTTCCCTATGGTAGGTATCTTCATTTTGTAGCTTCTGCTCTGAACTTCCAGTGAGGATGCTAGACTAAGCAAGTTGGCATAGAGGGCAACTGTGCCACCTTCATTCCTACTGTGAGTCAGTACTTGGCAGTGAAACGTTTTGTCTTTTACTGAGCTTTGTTCAGCAATTTTGAATGATAATACCATGGTTTGTGCAACATCCAAACTTCTCAAATGCCATGTGCTGGATTGTGGGAGCTGCTGAAGAGGTCTCTCCCATTTGGCCCTTTGTAATCTGTACTAAATGTCCTACACTGCTGTTTGTTTTTCCTTGTGTTTTCCCTCTGAACGATAGGAAGGGGGAACATCTCCATCTCCACCCCAAATGCTGTCATAACCAGTCCTAAAGTAGTCATGTTTCATTCCTGAGCATTCACTATGGAGGACTGGCAAGATGAGAAAACCAGAATTGAATCTCAGTGCATTAGTCAACTGTATTTAATTTGCTTTTTAATGTAGTACATAGGATGGCCTCCAAGTAGTGCAGAGTGTTAAGTTGTGGGTGGTAGAGCAAACCTGGCATGAGGAAAGCTTGGTAGATGAGAGGTTACAGCCCTTGACATGTAATCCTTTGATCTGTTTTCTGAGAGTGTAGGAAAACAACCACAGTAACATACACTGTCCAGTGAAAGTCAGTGTGTGAGACAGGCCAAGAAGAGATCTGTGGCATGGTGCCATTTGAGGTCACAACAACCTACTGCTGTTGCAGCAGACAGTGAAAAAGCATTCCTGTTGGAAAGGGAGCCTGCTGCCAATGCATCAAAAGAAATTCTTCAGATGGAGGGAAATTAAGCAAACCAAGTATTTCATTAAGCAAAGTAAGTTGCTTTTACCCTACAAATTGCCTCTTTCCTTGCTCCGCTCCAAAACACAATCTTCTGAAAGAAATCAGTCCCCAACTTGCGATGGTTGGCAGGGGCTGGTAGGGGCCGTTGGTAATGCCTGTTTAAAAACTTCCCCAGATTTAAAAGTAACCATCAGAGCTTTCTGTTTATCACCTTTGTTTGTCTGCTTTGTGTTTCACCAGCTTATTGTCAGGTTCAAAGCTGTTTGGCATGTGGGCTACCTGAAGCTTGTCCCACACCCTTGTCCTGTAGTTTCTGCAGAGGGATATAGTAAATAAGAACAGAACTTTTATTTTATTTGTGCTGACTGCAATAAGTATTGTTTGTCAGGAAAATAATTTAAGTTCACTGCAAACAGTCACTTGATGTCAGTCATCTTGATGTTCCTGTGTAATTTTTAATCTGTTGTAAAGAAATGAGACTTACTTATTCCTTTTGACTTTTTTCCCGAGAACTTTGAAACGGTTGACCAACATATTTAAGGGAAAGATGTGATAAATATTTGCAATCTCCCAAGGAAAGAGGAAGAGGAGTAATTGTTCACAATCCCTCCAAGTATAAAACGAAGCTCAGAGAAGCCATATGCACAGTCAGGAAAGGGAAGTGGTTGAAAGTCCATGTGCATCAAGGAGAATTCTGGGCTTATGGAAGGGAAGATCACTGAAGGCTGCTAGATACATAGAAGCTATACCTGGACACATGAAATCCCGGATTTGAACATAATTAAATGGTAGGAGATAATTTCAGGGGAATATTATATCTGTTTCCTTTGTTCTTATGCTCCTCTTAGGCATCTGCTTAGAGTTAAACTTAGAATCAGGATTTAGAAACAGATGGATTTTTTTTGAGACAAGGCTAAGTGCAAGGTTCTACACTTTGGCCACAACAACCCCAAGCAGCGCTACAGGCTCGGGACAGAGTGGCTGGGGACAGAGTGGCTGGAGAGCAGCCAGGCAGAAAGGGACCTGCAGGTGCTGGTAGATAGTAGCTGAACATGAGCCAGCAGTGTGCCCAGGTGGCCAGGAGAGCCAATGGCATCCTGGCCTGCATCAGGAACAGTGTAGCCAGTAGGACAGGGGAGGTTAGTCTGCCCCTGTACTCAGCACTGATCAGACCACACCTTGAGTACTGTGTCCATTTCTGGGCCCCTCAATTCAAGAGAGATGTTGAGGTACTGGAACATGTCCAGAGAAGGGCAACAAAGCTGGTGAGGGACCTGGAGCACAGCCCTGTGAGGAGAGGCTGAGGGAGCTGGGGGTGCGCAGCCTGGAAAAGGAGGCTCAAAGGTGACCTCATTGCTGTCTAGAACTACCTGAAAGGAGGTTGTAGCCAGGTGAGGTTGGTCTCTTCTGCCAGGCAACCACCAACAGAACGAGGGGACACAGTCTCAAGTTGTGCCAGGGGAAGTCTAGGCTGGATATTAGGAGGAAGTTCTTGACAGAGAGAGTGATTGGCATTGGAATGGGCTGCCCAGGGAGGTGGTAGAGTCGCCGTCCCTGGAGGTGTTCTAGAGAAGACTGGATGAGGCACTTAGTGCCATGGTCTAGTTGATTGGCTAGGGCTGGGTGATAGGTTGGACTGGATGATCTTGGAGGTCTCTTCCAACCTGGTTGATTCTATGATTCTATTCTATGAAAATAATTTTGGACCTTTATGGGGGAGGGAGGAGGACAAATTAGCAGAAAAGGACAAAATCCAGAAGGAAGTAGATTCAAAACTGATAGAATTATTTATGTGTAATCAACATGCTTCTACAATTTAATACATATAATTTGTGTGTGTGTCCGTGCTTGCATAACTTATACCATCTGGTTGCTCTATCATTCACAATGGGTGTCAGTGTAAATTGTGGTTCTGTGGGCATTTCTTTAAGCAGCTATGATGGTTTAGCTGGATTCTGCCATAAAGAAAGCCAGATGGAGGAATGGAACGTAAACTAAAAATAGCCCAGGAAAATAAAAAGCATCAGTTTTAACCTGGTTTTGTTCCTACATCCGGCTGCATACAAGCTTGTCTGATAGCAAGCATTGACAGTGATACTGGATTTTTCACATCTGAAGTGTTTGTGAAACTGCAGTCTCAGGGAAGTGACTATGAAACCACTGCCTTTGTTCTCTGTCACTCTCTCTGCAAGGCATTTGCAGACTGCATCAGAATTTGGCACATTGCTCTGCAGCCAGTGTGTCAAGGTCATTGTCCAGAGAAAATAGGAACATACAAGTTGAAGTGTTTGTTCCTAATGTGAACCTTACTTCAGTTCCTCCAAGTAGCTGCTTCAGATGCTTTGCATCACTTTGTCTTTCATTTCCATTAGAAGTGAGAACTTATTCTTAATGTCTTCTTCCTTTCTCCTCAGATAATCTGATCAAAGCCATCCTGTCAGCAACCAAAGATTACCATCTAACTCCAGCTCTTGACAGGTAAGATGAGACCTTTTAGAATAGAAGTGATTGTTTTCCACATTTCCTCAATAAATATTGCTAGATGTTTTTGCCAGAAATTATTGCCAGTACGTTTGGCTCTGCTCTGGAGGTAGATGAGGAGCGGGAGACTGAGTCTTCTTTCCAGTAAATCTTTAAACTCTGGTAGGACCTCTGTTAAGTCAAACATAAGCAGAAAAAAGCATTTACCTTTTGACTATTTCCTAATATTCAAATGGTGTTACAATACACCCTCTTGCCTCTTTTTCAAATATGTAAATAGTGGGTTTTCAATAAACACATTACTCTTTTCCAATCTTTCTGTCAAAGCAACAGGGCCACAAGAAACTCTTAAAGGGAAAGAAGGGACTGGCTTGTTTTAGCAATGTTTTCTAGTAACCTCGCTCTTAAAGCAGGACTTTGTGATTGTGTTGGACAAGCCTGTGCCAGGATGTGCTAGCAGTCTTCTGGATCCTATGGTATTTGCATTAATAACTTTAGAAGAAGCTCCTTTGATTCTTCAATCCTGTTGTAGAGGTTGTTTTTGAAATTCAATGGCATGTTTGCTATCAGCTTCCTAATGATAGTCCTTTAGTCTTTTCTATCCTTGCTTTTCTGTCATTTGTTCTGCAGTTTTGGTTTAATGCCACCTCCTGAATTAGAGGTAGCTTCTTTCAGAGGTTTTTACTGGGGCACAATCGCTTTTCAAAGTCCTGGTGCTACTACTTTCCAAGCAGTGGTCCTTGAAGCCAGGCTCACAACATAATTCCTGCTTTCTAAACACACTAGGTTCATTTCCTGGCCCAGCTCTCCTGCCCACTTTTCCATGGCAAAGTTCATAAGCTTTTCCATCCTTTCTGTGCATCCTTCGTGTTGATTTTAGAGCTTGCCTGCTGTAGTTAAGAGTCGGGAGTTACTCTCTATGTGGAAGTTTATTCTTAGGTTTTTGCAGTCTTTGTGCTAATTTAGGTTGCTTTGAAGTTTGCCTTGCCTCACAGCAATGACGGATAGGGTTAGCCTTCAGAGTCTGGATTAATTTCAGAAATGACGTCCAGAAGGCAAAATCATTTTACAAATGACCTTCTTAGAGATTTTGCACACAACTGAGTTGCGCCCATCTGGGGTTTATCTCAGCTCTGGTTGGAGAGTTAAGATTTTAATCTGTTGAAAAATCCACATATAGACTCTTTCAGAAGATTGCTTGTGGGAAATTAGCGTTAATGACAGAGGGCAGGTGGAAGATTCTTGCAGTGAAGGTTAATGTAATTGTGACCCTTGCGGCTCACCTGTGTTTTTGAGGACTGGAATGTTTGGGGTTTTTAAAAAGTCATTTCTCAGGAGGCTGTGAAACAGCCACTCTAGCATAAGCTGCTCACTTTGAGCTTTTGTTCTTTATAATGGATTTGGTGCAGAGATAGGAAAGACCTGACACTCCAGCCTTCATGAAATATATGCTAAGTCCCTCATATGTCAAGTCTGAGTGAGACCTACAGAACAGGCTAGAAACAGATTTCTGTAGTACTGCAGTAATGAGATTTGGTAATATATGTGCTGGTAAACACACAGGGGTACTGAGGAAGCACTGTTCCTTGGGAATTTTTGTGATAAATGCAAAGCAGTGGGTGTTGGTGGCATAGTACATGTGCCTTACAGTCAAATACCTCCCAGAGCCCTTCCCAGTGAGCAGGTCTTAGAAAAGATAGAAGCTGATGTGGGATAACAAGCCACAAAGTGAGATCCTAAATCAGGTAGTAGATGGAGTTGCAGCAGAAGGGTAGTTACAAGAGAGAGCTTGGGTATTGTAGGAGGTGTTAGGGCTACTGCAGTGCTACTGTTGAAAACCTACTTAATGAGTAGCTTAGATGAAGACTTGGGTATGCTTCCAGAAATGTTCTTTAGCTATGATCACCAGTGAACTACAGTGCTGGCAGTAATGGTTATCTGCCATTTTGGTTTCCAGAAGAGCCGATGGAGCAGACTGATGAAGGAAGGTTAACTACTGTCTTAAGTTCAAAGCAGAGTCCAACACTTCCCCTCTGTGGCCGTTTCAGTGTGCTGGGAGCAGGGCCTTGAGGTTTGTCTTGCTCTCTTACTGCTCAAGGAGAAAGTCCAGACCTCTCCCATTTGCTCACTATCTTGGAGCAACTGGAAAGGGCCTGACTTAAGGGACCTTTAAAGGTCTCTTCCAAACAATTCTGTGATTGAGAGCTGAGAAAATGCTTTATTGTGAAAGAGCTGTGAGGTACAAGGGGTCAGTCTTAGGAGATCTTGTGATCCCTTCCAATTGTAGGCTCTCAAAAGTCTAGTGGGCTGATTATAGCAGTAGGGAAAAGGCTCCAGGTTTAATTTCTCTCCAGGATGAATCTACACCAACGTTTTCTCCGTTGGCAAAGCCAGTCTAAGAAGCTGCATTTGCTGCTGCCGCTGCTGCCTGCTCTCAGATTGTAGCTCTCTACTTTCTCCTTGTGTTGTTGCTGTTGTTTGAAGAGAGACTTTAAAGTGGGTCACCTAAACAATTCCAGTTTAGAAGTTTTTTTCTCTTAACCTAGGTCATTCCAGTGACCTCATTTGCAGAGCTCCCCTCCTACAGAAGAGTTGCGTTGGCACAGCACTGCAATGGCAGCCCAAAAGGCAGAGGGATGGGAATGGGTGGGGAAGGTGAGCACTGCTGAGCCTATTGAAGCAAGTGCTCATGTAACCATATGCTGCATGCAGCTTTCCCAGGAGAAGGGTGGGAGAGGCAGGAGATGTGAGGTCAGAGCATTGTGTGAGAGCACAGGAAGGAAAAAGGGGATTAGAGGTTTATGGTGGGAGATCTACAAGTCGTCTTTGGTCTTGTCCCCACCCAAGTTTCTCCATTTCTGTCCTCCTTCACAAAACTGTCCCTTGAGATGTTACCTTCACTTGCCACCCATAAGCCTTAGACTTTTTTGTTTGATTATCCCTGTGCCAAAAGGGCATCCTGATGCACCTTTCCTGACACAATGTGCTTGAAATGAGGCAAACTCAATCCTTCCGGGTCTGCATGCACTTTTCATCATCCCAAAGGAGCTTTGCCAACTCACTCCAACTAATCCCTCCATTGTGAGTAGAGTTGTGTTAATACCTAGCAGGAGCTGGAGGGCATGTGAACAAATGCTACGCTTGATGCCTGTAACATAGTGTAAGTGATGCTGAGCTTGCTTTATTTTCTTTATGGCTCCTTACTATGGCACCCTTGTGTTGAACTGCTTGAAGTAACCTGCTCCTGCCCCAGGGCAGAAGGTAGGTAAAGCTGCATTTGTGTTTGTGAGGGTAGTTGTAATTCAGATCTGAGCTTTTCTGGAACAGATTGGAGATCCAAAGGATTTTGTCTAGAATCGATATCCTCTTCTGTCAGAACTGGCATGGCTTTCTCCTTAATGCAGATGTTAGTGAGCCTCATCTTTGACACTTCTGATTTCTCTTGCACTCTGTTGGCATTTCCTGGCCCCTTTATATCACTTACATTTTCAGTGTTTGCTTTAGTGGCTCCTTCAATGGCCTGTCCCTCATTCTGCAACTTGATCAGGGCTTAGTTTCAAGTTCTGTGGCTCTTCTGCTGACTTCAGTGGATTTGGGGTTAAATCTCTTCAGTAATTTCCTATGAAGAGACATAAACATAAAAATCTGACTGACTCTTTTGTCCACAACTACCTGAAGGGTGGTTGTGGCCAGCAGGAGGTTGCTTTCTTCTCTCAGGCAACCAGCATCAGAACAAGAGGACACAGTCTCAAGCTGTGCCAGGGGAAGTTTAGGCTCGAGGTGAGGAGAAAGTTCTTCACTGAGAGAGTCATTCCCCACTGGAATGCGCTGCCCAGGGAGGTGGTGGAGTCACCGTCCCTGGAGGTGTTCAAGGTGGGTTTGGACGTGGCACTTGGTGCCATGGTCTAGTCTTGAGGTCTGTGGTAATGGGTTGGACTTGATGATCTTTGAGGTCTCTTCCAACCTTGCTGATACTGTGATACTGTGATTACCTCCAGGTGGCAATGAAGGAAAAATGAGCGTTTGAGCTTGTAACTAACACAGTGTTTACTAATGCAGTATGTAAACTAACAAGTGAGAAAGGAACTTGATAGAGCAGTAGAGGAGATATGTGTGTTCCTCTGCCTCGAGCTGATAGCACCGGTTTAAGCAGCAGCAAACAGATCAAATCAGAATATGCTTAGCCTCCCTAAGCACTACTAACCCTAAAGATGTATTTTTTTAATCATTCTTCTGTATCTTTCCTCAAAGCCTTTAGTTCCAAGGTTGCGCAGAGGAAGGCTTTGTGGTTTTTCTCCCCTGACAGATCTCTAAAATGCTTTGATAAGAGAGGAAAAGGAAGTAGCCATTGCTGCAGCACATACATGTGTTTACAGTGCTATTATTGTTCAAGAAGATCTGTGTGAATGCTGGTTTTGGTGTAGATTAACTCAACTTCTGAGAATCTGTGCCAAGTGACTATACATCTGGCTGTAGTTTCTCGCTTAGGGCTTTAGGGAAAGTCTATCTGGTGTGGAAAGTCTATGACCCTTCCTCATACCACCCTGGTAGCAAACTGGAACCTGGGCTGTGTCCTGTGTGTTCAGTCCTTGAACTCTTCTGGAAAAGAAATACAGCTTTGACGTACTGTGTAAACAAACAAAAAGATGTTTGCACACTTCTTTGTGGAGAAACAGTTGAGCTGTAACTGATACTGCTTGCATGATGTGTTTCTTCAGCCAGAAACTTGCCTGAAGCCAGCAGTGACTTCACAGATTTCCCATACTGGGGCATCATCAGTCTATACTGGTTGTGAAGGAGCCCAGCTACGTTGCTGCCAGTTGTCCAGACTTCTGGGCAGAAGTCCCTGGTCAAGTTCCTGACATCCCAGCTGAATGCTTCCCTTTCACAATGCCATCAGGGTGGCCCTGCAGCCTTCTCACTGTCCCACAGTGTGATTGCCCAAGATGGTAAAACTAAGCCAGCTCAACCTTCTGCCTGTCTTGATCAAAACAGTCCTGACTGCCCAAGCTTCATGTAGATGCCTGATATGCAGAACCTAGGCAAAGTCAAAGACTCACCATATCTTCATGATGCACCTGAAGAGGAAATGACCTCAAATTGCACTAGTGGAATTTTAAGGTTGGGTATTAGGAAAAAATTCTTTACGGAAAGATTATAATGCATTGGAGTAGACTGCCCAAGGAAATGGTGGAGTCACCATTGCTGGGGGGTATTTAAAGACATGTAGATCACATTATCACAGTATCAGCGAGGTTGGAAGAGACCTCAAAGAGCATCAAGTCCAACCCGTTACCACAGACCTCAAGACTAGACCATGGCACCAAGTGCCACGTCCAAACCCACCTTGAACACCTCCAGGGACGGTGACTCCACCCCCTCCCTGGGCAGCTCATTCCAGTGGGGAATGACTCTCTCAGTGAAGAACTTTCTCCTCACCTCGAGCCTAAACTTCCCCTGGCACAGCTTGAGACTGTGTCCTCTTGTTCTGATGCTGGTTGCCTGAGAGAAGAAAGCAACCTCCTCCTGGCCATGACCACCCTTCAGGTAGTTGTAGACAGCAATAAGATCTCCCCTGAGCTTCCTCTTCACCAGGCTAAACAATCCTAGATGTGATACTGAAGGGCACGGTTTAATGGTGCCCTGGCAGTGCTGCGTCAATAGTTAGACCTGACTATCTTAAAGGTCACTTCCAACCAAAATGATTCTAATGAAGAATCACAGAATGTCAGAGGCTGGAAGGGACCTCGAAAGCTCATCCATTCCAACCCCCCTCCCAGAGCATGATCACCTATACCAGATCATACAGGAGCGCATCCAGGCAGGTTTTGAATATCTCCAGAGAGGGAGACTCCACAACTCCCCTGGGCAACCTGTTCCAGTATTCTGTCACCCTCACTGTAAAAAAATGCCTCCTCGTGTATAAATGAAACTTCCTATGCCTCAGCTTCCACCCTTTGCCCCTTGTCCTGTCATCAGACATCACTGAGCAGAGCCTGGCTGCATCCTCCTGGCACTCACCCTTTACATATTTATAAACATTGATGAGGTCACCTCTCAGTCTTCTCTTCTCCAAGCTAAAGAGCCCCAGATCCCTCAGGCTCTCCTCATAAGAGAGATGTTCCATTCCCTTAATCATCTTTGTGGCTCTGCACTGGACTCTCTGAAGCAGTTCTGTGTCTCTCTTGAACTAGAGGGCCCAGAACTGAATACGGTACTACAGATGCGACCTCACCAAAAGCAATCTGCACCTGAGTACTGCCTTCTGAGTTGTCAACAGAACCTTCCAGCTTTGTGATGAGAGTGGGCAGAGAGCTTTTGAAAGAGATTTAGAAAATGCCACTAGAAAATCGAAGATTAGACCTTGCATCAAGAAGATGGAGGTTGCATTCAAATATGTCAAGGCCACAAGGGTATTAAGAATGGTCCAGACCTGAAGCTAGGCAAAGGTGATTAACCTGTCAGTTAATGGCAGAACCATTCAGTTAAATATTCATTTCATTTTTTGTAGTAAAGATAGAATGATGTTGTCCAGCTTCACAGTAACAATGAAATGCTTTGTGTAGTCTTAGTAGTAACTCTGAGGATGTTAATTGACAATTATATGTATTTTTAAATCAGAAAGCACTGAAAATTTCCTTAAAGAGTTGAAAAATTCTTTTTGTTATTACTCTTTGCTTTTTAATCACTCTTGGAATGTTGGATAGAACAACAAATGCTGTGCCACTCCTAAAGGAATAAGGGAGAAGCAAAGAGAGGGCAGTAAGTTGCTTAGCTGAATTTTGCAGGAAACATCCTGGAAAGTTAGATCTGGGACAGAGCTAAGAAGTTGCAGCATAACGTTGTGGTAGACCTAAATAGGCCAAAATAGGCTTATACATGTCCTGGCTTACTCAGACATGTTTTTCTGCTCTCCTCCCCTTCTGCTATGGGGAGAAGCAACCGCGGGAAAGAGGACAAAGAACCTGGAGTCACTGAGTCTAAGGACTGTGGCTTGCCCAGACATGTTCCCCTTCTCCCCCTCCTTCTGTGCTGGGGGAAGCAACCATAGGAAAGGAAAACAAAAGCCCTGGCTTCACCTGATATGTTCACACTTGGCAAAGTGCCATCCTGCTTGGTTAATCTATGTCCAAAGGCCAATTAGTCTTGGGCTGCATTGATAAAAAGGAATGAGCAGGTAACACAAGGTGCTCTCTGCCGTTGTATTCATGCCTGCTGCTGCTGCCTCATTGCATCCTGAACTGCCTGGAAACTCCACTGCCTCGAGTTTTTACCAGAAACAGGCTCTAAATGCCTGCAGGCGATCGGCCTGCACAGCCAGCATGACATTGTGCCAAGCCTGCATATGGCATCGCATCCTGCCTGCCCCTTCATGAGGCTTCTGGTGAATCTGGAATCAAGAGGAACCAGGTCAGAGACTGTGCCAGACTCCCAGCTGCCTGAGAAAGGAGCCTGGGAAAACTCCAAAGCCTCTAACGGCTTTGAGATTACCAACAGCAACCCTGCCATGTGCTTTGGGTACTGTCTGATAATATTTTGTGAGTAAATACATAAAGCCTCTTGTAATTAACTAATTGCCTTCTGCCATAAGCGGAAAGGAGCCTCCTGCATCCATCTGGTGGCTAAGCAGGATAATGATCTGCAAGTGGTATAGTGACCACAAGAACCTTCTCTTCAGTATAATGTTTGCATTTGCTAGGTACCTCTTAAAGAGTTCCAGTTTTGCCTGTTCCCTGTGTGTATAAATTTCCAAACTGTGCATTTCAAACCTTGTAAATAAGTTTTCTGGCGAGATTTAATGTTAGTAAACAACCTTCATAGTTATTAAACAATCTTCACCTGGATATCAAAATTAGTATCGATTATTAATTTTGCATCATTCGTAGCACTTAATCAACATAGGCTATCTTGGGTTTTGTCAAAATGAAATCTTGTCAAGTAGAGGATATATTTTTTTAGATGAACTAGAAGCATGGTTGATAAAGATAACCTTTAAAATGAGGATCTTTGAGGTCTCTTCCAACCTTGGTGATACTGTGATACTGTGAAAAAATACAGGCAGTAGTTTTTTTGCTCTGGTCTGTTACTTTTCAGGAATTGACTATGTCACACAGCTTCAAAAAGTTACTGTCAGTGTTGAGAAATAATCCTTTAGTGACACTTCTAGTGTAATCCTACTGACAGGCGTTCACGGTGGCCGAAACCAATCTGGAGGAAATGTAAAGTTACACTAGGAAAATTTGCCAAAGT
This sequence comes from Ramphastos sulfuratus, assembly GCA_013399055.1. NCBI lineage: Eukaryota > Metazoa > Chordata > Aves > Piciformes > Ramphastidae > Ramphastos > Ramphastos sulfuratus. Next base: position 148,245 of record WBNM01044352.1, on the reverse strand, counting down.
GAAAGCCTGGGGAAGTAAGGAGTTGGAGAGCCAGGTCAGTCTAGGCCTTTTCATAGGGCCTTTACTGGGGCCAAATAAGGTCTGACATCTCAGAGGTGACAATGCAGATTGTGCTTACAAGATGAGAATTCTATTCTGCAAACAAATGACTGTAAAAAGAGCATTGGAATGATCTATAAAAAAATCTCTGTTTAAAAGGGCCCCTGCTTTGAGTAGCATTAGCTCCGCATGCTGGCCTTCCAGAGTCAGTGCTTCGGAGATCTGGGGAGAAGTTGAAAATGGTTGAGAGAAGTACTGCAAATGTGACTCAAGATCTAGGAGAGCTGTTAGACTGTAAGAGATGTGATGAGCTTGCTACAGTTTGTATGGTCAAGAGAAAATTAAGAATGGGCTTTGAGTCTGAAAGTACTGTGTGGGAACAGGGCCAGGAAGAGAGGCTGCTGGAACAGTTCTGGCTGGTGGAACTGGTTCTTTTGTCTCATGTGTTGTGCCTCATGCTCACCGGTCTGACCTATGACTGATTATCCACATAGAAGCAGATGTTTACAGGCAGTGGTTTGTCAGTAGGTGGATTGCATGCAGATGTGGAAGGGATTGCTGACAGTAGATGGTGCTTTAATTTAACAGAACAGGGAAGAATGCAATTAAGTGCTTTGAGGCTGAGACAAACACATCTGTGTTCAAAACTGCTAAGAGACAGCATCCTAACAGTAAGAGGGAAAGGTATAGAGGGGAATGTTTGTAGCTTGTAACTTTTAGATTTCAGTATGGTATTCTTCAAAGTGTGAAACTGAGAAGAGTCATGGCTCAGAGACAACAAACAGAGAAATTACCATATTTTATCCATCAGTCTTTTGTAAAGGGGGTCAAATTTCCTTCTGGTAATCATCAAAAGAGCACATTTTCATCTGAAATTTTACCTGGCCAGAACTGAAGTATATGTATTTTTTCACTCCCACAACACCTTTCCTTAAAGATTTTGACAAAGCTGTTACTATCCTTGTCACTCAGTTGCATGTACTTGGGGATGACTCCCTTCCCTGTGTGACAAAATACACAGCCTGGACCACATCTTGTATGCTTTCTCCTTGTCACCAGAACTTTTTTTTTTTTTCCTCTGCCATTGTAAAATATTTCTCTGTTGTAGTGTGATTATTGTAAGCATCCACACCTCTTCAGCCCCTAGAGACACAAGCGCTGGACAAATATGTCCATCTTCTTGAGGAAGTATTTTTTCTTTTGGAAAAGCTGGGATCAACAGTGAAACTATCTAGGCTGGGGAAGTTGTTCCAGCTCATCTTGGTGCTGTTAAGTCTGTGCATACCTCCAGCTAATGGCTCTGTCAGCAGAGTAACCCTCAGTGGTTTAACTGAGTCTTTAAATGCACTCCCGCCTCACTCTACAAAGACAGACCCCACATAAGCAGAGCTTTCCTCATGCTGACTCTTTAGACTGATCACAGCAAGGACAGCCTAAAAGAGACCAGTCAGCTGTGCCTGGGACTCGGAAGGTCGTCCAGAGATCTGCTTCAAACAACCTTGGACTCCTTCCGAAAAAGGCTCTGCAGACACGTATCCCTTCGGTGAACTACCAGAGATGAAGGCATATTGCCAGAAGAGCCAGCTGCATTTGGGATTAGATGGCTTGAAAGAAGTCCTCTCTCTGTCTTCAAGACAAAATCACTTTTTAACATCTGCTGCAGAGAGTTTTCGTGACTTTCAGTTCCTGTCCTTTTTCCTGTTCATTTGTTAATTAAGGTTATTTTCCTTCCCCTTCTTCACCCATTGTGTCTTCTTATATGTTTCCTGCTAGACAGAAATAGGAGGAGGATCCTTTTTCTATGCATTCCTTGTTTTTCTATCTCTTGAAGTCTCACGATAACTGCAGCAATTTTGCACTCAGCAAGGTGAGCACACCCCAAATAACCTGAAAAGATCTGCCTGCACTCAGAAAATTGCTTGGAGAGAGTACTTCCTCACTAAGCCTTTGGTTTATTGTTATTTCAGTGCAAAATGAATAATGAGACAATTTAAGTAAACAAATGGGTTTGATTCAAGCCCATCATACCGGGGTGTGGGGGCAGAGGAACTGCTTGTCCTGACAGATCATCTCATTAGGCCCCACGTGGCATGATGTGTTGAAAGCAGTTTATCACATGATGGGCATGATAGGGTGAGCTGGGGATCAAGTGTATCTCTGTCCTCCCGTTAATTCTTAATACTTACAAAAGGTTTCCTGTAGTTCTCAGATAGGTGCAAACTAAACATGCACAGCTCAAGGTGTCTGCAATTGTGTTACAAAAATCGCCTCTTTTCTCTCTTTCTTCCACAGTCTCAGCTGCCGACGATGTATTATTGTGGGAAATGGTGGAGTACTTGCAAATAAGTCATTGGGGTTAAAAATTGATGACTATGATGTTGTCGTCAGGTGAGTCTTGGGCATCACAACTTTCTCGTCACATACTCAGTTTCTGTATCAGTTTACATGCTGCATGTGCAAACATTAAACCTGCACTTGTGATAGTATCCATTTGTATGGAAGCATTAGCTAATATGGAGGGGAAAAAGGAACAAAATGAGAATATAGATGGTTGTTAGATCAAGAAATAAAGGCACTCCTCAAGCAATCCATAGCTGTTTGGGAGTGTGGTAGCTCCTGTGATCCTACCTGAGTCTTCTCTAAAAGGTCCTTTCTAAAAGCTGCTGTTTTTGTAGTGCCCTTTGGTGGTGAAGCAATAAAGTATACTGTTAGATCTGTCCCAGGTATTTCCTCTAGGTATCTCAGGGAAGCATTATTGGTCATACATATGTACCATTGCCTGGGACATAGACTTCATGGTTAGGGTGGAAAAATCCTTAGTGCAGAATAGGGTCTTAAGAAGCAGTAAGCTTCTATGAGTGAGGACCCAGTAATGATTAAAACAGCTGTAGATGCACCCTGGGAACAGTGAATACTTTGTCTCACTGTGGATGATGATGTTGAAGGGAGCAGAAGCTGCATGGCATAGGAGTAGAAAGAAAGGACCACAGTCAAAATTAGGACTTCCTGTTTTGCTGAGGACCCAGGTCATCACCACCTCAGAATGCCTGAAAAACATGCTGATATTTGAAATCACAGGTCCAGTCATAACTCTTAGTAATAAATCTCTCAAGTCAGGGTGGTCTGGGTGACTGGAGATTACCAAACATAATACCTGTGCTAATGGAGAGTGAAAGAAAAAGTGTGTAGGAGGGAGGGAGGAAACGCTCTAGAGAGCTACAGACCCATTAGTTTGACTTGAAAAAAAAATGCAGAGCTTTATAGCAGGTTCTGCATCATGAGTAACAAAATATTAAAATAATAAATAGCAAAAGTGGGATGGACCTCAGTGTAAGTTTATAAAAACTGTTTTACCTTGGTCTAAGTTGGTAATTTTTTTCGTTAGTAAGATAACTGATTTCATATTAAAGGAAATGTAATTGATATCATCTCTCTGAACTTAGTCAACCATGAGATGTGGTAGCAAATAGCAAATTCTTAGGTAAGGTGGAAGAAAGAAAGGAGTTAGTGAAAGAATTTAAGGCACAGTGAAGGTATCATTTAGCATGGCCTCCTTTCCCTCCCATGTGCTAGTAATGGGCACATGAGGTAAGAAAAGAATGTACACAGAGTAATAAATACTCTTTAACTCTGGACAAAAAGATCGAAAAGGTCCCTTTCAGTTCTTCGATGTTGTGAATGGGTTCTCTGTTTTCCCAGCAGTGCTCTGGACACAGAGATACCTGTCCAGAACAGGGTGAAACTTTACAGCTCTTCTCCTAGTTCACTTCACTGTCAGTTGTTAGCAAAGAGCTCTTACTACTCCTCATAATCTGGTGACTTGCAGTTACTTGAGCTGAATTAAAATTCAGTTACAGCCTTTTCTTCAGCTACAGCTGTTAAAAAGGTAGTAACAGTACAGTTTCAATCCATCTGGACTAAGCCACCCAGTAAGATTTATGTCAGAAAGTCCAATATTTAATTTCCAAGTGAAAAGTTCAAGTTTTTCTTGCCACATCAGTAAATCTAAGTCAGTTTGCAAGCTGAGAGGATAAGAGGGCAACTAAGCACCTGTGATGTCTGCAGGATGGATAAAGGAGAGAAAAATCAACTGTAAAGGTTAAATGAAGCCAGGTGCTTGAATGTGGGACTGAGGAGATGAGAGGAGACCTCGTCTTAAATATATCAAGCTGCTTCCTTTATTCCCATGGAAGCTCAGTAAGTCACTTGTGTTGTAGTGTCCTTTTTCATGGGTTACAAAACTTGTTTGCAGGATCAGATTTGGAACCTAGGATTTGAATGTTAAGGGGAAAAATGTGGTAAATTTCTGGACAAGGAGTGCCACAGCAGTATGTGGAGTTTTTTGAGGCTTGATGTGTTACCATATGAGGATCACTATTCCAGCAAGAAATTTTCATCTTGTGGTGAAGAGAGTTAGATAAGCTTTACAATTTTAAAACAGCTTGGAGTGAGTAGTTACTGTTCTTCTTTACCTGGATATTACCAGATTTCAGTGCAGATGTTATTCCCAGCTGTCACATTGTTTACCTGGCAGGAGCTTTTTCTGGCAAGTCAGTCATTGGTGCTCTGAAATACCTCCTTAAAATAGATTGCAGACAAGGAAAAGCAAATGTGTACCAGAAATTCCTGGTTAGGAGAAGATAGGAGATAGTGATATTTGAGAGGATCTTCATGGTGCCACGGTTAGGAGTTAGTGTCTCTAAGCTTCTTATGTCATCAGTGGATACAGAAGGAAAAACGCTCCAAATCTCATTATGGAGAAACCTACCTATCCATGGGCAGTATGAGGAGGCCTGACACCTGAACAGGTTTACTAAGATTTTGCTGTGTTTATAACCACCAGCATGTTCTGCCTGAGAAAGGGTTGGAGCTGTGTAGTACATGCCTTCATCAACACAGGTTGTGGCTGCCAGAACTTTCCCTGCCCTATTGCTTGTACTACCCCTGGGGCACTAACCATGAAGCTGACAGTGCTGGCTGCTTAGTTCAGGACTCCAGGTCTATGACTCTGTCAGCAGCTTACACTCTGGCCCTTCACTGGAGACCCAAGCTCGTTTTACTTGGGGAAATGGTTTGTTTTGTTTCCAGTCTAGATAGAAAGTAAAGGTCCCAATTTTAGGGAGCTCTAAAAAGGTAAGCTGCAAAATGATGAACCCAGCGGCTGGAGGTAGGGAAAACCCAGCCAAAGAACTACAGGTGACACTTGAAACTCAACTGCAGACACTAACCTTCCCCTCAGCTTCAAGAAGACAGATAAAGATATGCATAATTAACTTTCTTTACATAGAATTCTGTTGTATTTATCTCTGTTGCCTTCAAAACCACATGCTTTTAGATTATCTAATCTAAATTTCTTTGGGGTCATCTGCCCCAAAGAAACAGAATGCTGAAAGCTTAAATAATACCATAGCAAAAGTGGTGATGTGTGAAAGTGCCATCAGCAACAGGGTTTTGAAAAAGCAATAAATCTGGCTGTCTGGGCCCACTGTTTTTGCAGACAATTAGTTCTAGATACCTCAAGCTCAGAGTACAAAGTCAGTGTTTCTAAACCACAAAAAAAACCAACAACCTTAATCTCTTGTATGAATTGTGGTGGTACCAATTCTTAAGTTGTTTTCCCTTTTACTTTTATATTCCTAATGATAAAAGAAGTATTTTTACTGTAATTGTAGGAATTTATTCTCCTTAGTTCTGAATCCAATTTCATATTGTACACAGGGATTTTCTTCTACTAAAAGGTTTCCCACCTAAAATGCTTACCCAGGCTGAAAAAGACAAATCCAGATCCTCATTAACATTCCTACATGGTAAAATTTTGCACTCCATAAGCACTTTCCAGTATATTGAACTACCCCAAGTCAAGGAGGCTGCAATAATTCAAGTAGGCAATACTGTTCCATCAGGGGCTTCTGTTTGATATCAGCAAGATTTGTATTCCAAGTTACTTGAAACTTCCTCAGCTTCGAGTTTCTAATTTTGCATAGAAGCTCTGAATAGCTTTAGTGTCATGAAAGTCACCATTGCTATTAATGCCACTTCGTTTCTTAGAGGAAAAAACTTTGTTCCTGAGGGATGTTTTAACAAAAGCACAGCTAAATATGTAGCATTCCCATAGAAATCAGTGTGCCCAAGAGCAAAGCTCTGTGTACTTGGGTGTTTTCAGAGTGGAATGCACTTCTACAGCAGAAACTCCTCTAAGTCAGTGAGACTGCAGTGTTGCTGAGCCTTACCATATCTGTGCAGCGCAGCTTCCTCCTTTGCATTGCCCTGGCAGAGTAACTCACCTTCTGGATGGGCCAGTTTGGGGAATTAAACCAACTGGAGATTGTTCCTTTGAGTTTTTTAAAAATAATTAGCTGGCTTAGTTCTCTAAACAAACTTAACTGCAGGTAGGATGAGCACTGTAAGCTCTGGATTGGGCTTGGAGCATGAGTCCAGTTTCAGTTCACTTAAACTGCTACGGAGCTGCACCCTCTGTTTCAGCACAGTCTTGCAGAATCCAAGCAAGATATCCCAGAAGCAACAGGATGTTGGAATAGTTATGCTTAGTTTGTAAGTACATCTGCATAGACAGTATTTTCCAGTTTCCTTTTCCAATGCTACCTACTCAATTTAAATTACAAGAGTGGATGTGCAGAAATGGTTTGTATTACATTAAATAAATAGCTTCTGATTAAGCTGTTGTCAGTCGGTGTAAAAGTTCATAAATACTTGTGATGAAGAACTGCAAGAGTTAATGCCTGCTACTATTAACAGCTGTGTAGAGGGAGCTCTTGCCCAGAGCGATTGCTGTATCGTCAACATGCTGGAGTGTAAGTGGGAATCCATGACAGGGTTTTCTCTGGTTGCCCTGCAGGCTGAACTCAGCTCCAGTGAAGGGCTTTGAAAAAGATGTGGGTGGCAAGACAACTCTCCGGATCACATATCCTGAAGGTGCAATCCAGAAAATGGAGCAGTATGAGAAGGATTCCCTGTTTGTTCTGGCGGGATTCAAATGGCAGGATTTCAAGTGGCTGAAATACATTGTTTACAAGGAGAAAGTGGTAAGAACACCGACAGCTGAAATTGTGAAGGTCACCTAATTAGAAATGGTGTGCAGACATGGTATCACAGTCATATTTGCCACGTTTGGATCTGAGGAGAATTCCTTTGCATGTCCTGTTTCATTTAAGTGAAGGCTTTTTTTGTTTCCATGGACTTCTGCTTTAATTAAATATGTTTTACAAAGACATCTCTCTGTAACCTGACCTTACATCACAGATGAGGCTTTCTATTCAAGATTAGTGTATACTATGAACAATTCATTTAGTTGTTACTTATTTTAAAGAGTGTATGAAAGGACCAGATTTTGCATGGATTTTACAGACTCTTGGGATTTAAGGGCAGAGGAAGGAAAAGAGCAATGGAAAGGGGAAGAAATGGGAATTTTAGGTTAAGGATGTAATGGCCCAGGAGGGGAAGAGCAGAAAGCATCAGCACAACGTCTCAAAAAGGCTACAATCCACAGACTTGACCACGTGAATAGCACAAGCCATTATATTTTGCCTAGTTATTGCTACATTCAGATTCATGATTTGCATTTGGCTAAAGCATCACCCACAAGAAAAATATCAGGTATAATTTTGAAACACTGAAATGGTGAATCCACTGCTTTCTCCATGTAAATATTTTGTCCCAATCAGTTGCATTACTGCCCTTCTGAAACACCATTAGACCTGTTGCTAGTGAGGGTTGTTCTCTGTAATTCACCAACCCTAAATGAAATCAAGTTGTCATCAATGGATTGTAATCATTCAGTGGATGATTTGTCTGTTGTCATGAATCCAGTATAAAGGCCCTCTTAGTTCTTGTTTTACTAATCTTACATATCTGTTTTCAAATGTTCTTTAATGATTTTTCAACAAATAACCAGACACTCAGATTAATATTCAGAGGTTGAGAAGTTATATCACGTGTATAGAGACAGAGGAGGTTGGCAGCTCAGCACATTCAGAATGAAGCAGTCTACGAATATAATTGTATACAGATATTACAAAGATGGCCTTAAGGGCTCATACTTTGCTTGTCTCACACTGGCACCAACTTGCAATTGTTCTCCTGGTACCAGACAGATGAAGTTACCTGTCAGCCTCTAGGCAAGTACAAGGGGGCTTTCATGACATGAATAATTGAGTCAAAAAGCAATTTTCTGTGCTCTGTGTCATTCTCTTGTTTTTCATTCAGGGCAAAGGAAAGCCCTGGCAGTGTCAGTGCCCTGCAACCTAAATGCAGCTGTAAGGACTCCTAGTGTTCAGCATGAAATTCGAAGGATGGGTTGGTTTACTTCAAAGCAGATTGAATTTCTACCTAATGTGGTTATAACTACATTACAGACACGTAGTCATAACTACATTCTAATGTGGTACCCCCTGCCCTTGGAGTGATGTAACAAATAGTTTGTTAAAACTTGCAAGAAGACTGGAAACTGAGTGCTTCAGTGCTCAGTGTGGCACAGAGAACTTCTTGCATTGCAAGTTACTTCAGTGCTCTTGTGGATGTCTCCTTATCCCTCATTTCTTTGGAGTAAACAGTAGATTTTTTTCAGGTCTTGTAGGCGGTGATCTCCGGATTTGTTTACTTCCAGTTTCTCTTACTTCCAGTTTCTCTTATGAATCCCTGCAGTTGATTCATCTTTTTCCTAAAGAGCAGCTCCCAAAACTGGATGAAGTATAGCAAATAGAGAAGAGCAAACAGCTGCCTCACTAATCTTGCAGTTCTCATACATCCGCTGTTTTGACTGCATTTTCCACTGTGGCATGGGACTGAAGATGAGCATCCTGTTCTTTGAGATTCCAGGCCTCAGGAAGAACTGAGAAGCAGCTGCCTCCCCAGCTCTGCAACCTGTGCTTGCACCATTGGCTCTTCCTGTCAAAGTGCAGCACCATGCACTTGTCCCTACCATTCTTTCTTTCAGAACACTTTCTCCAGTTTGCCAAGTTCCTTTGGCAGAGCTTTCCAGCATACCTGCCATTCTTTCCAGATTCATATCCTCTACAGTTTAATAAGCAAACTTGTTACTCTGTCATCCAGGCTGACAATGAAAACACTAAGGAAAGTTAGTTCCTAGGCAGACCCCAAAGTAATAACATCCTTCTCTTTCTACAGTGAACCTGCTGAGAACTCCCCCTGGATTGCCTTTTGGCCACTTGTGAACTTGTATCACAGTAGTATCATTAATAACATTTTTGGTGTGTTGTGAAAGTGATATGTCAGAAGGCCTTACTGAATTCCAGTTCATGGCTTACTTCTCCCCTGTGATACTTTTTTTTGCCTTTATAAGGAAATACTGGATTGAGTTTTTCCAATAATGATTCTCCCTTGATAAATCTACCTGGGTTAGTCTTTGTTGTTCTTTCAGGTGCTTACAAGTAATTAATCTTGCTAATCTGAGAATCAATAATAAACCAACTCTCCTTTTCTACCTTCTTAGGGCTAGGCACTACTTTTGTCCATTTTTCAGTCCTTTGACATTCTACCTCTTCTATAGAGATTCCCAAAGAGAATCATTGCTGAGTTTTGAGGCTGCTGAGCCAGTTCCTTGAATATATTAGTCCAGATGACTTGTCCTCTCTAGTCTGATCCTTCTCTATTTGAGGCTGAGATCTTGCTGTCACTGGCTTTAGCTGCTAGCAGGTGGCTAACAGCTGCTTTCTAGTGGAAACCAATGCAAGAAGTGCTGCCTCTTAGCTAGAAGAAATGACCTGAGAGTCCTAACAGTGTTCTGGCAATGAAATGTAAGCATCTGTTTGTTCTGGTAGTGAGCATTAGTATTTTTATCAGTGTGTGGTAAGTTCAGAATGACAAATGCCTGCCAGTGCTCTCTGTGGAGAGTTTCTGTTTCTCTCTCAGCTGATTTGTCAGAGAAAAGGGAATTTCTTTCCCGGGTTCATCTAGAGGCACTTGCTTGGCCTGGGACCTCTCTATGCCACTGTTGCTTATTCCGTATGTGACATTAGGCCTGTCCCTCTGCAAGACTTCATCCATAAACCAGTGGTTACAGTCAGGAGTCTGACCTCTAGACAGAGGTAAGGGAAAATGGAAGCATCCTGCCAAAGAACGCGATTGCTGTGGAAATGGACACATTCCTCAAAGAAAAGGGCTGAACTCTGCCCTCCAATGTTTCTTTTGTCCCTGAATGTTGATGGCAACTGCACGTGTCCATGGCACAGTCACAGGTAGGGTATCAGACTTTTTCAATTCCTTCAGACACCAGACCTGGGGCTGCTTGGACCTACTTTAGCAGAGATTCTGGGCCAGGTACTGGGATCCTTGCTTAGTTCTGTCTCAAGTGAAATCAAAGGAGTTTATCTGTGGACGAGTAAATAAAAGGCAAATGGCTATTTATTACTGGGATCAGTGGTCAGATAAGCTTATTTTCCCTGCAGCTGAGAAGGATTTACTCTGTGTTATATTAGTCTTTTGGCAGCACTTGCGTACTGAGGAAAGGATAAGTGCTTTGTAGAGAGGAGGATTTTCAGGAGTTGTTAGAAGGGAAAAAAATAATCAATGTGGTGCGGAAGCAGCTGCAGAATGGTGAGGCAGAGAATTGGATGTGTTATATACAATCTGGTGCAACAGCCTTCTGGAGGTCTGCATGATGCCTCAGTGCCCTGGGAGGCACAGTAGGCAGAAAGAGGAGCAGTGGAATATGGACCAAAGAAAAAGTAAAAGCTTGGTGGCTTCTTACTTTGCAGTGAAACAGAAATATCTGGAAGCAAATAAAAATGTAAATTAAAATATTAAGTCTGGAAAAAGGACAGCAGCCAAACAAAGGTACTCTTCATTATAGAGTTCTGGGAGAGCTGGCACTCAAAACTGCAAGTGTTGCAATGAGTTAGGATAGTACTGTATCTCTGGAGAGCATAGACCTGTCTTTAAGAAGGGGAAGCGCGGGAGAATCTGAGTGACTAAAATCCTGGTTAATCTGTTTTCAGTCATTTGACGAGCATTAGAATAAACCAAAGGAGAGAATAATTGCACTTGTTGCAAGTAAATGAATGGGAGAGAAAGGAGTGTGTGGTGGAGAAAGATGACACATTAGCAGAGGGGAGTATTGCACCATGCTGTCCTAACATGTCAGTGTACAAGTGAAAAGGAAATGGGTTGGAGCTCCACAGCTGCACGAACCCATGATTATTGCTGAAGGGTCACAGATGTGAGTTGTGTGTGCATCTGCAGTGACTGCTGTGGCAGTTCTGACTTGCAGTCATTGCTGCAAGAGCCTACTGACACTTTCAGGCATCTCTTCTCTGATGAAGCAGCTGCTGCTACTGCATCCCCAGAGGTGGATTGCTCACACTCACTGAGAACACTTACACTCTCCTGGACTGTTCTTTTTTGCCAAGAAGCATTACCCATATCTATTGTGATCCACCTTGCCTGCTTCCCACTGTTGTACCATCCTGCATCACCATGGATCTCTCACTGACAGAAGCTCTTCCCAAATACCCAAAGTACTAGAGAAATTTTAGTGATAAGGAGGTTTGGCCATATACTGCTCTTCTCTATTAAAATAATGGTCAAAAGCTGAAGGCTTCTCTATTGTGTGGAGGGAAACAAAGAGGAATTTACAAGTGCCAGATCTGCAAAGCAGCCATCGCAGCCTGCTGCTGCTGCTGATTCCAGGGTGGGTTTTGACCTGTTATTAGTGAATCAGAAGGAGCTGTCTTGCTTGCTAGGGCTCACTTCCCTGAACATCTGGCAACTGGTAGTAAAGCAGCCAAGAGAGGGCAAAGGTTTCACTAGCAATTGGCAGCTCACAAGCTTCCTTCTCATGTGGTAATGAGCCTGCAGACGCTTCCAGCAGGAATCTCTGCAGCCTTTGCCAGGAGGAGTCACTTGTGCAGTAAGTGCTTGCGGCACCTTGAAGCTCTCTTTGATAGTGAAAGTCATAGGAGCGAGTGAGCACCTGCCTGCCAGCGAGGCCAAGTTTGGGTTTCCGTCCCTTGCAGGGGCATGCCTCTGACGGCTTGCACTCGGCAATGACGCCATCTGCAAAGCAGTCCTCCTCCAATAGATGTCGAGACTCCAGCAGCAGACACAACATAACCCCTCTCCTTTGCCACATGTGAGTGCTGCTTGTGGAGGAGAGCTTGTGAATGTGGCAACAGTGAAAAAAAATATATTTAACCTTTTATTTGGGAGCTACAGTACTGCTTTAAGTCAGTAGGTTCCTTTATTCCTGATAAAATGTATGTTAAGACGACTTCTTGAATTGATTAACCTGCTTTACTGTGCTAGAGCCATGCTCGGATTGCTGAGCCCTCACTACCTGCTAAGCTTTTGTTCAGAGCCTCTCCTCTTCCCTTAGTTAATGTCCTTGTCATGCTATGTGTTTACTAGGGCAGACTGCAATCGTCACAGCTCTCAGATTCTGAAACAACCTTGCCTTTGGGCTGTTTTGCATCCCTGAAAAAAACCTGAGGAGCTATCAGACTCCTTTCACCTTTAGGAAAATAGTGAGGCTATGCATCCGTTCTTGGTGTCCAACCTCAGGTAAAGCTTTATCTACATGCTTGTATTTCCAGCTTGTTTGGAACTTGAGCCCAGCAATGGAGCAGGTGGTTTCTCTAGGTCTGGGCTATGGAGGGAAAACCCTCCTGCTTTTGGTGGAGCTATGAGTCCATTATCAGCTGTCTTAATGCATTATAAAAGTAAAGCTTGATTACAGATTTGTGATGCCTAATACTGAACTGAGAGAGACCTATAACCCATCTGCTTAGAGATGTGTCTGGATAAGCATTGCCTTGTGTCTTCCTGCTCTGCTTGGGCTCAAGTGGAAGAGGATAGCAGCTGGAATTGCTGCTCCATCATAAATGAGGAGAAGCTTTCGAATTGGGAAATCATCTTAAGGGTTGTCCCATTTCTTTCACAAATTTGAGTGTTCACCTAAATAACCATTTATCCAGTCCTATAACTTAGGAAGGCATGGCTGGTGAGTAAGGCGGCCAACATGTTTAAATAACATGATAGGGCTTGCACTGGGGAAGAAGCAAGAAAACCTTTTCAGTGGTGATTGTCCTGTGGTCCTAGCACATGATGCAAATGGCTATTTCCACTCTCAGAGCCTGAGAGGATTTTAGGAGTTGATAGCAGAGAATGCCTTGTCACATCATCAGAGTGGTTCAGTGCGTTGGTCAAGGCAACTGAACCATTACCAAATGTTGAAGCAGAAAAAATACCTTATAATGAAGTGAAAACATGAGATAGACTCCTGGCTCCTACCAAGTCTCTAACTGAGAAAAAGAGGAGAGAGAAGGCTGTGTGACGCATTCTGTGGAGAATTTTCCATATTGCTTTGACAGAAGGTAACTGGGAGTTACTTTACCTTTCTGGGATGACTCTTGGGACAACATTAACTTTTTTACAGCATTTGATCTCTCTCTGACTGTGCTGAAGTCTAGTCAAGACCTGCTCCCCCAGTACATTGGTGGGAATGGCCCAAGAGAACCATGGAAGACTTGCGTATGAAAACATAAATTCTTCTCTGTGACTGGCCTAGGAGATCAGAGCCATTTCCAGAAGATGCAGGGAGAAGTAAATGCTGGTCCCCTTTGAGAGAAGGTGAGCCAGTCTTTTCCAGTCATGGTTAGAAGAGAGACTGGAAAATATATAATATGCTGACCAGAAGAGGGAGAAGACCTTGATTCTGTATTGTATAATTTTTAATAAACTTTCAGGTCACACTGTGTTAAGAAGTAGACAAATGACCCAGTTTGCAACATGGGCCTTGGGGTAGACTTCCTGGCCAGATTCCCAAAGGAAGATTGTTGGTATGGGAAGTGCAGGCTGGAGCTTGCCCTTCATACATACCTGCATGCAACAGCATAATAAGATTAGGCAGGTCACTGCATAGCTGAGAGCTGCTCCCACCCAGGCGTACTTAGTGTGTCTGTAAGTACACTGTCAAGCATCAGCTAGTCGTGGACTGCTCTGATGCCACAGGAGTTCAAGAAGGACAGGGAACTGCTTGAGAGAGGGTACAGCAAAGGGTTGGAGATTATATGGGAGCTAGAACATATTTCTTATGAAAAAAGGCTGAGGGGCTTGGGGATTTTTAGCCTGGAGAAGACTGAGTGAAGGTTTTATCAATGTTTATAAATTCTTAAAGGGTGCGTTTTGGGAGGATGGGGCCAGACATTTTCAGTAATGTGCACAAACTTGAACATAGGAAGTTCCATCTAAACATACGGAGGAATTTCTTTGAGGGTGGTGGAGCACTGGAGCGGGCTACCCACACATGGGGTGGCATCTCCTATCTCTGGAGTCATTCAGAGCTTCTCTGGACACCATCCTGTGCAATCTGCTCTAGGGGAACCTGCTTTAGCTGGTGGAGGTTAGAGTTAGATGATCTCCCTTCCAGCCCCAATCATTCTCTGATTCTCTGTGCAGTGTGTGCCTACAGAACATTTAGCATTATCAGGTAGATGGACACTGAACAATAAAACTTGTCCACCTGGATTGGATAGTCATGAATATTCACAAGTCTGTAGCCACATTCACCTAAGTTTCTGTGGCAAATTAAAAAAAAAAAAAAAAAAGAAAAAGCCATGACTATACTATTTCCTGCATGAGAAAATTCCAAGTATTGAAGGTTTTCAAAGTATCTGTATATGTAGGAATAACATCATTTATTACTCCAGTTTTAGACTGTTTTTCCTTAAAATTCAAGTAAAAATTGTTGGTGTGCCTATCCTTTCACTTATTTGCACACCACTGATGGGTTTTGTCCTTTTTGTTATCCTTTGCTTTGCTTTCTATTGGCCTAACTCCAGTCTTCCTTGCACTGTACTTGCTGTTAAAAGACGAGAAGCATTTACTCTTGCTAGGCTTTGGTATCCTTATCCCACATCTGCCAAGACAGCATCATTTTCATTTCTGGCTCAGTAATCCTATCTGTGACATTGTCATAGGTTAAACCAGCACAGACATGAAAATCAGAGAACCCCAGTCAGATTTTTATTCTTCTTTAGTTCCTTTTCTTTCACATCATTCTTAAATGAGGAGAACTAAGCAGAATTTGCCCTATGAAGAGACCGAATCATTGGCCTAGTAGGACGATTTTCTGGAATTGCCTCATCATCCTGCTTTATCTTGAGACAATTTCTTCTTAAAATTGTCATCTTCTAATATCTTCTGATGTCTGCTGACATCCAGCTGACAGTTGTCCTTTCTCAGATATTTGATTGCTCATTTCTTCAACCATGATGCAACCAAAGTCAAAAAAGATAGATAATCTTAAAAGTTGTCATTTTCCCCACATATCTAAGAGGTTTCTACAGAGGGATCTGGACAGGCTGGATCAATGAGCGGAGACAAGCTGTATGAAGTTGAGTATGACCAAGTGCCAAGTCCTGCACCTGGGTCTCAACAACTCCATGCAACAATCCTGACTGCAGGAAGAATGGCTGGAAAGCCACCTGGCAGAAAAGAACTTAGGAGTGTTGGTCAAGAGTCAGCTGAACATGAGCCAGCAGTGTGCCCAGGTGGCTAAGAAGGCCAAGAGCATCCTGGCCTGTATCAGAAATAGTGTGGGGTCTGCAGGATTAGGGCAGTGATTGTCCCTTTGTACTCAGCACAGTTGGAGCCATACATTGATTACTGGGTTCAATTTTGGAGCCCTCACTATGAGAAGGACATTGAAGTGCTGGAGCATGTCCAGTGAAGGGCAACAAAGCTGGTGAAGTGTCTAAAGAACAGATCTTAGCGAGAAACAGCTGACAGAACTGGAGTTTAGCCAGAAGAAAAGGAGGCTCAGGGGACACCTTTTCATCCTCTACAACTACCTGAAAGGAAGCTGTAGCAAGATGGGAACCAGTCTCTTCCCCAAGTTGCAAGCGATAGGAAGAGAGAAGATGGCCTTCAAACCTCAACCAGGGGAGGTTTACATTAGATACTAGGAAAAATTCCTTCACTGAAGGGATTGTAAAGCGCTGGAACAGGCTGCCCAAGGAAATGGTGGAGTCATATAGATGTGGTGCTTAGGGACATGGTTTAGTGATGTACTTGGTAGTGTTTGGTTAATGTTTGGACTTGATGATCTTAAAGGCCTTTTCCAAATGAAGCAATTCTATGATTATGTAACACCCAAAAGCCAACATGAGTTGGCAAGTGATAGGAAGAGCTCATGTAGCTGTCTTGAAAAACCATCAAGAGGGTACTCATGTTGCAGTTTCCATCCCTGGAAATGTTTAGGCATCAATATTATGCATATCCTGGTAGGTGCATTTGAAGGTCACAGAGCATGTAAACTCAGGCCATATTGATCAGTGATAGGCTTGGAGTGTCTGAGACAATGTAAAGAAATTCATTCCAGATCTGAACCACACAATTCCATAAACAGCAGAACTAACACATTTCCCTGACTGCCTTTGGATTTATGTCCTCCTCGCTCACACCTCCCTCTTAAACTCTTGAATTTCCCCCACCTCATAAATATCCAGTATCTTCTATCCTGCCTTTTTCCATCACTGCTCCCTGCTCGATGCAGGCAGGCCAAGATATGCATGTTGGGCACCTGGCAGACCAAACAAACAGGTAAGTGCTGAGCTCTCATGGCACCATCTCCACTTGGCCTCACACACAGTCATGTGAATGTCTCTTCCATCCAGATGTACATGGCTTTACCACCAGTGCAGTTCCATGCCTGCTGAGGATATTGCATTGCCCACATGTGCAGCAGATGTTCCTCCACGCTGGAGCAGTTTTGTGAATCCAGCACATGAAAAAAGTCAGATAACATCGTCAGTGGTGAAACTAAGACATTGCCCAGAGAGTATCAGCTATTTATACAAGTGTTAGTAGAATAAAGATGTTCTGTGTTAACACTTCAGTAAAGAACTACAAGAGTAATTTGAAGTCTGCAAAGCCTCCTTTAGTGTAAGAGATTTGAGTTCAATTTATTTAGCTTATGCATGAGATTTTGGGAAGATTTACTTGTAGTTTCTCTCTATCTGCCTGGAGGGAACATTTTTTTTTTCTCTCAGAAGGCTTTTTAATTTAGTAGGAAGAAATATATCTGAAGCTAGGCATATGACCAAAAAAGGCAGCACGTTTATGTCAGCATAATTATTTTTGCTACATCTGCCCTACAGGCTTGATGAATTTGCTCTTGAAGTCTCGAAGTCAAGACTGGATATCTCGGTAAAGTTCTGCTCGAGCAGTGTGAGAGTAAAGGATTGGCAGGAGAAGTTGCTGATGGAGGAGCACTGCTCCCTGCTATGCAAGACGTCCAGGAAGATGTCAGCAGGATCTCTCTTGGCCTTTTGAGCAGTGCTGATAATAAATAATAGAATGTGGTGGCCAGGAGCTGAAACTAGACAAAATCAGCCTAAACAGATATAATTTCCTAGAGATTTGTGCTTGTAATACTCAAATTGCATACTTCCAAAGGTGAACACTGACTGCTGACACCTTTTTCTGAAATACAGAGTTAATGCAGTATCTGGGAAAACTCTTTTTTCTTGGGAGAATCCAAGGCAGGGCTGCACTCTTGTGTTGCCTTCTCCCTATCCTGTTCTGTGACTCTGAGAACCCCTGTCCTCACTCTCCGTGACCCATTTGTTGACTCTTAGAGTCAGGATAGCAAGCAAGTAATATCCTTGACAGCTTTTCATGGAATTATTTGCTTTATTCAGTTGCATGCAAGGGTCATAGCAAAACTTTTTCTTCCCAAGGCACAACTAGCCAGATCTGTTTCTGAATTCTGAGGCTTTGTGAAGTCTCTGAGGTAAGCAACATCCAGCACAATAAAATTCCCGAGAAGAGAAAGCATTGCCACACCACAGGATGCTCCAAGGTCACCTACATGCAGTGCAGAGACTCACAGAGGAGAGGGAAAGCAGTGGTTTTATTTTGCAAAATAAAATGTTATTTTGTAAGCAAAATCACAGGCTTTCAAGGAATCACAGAGTGGTTTAGGTTGGAAGGGACCTCAAAGATCATCTAGTTCCAACCCCCCCACCTTAGGCAGGGACACCTCCCACTAGAAAAGGTCGCTCAAGGCCTCATCCACTCTGGCCTCGAACACCTCCAGGGAGGGAGCAAGTAGCTGAAGTTCCTATCAGCGGCTAAAAAGAGACTCCCCTTTAACAGCTCCAGGAATTTTGCTTTCTGCGTTTTTCATTCTGAAATGGGAAAAAAAAAAAAAAAAAAAAAAAAGAAAAAAAAAAAAAGTCCGTACAGTAAATATTTATCCAAGATGTGTGGTTGTTAATATGATCCAGTCTTCAGACATTTTGAATGGTGTCATGATGACAGATGTTAATTCAGAAAGGAATAGATGGGAGGATTTATGCCTGAAACACATGTGTTCCTTGGCGGGCTCCGCGGATTGCTCGCATAGTTAGTGCTGTCTGAGCAGCTTGCAACGTTTTCTCTGCCTCGAAGCACCAATGGCTCCAGGACAGGGGCTCGACCTGTATCTCCAGTTTGCTATAATAAATACTAAGGTAACTAAACTCCCCATGTGCTTTTATCTTCTTAAATTTATCTCTCTTTCTGTGCTCCAGCTATGTGTGGTGCTTCTGGTTCTTCCCAAGACAAACAGCAGCTTCTTACTGCAAGACGCTCCTGTGTGTGCGGGGTGCGAAACTCTGACCTCATTCTGCTCTAGATTCAGCTTCTCTCCTGCCCCAACATTCAAAGTTATTTAATGCAAGTGCTTGTCCTGAAAACAGAAGTGAAAATAGACTGAACCATGTGAAGATAGTAAGCAAGAGAGATTCTGGGAAGACTCTTATTTGTATTATTACAATTACAAATTTATGGGATGTATCTAAGAGTGTTTCTTCTCCTCCTAGTTAAAATTAGGTTTGGAAAAGTGTTAGTATCTTACGTTTTATTTATTTTTTTATTCAGACAAATAAAACCAAAGGAGAATGGCCATGCTGTTGGGTGTACAAAGCTTTTGATAGGTCCACCTGGAAGTTTTTCTTGGCTGGCAAATCAGTTGTGTTCTGGCAACTTTCCAAGAAATGAACTTCGTCCACAGCTGATGAGCACAGAAAATACCGCACCTGGCCCAGGCAAGCAGCACTTAGAGTGTTTTCAAGAAACTCTTAAATGTAAATGTTCTCTTTGGATTACAGTTCATTTAAATTCTCATCTTTTAAGACTATTAAATAACGTTGCTTAAAAACTCTTTTGTAAACCACCTATTATTAATGCAAGTTTAGAAAATAAAGTAGGACAGGAGCTTCCTGGCATCTTCCCAGCCTCTCCTTGTTTTGACCTCTCTGCTTTCTCCTCCTCAAGGATACTGAATAATTTGTATATGTTCTATATGAACATTCAGTGAAGATACAAATTATTTGGCTTCTCACTTCAGCAGAGATGCCAAAATAGGAGAAGACAGATTTTCTGTGTACTCATGTTGTAAAAACAATGTAAGAATTTCCCTAGACACTCAATTTAAGATAACTTAAGAAAGCAATAAGGGTTTCTAGGTCATAATTCTTCCTGTGGTGATCCTTCAGCTTGCTTTCATTTTTTTTTTTTTTTGCTCATGATGTGCCAAGAGTTTAGTCTAAATGTGTGTTGTTTAATGAGTTGTTGTTTGTATTCAAACTCACAAATCAGTTCAGCTCCCTAAAATAAGACTTTGCTGATGGGCGTCCTTAGGTGACCCAAGATGTCCTCATGCTTTGTCACCAAAGCTTGCAAAGCTTTTCCTATTTTATTTTATTTTATTTTTCTGTGCAGGCATGCTGTTCTAAGTGGAGCAGGTAGCTGTTTTTATAGTTGGTAACACCTTATGGTTTCTGTTATAAGAAACAGGGAAAATGCTCTATCATTTTATTACTCTCTCATCTTTGAGCTGATGTTTTCCACGCCACCTGTTAGCACAGTTGGAAAGCTCAGCTAAAATAACTTAGGGTGAGCTACTGAAAATGCATGAGTTTATCCTTGGTTTTAAAAAATATAAATTAAAAAAACCAAATTATCTCCCACCCTGTTTTGCTGAGATTCTCTAGTTCTTCAGTGCAGCGGCTGGAAATTGGTGAGAGTGTGTTACCATGCAGCCTGCTGTGGCTCCTGCTGTTCAGTGAAATAAATCCCTTGGTTCGGTCTGGCGTCCCTCGGAGATGGGTCTGTCCTAGCAAGGCTCCTCAGTGTGGTTAGTCAGGATGCAGAATTTCCAGTGTAAGGAAAATTAGTGATCTAGAAGTTTGTTCACAACGGAGGCAGAGGAGTCTTGTAAAAACTTTATTCGAGTAAAGGGAGAGTCCACGGAACAGATCCCTGTGGGTTCTCTCAAATTGCTGGAAGGCACAGCTTCCCTTTTATCCTAAATTCCTCGACAAAAATGTCCCTATCCTTTTCCCCATCGGCTGAGGTACTCAGGATTTACAACCTTCCTGATACGCCTACTACATGTACCCTCCTTTGCATGTAACCCCCCTGCATCATACATCCTATGTTCATTTAAATTTAGTTCTTCACTTCTCTGGGTGGAGAAGTTAATATTCAGTAGTCTATTGAGCCTGCACTGTATCCTAGAAGTTTAGTCTGTGTTCAGTACCTGTTATCTTTAGATAGCCCTCATTGATTTACAGCAAGACCCAGACAATGCCCTTAGCAGTGGCCCATTGTGATTTGCATACACGTAGACAAGGCGAACCGGTCTGATTCTTTCGTTCTTATTTCAACTCTCTCTCCACAATTATTCATTTGTAAAGACACTACCCACCTTAGTCCTATCACCAGGGATAGGATTTTAGTTGCTTCTCCACAAAGAAGCTGAGGCATGGACAACAGACCTGGGAGCAGGGAAGCTCTCCTGGACTCTGAGAAGCCCATTTGCTTGCTGTCAGCTGCCTGAACAATACGAAGAAGCAGAAACCAGGTCTGGTGCACGGCAAGAGCAGGAGTATTGGAGGTTGAAGAGTGATAGGTACTTGAAACAGCAGAGAAAAGAAGGGTTTACATTTAGGTGTAAATAGTTCAGGAGCCCTGTAAGAGGCTGCATTTTTTTTCTCCTGTAATGGGCTGATTTACACTCCAATAGCTTACTAGAGCTTGTAGTTGCACTTAAAGGGCTCTACCCTGGCTTTAATTGCTCTATCTTCAGGATTTTTTCTTGGGTTGATTTTTGTTTTAATTTATTAAATTGTCCTTTAAGACCTTTGAAAGTGCTTTATAGTTATAAAAATCAAGCTGATGAAAACTGGGAAAAGAAAAAAAGTAACACTGCATTTTCAACATTAATTCAATTCTCCTGTGCAGATGTTATCCTTAATTACATAATTACATCCTGGATTTTTAGAACACAGCTGTCTATCTAGTGGAGTGGGAAGACTGAGATTTAAGCTGATTTCTGTAATGCAAGACATTCAGCCTTGATATAAGTAGTTGCAGAAGCTGCACAACATGTTGTGGATAGGAGAGAGGAAAGCAGAGGAGAAAATGGTCTGCTGATTTGAGACATTGAGGATTCCTCATGAGAGGATGGTTTAGCCTTTGACTAACCAATGTGATGTTGAGCAAGTTAGATCAGAATTTCCTGAACGCATTTAATTCTTATGAGGCAGATGTTATTCTGGTGAGGTGAGTGGTCAGCAGGAGAGCAGAGTCTCAGGAGCAGAGTCTCAGGAGCAGCAGAGTCAGTGGAGTTGGACTGTGAGCTTAACAAATACTCTGAGAATTGAGAAGGTGTCTGTAATAGAACATCAGGAGGCAGTGGCATTCATCTTTGTGTTCTCCTCTATAAAATGGTGTAATGCATGCCAAATACTGCAGAAATGTTCTCAGTGCGAAAATACTGTTTGTAACACACTTAAATATATGGCAATATAAGAAAAATCTTGTGGGAAAATTTGAAAGTCACTGTTCACAGCAGAAATCTCGAGCTGGAGCTCTGAAGTTGTCCTGCTTCAGCACTTAATACCTGGATTTGGACTTTCAATCATGGTATTCTTTTAATAGATATCATGAGAGTATGACATTTAATAAACTATGTCATAAAAATAATAGCAAAATAAAGGGGCTGGTCCTCTATGGGAATAAAATACTCAGTAAATAATGGTGATCATAGAATCACAGAATGGTCTGGGTTGGAAGGGACCTCCAAAGGTCATCTAGTCCAACCCCCAATATAGGGGTTCTTCTTTGGGATTCTCCTGAAACTACTGCTTTAGATACTCTTTTTCATTGAAGGATTATTATTTTTCACAGTCAAAAAACCACAACAGGATCACAAATTATCCCAATCCATTCCTTTAACTAACAACTTCCATCTTTTCTAGGTCTTTTCAAAACAGGAATATTCCTTCAAACTTTGGCTCAAAGTTCAGATAAGATTTTGAACCAAGGAGTCTGTGGTACAGTCTATCCATCACCCTGTTTGCACATAGTACAAACACCTCTTCTGACACACCGTATGTGAGCTATCATTTATGCTTTAACTTCTGAAACACCATATTCATCAAAATAATCTTCAGGGGTTTTCTGCAGCTCATCTGACATGTTCCAAGTTTGATTTTCTTCACAGGACAATCTCTTTTTCAACTGTGTTTTGTTATCTTACAACCGTGAATGGTGTTTTGCTTTCAGTTATGTGAGTAAAACCATAGAAACACATTAAAAAAAAAGAATTCCACTGCATTTATAATACAGCATAAAAATAAATGTGCTGTCCTGACTCTTTAGAAGCCGATCTTGGCCTAGTCCTCTGGCTCATAAGACAACAGTTGGTGTTAGACCAGCAGCACAGGAGGCCCTTGTCTGTCTGTAGGTTAGCTATAGCGCTTAAAGTTATATAGGTCAAAAGAAGTTGGTAATTCATTAGGCCTGTTTCTTTGTAGTTCTCTGCTTATTTGTAGTATGCACTTGCAAATAAACAGGGCAGAAACTTCCTACTGACAACCATGGGAAAGAGCACACCAATTTCAGCAGTGACCTAGTGTGTAGTGCACCAGCACCGCTCTGACATCCCACCTGGCTTTTGTCACCATGGAAGCTGCTGCTTTCTGAGGTAGTGTTCGTGGACAGGACAGCTTCCAGGATGTAGCCAGGATGCCACAAAGCTTACATGTCTACCAGAAATTTTGAAATCTGCAACCACTACTTGGACTTGTGGTTTTCTGCCTGGTTATCAAGCCTAAAGAAACTAATCTCTAGCCAGTGTAAGGGGTTATTATCAGCTCATCTGTACTAATGAAGACTTTTACTTTTAAAAACCCCAAAACTTCAGTAGTACCATGTGTTAAGAGGTGCTTTTGCCTCCCATCATGCTTTGCTGCTCTTTGCCACTGAAACACTGCATAGAAAATGTGTTTGGGTTTCACGCTGAGAAACGTTAGTAAAAGCTAAATTTGGGTCATTTACAACCTGTCAGGATTTCTCTTGGGTGCTGTAAGACTGTTGAGAGACGGGGAATACTGATGAGGGAATGGCCTGGGAAATTTACAACCATTTGATTTTAGATTTGGGCAGTGGGAGGGTGTTTGGAGAGAAGAAATAAAAAAAAATATAGGAAAATATAAGTATAATATTTTTGGATTGAACAAGAGCTGCAACTCTTCTCCCAATGGGACAAAGAGAAGATGAAGAAAAGGCTTTAGCTCAATCTTCAGTGTTCCTGCTTCAGGCCAAGTAAGAGCTTTTCTGTTGGGCTGGTAAGAATGGAACAAAATGCTCTGGGCTCTAGAGCCTTTCTAGGCTTTAGAAACTGAAGATAGGGAAACTCAGTGAGTGCTGACCAATGGAGCCATGTAGAGAGGGTGGTGAGGGGTTCTTCATCACTTTGAGAAGGTTGAGTAAAAATACTTGAAGTGTGGGCTAGTGAGTCTGGCAGTTGACCATCAACCCAAACTGCAGCTTCTCAGCACCTCTGTTCTTGTTGCTAAAAACTCCTTGTTGCTTTGATAATTGGTGCAAATGATGCAACTTCATTTACATTACCACTTGTAGAAGAGCATTTTCTAGGCCTCCATGTCTACTTGACCTCTGAGAAATGCAGCATTAGCTGATAAGATGGTTATTTTCTAGCTGAAACACACCTTCCACATCTAATCCAGTTATGCCTGAGCAGAAACCTTTCAAAAGCCTCTGCAGATGGATTGCAGCAGTCCTGCTGTAGCCTGTGTTTGTGTGACAGTGAGTGCCTGTGGATGACGGCTATAGAATAAACCACATTCCAGCCTAGGTGGGGGCAGAGATTCCAGTGAACTATGTGCTCCCAGGCACAGTGGAGTCTTGTGACTGGTATGTCATCTCCTGCCTTTTTCTTTTCCTTGTGCCCTTCTCCTTGTCCATTTTTGGTGTTACCAGAGTTTGAAAGAGCAGTAATCTTCAGTTACCACAGGTTCTCTCTTCAGGCTTTTTATCTTTTTTTGTTGCTTTTCAGCAGAGTTTGCATACCTAGACTGGGTTCAACTTTGTGTTGTGCTTAGCTGACCTGGGCAATCTCCCTGTCCCCTTCCCATCAGACATAGATGTCTTCTGGAGCTGTGCTGCTTTGTACTCTTAAATATAGCAATCTCATGGAAGTATGGAAGAGGGAGCATCCATGTCATCAGGCTGCAGTACTATTACCTCTCATTTTGCTTACTATATTATAAATCTTGTTACTCTGTGAGATTCAGCTTGCTTCTAGCTGTTTGTATTTTCTGGTAGATCGTGCTTTTTGGCTAAGGCTCCGAGCTTCCACATTTTTATTTTAGGATATGTTGTGATTCACTTTGGTAAAAGTGAGACCAGGAGACAGAAAACCGAATGGAGACAAAGATACAACTGGCTGCCCCTATTACCTTTTGGTATTCTGCAAATTGACAGGATGAGGAATTACAGCTGAATTGTCTTATCCCTGTTGCTATTAGGCAAGCCCTGCCATTTTTTATCCCTCCCTCATAACCTCCAATCTCTAGTCTGTCATAGAATCATAGAGTGTTTTGGGTTGGGAGTGACATTTAAAGGTTGTCTAGTCCAACCCTTCCTTGCAGGCTGTCTTTATAGGAGGGGTGTTCTAGACCTTTCATTATTTTGGTGGCCCATATCTATACCCATTTATTCCTGAAGTGGTGTCTCTAGAGGGGGTATTTTAGCCTCTAACCCTGGATGACAGCTGTACAAGAGGCTAGCTAGAAAGCCCTGGCCCATCCTAGTTCTTTGCACTTTTTAAAATAGTCTCCTTTAAAAGCTTTAGTGATGTCAGGTACTGTTGAACATTGCCTAACTTAAGTTTTCAGACTCCTTTTCTGATTTACTACCATTACGATATAATGTGCGGTGCGTCACCTGGCAAAGGAAGAGTTATGGATGGATGTCAACTATCTTAACTTCTGTAAGACCTTTGGCACAGTCCTCTACAACATCCTTCTCTCTAAATTGGATAGATATGGATTTGATGTGATTTGCCCAGTTCTAGATTCCTCAGCACAGGAAAAACATGGACCTGTTGGAGCAAGTCCAGAGAAGGGCCACAAAAATAAGAGCTGGAACACCTCTCCTGTGAAGAAAGGCTGAAAGACTGAGAGTTGTTTAGCCCAAGAAGGCTCCAGGGAAACTTTCAGTACTTAAAAGGGGGCCTTTAGCATGGTCTTTTGTGGCAGGACAAGGGGTAGTGGTTTTAAACTTAAAGAGGGGAGAATTAGTCTAGATATGAGGAATACATTTTTTTATGAGAGTGGTGAGGTATTGGCACAGGTTACCCAGAGAGGTGATAGATGCTCCATCCCCAGACACATTCCAGATCAGGTTGGATGGGGCTCTGAGCAACCTGATCTAGTTGAAGATGACCCTGTTCTCTGAAAAGGAGGGTTGGACTAAATGACTTTTAAAGGTCCCATCCAACCCAAAACATTCTGTGATCATCAAGAAGGGAGATGCTGCATCCTCAGAGGCCCACCCTTAAGCGCTGCAGACTGTCACTGTACTGGAGAACAGGGAATGCCCCCAATATCAAACTGAGTCTATGCTCCCAAGTCCATCAGGAAAATTGTGCCTTCCCTCCCAATGCCTGCTGCCCCTCAGGTAGCTGCCTGTCACCACCCAGTCTAAAATGAGGCAGCATTCTCAAGAAGTAATTGCTTTGGAAGCCTCCCTGAACATCTGTATCCAATCAAACCAAACACCCACACTAGGCATAGCGGTGGCCGAGCATCAGCAGTAGCTCAGCGTCTTGGAAGGGGCCACACTCCTGAGGGGGTTGCATCGGGAGAGCAGCCTCCTGGGGCTTGCAGTTCTGGTGGTCCTGTGTTTTGTAGCTTGCCAGTGACAAGCTGCAGAACAAAACCACAAGGCTTGAGATGTAGCTCAAAACTGCAGGGTTTGTAGAGCCAGACCACAAGGCTGAGATTTTCAGTAATTGTAAGCCAGGAAAAGTTTTTTGTTCTTTAGCCCTGTGTGAGACTTTGCATGCTGGATAGGTGGAAGTACGAGAGCTGGTATGCTGAGACTCCACGTTTCTCCCTATGATTGCTTTAGAAATTACCCAGGAAAAACATACCAAAATGAAGGATTTCCTCAGATGTCTCTCAGTAATAATCTCGGGGGAACTGCCTAGAAAAGGTACAGGGAAGAACAGACAGCAAAGATAAATGAGACAGAAGGGCGTCCGTGGGCCACTTTCAGAGCAGTGTGATAGCTGAGGAAAATGTTTAGGGAAGCAGTCTGGATGAATGTCTGGAAAAGCAGCTACAAAGAATGGACCAAAGTGCACAGGTGATATTGCCAGCTAGGGATAGGGTCCATGTTTATTTTGCACTGGCATTGAACCAGATGAAAGGAGCCCTGGTATGGTCCCAGTGGTTTTCACAACCACCGTGATCTGTGTGGTTATCTCTGTAATGGGAAGATGGACACCTGTGAGATGTGTAGTTATTTCTTTCTAAACAGCACAAGAAACAAAGAATAAAAGTCTCAAGTGTTGGTAATATTTCTTCTTTTTTTCTTCTCATTTATGTTCTAAGTGTAATGTAAAAGCTGTGTAAAATCCCAGAACTTAAGCAGAATCTCCTACGGAGTGTGAGTCAACACAAAGGTTTTGTCCACTTTAAATAGCTCACAGGCCTTTGGTTTGAATTGTTTGCAAAATTTAGGCAATGCCATATTTAGAGTTGCACATGAAATTGTAATTGAACTTATAAATTTATTTTAGTTTCGAGGTCACACACTATTTTTCCAGGGTGTGCCTGCTCAAACTCATGATAAGATGGTTTCACTGCGTGAGTAGCTGTTCAAGATTTTTGTTTATCATCTTCATTTCTGTGAGGCCTGAAGCATGCTTAATGCAAGTGGAATCTCTGATTTTTTTTTTTCCCTGCTTCCCTGAAACTGAAAGGCCTCTGCTTTGCATGTGCCTTTAGGAAATTCCAAAGGTTTAATATTTATACAATTTTAAATGAATTTTTGCAGGGAGGCAAAACTCAGCTGGCATACAAAATCTCTCAGATCCCTTGGCCAAATGGTTGTTGGACTTTACTAACATTTATAAAGTTTATTTCATTTTTTAAATGGTGGGATTACTAAGTGGCTGAAAATGTCGTATTATCATGGAAAGTGTCAGACTGCCTTGACACCAGGCATTGTTTCTAATTCCACTGTGATAAAAGAACGAGTGTTAATTAGGATTCTTTTGCATTTGCCATTGTAGAATCGTTTCAGCTGGAAAAGAACTATAAGGTCATTTTATCCAACCTTTGATTATCAAGACCCAGTCATTTAGGGTCCTGAAAGGACCTCACCAGATCCTTGCCGTGATCAGCAAAAGTGTATTATGTTTGGGCATGTAGAGTTGAAACAGGATAGCAATGGCATTTAGCGGTCTTAGGCTGCTGGTTTGGATAACAGCATGCATGCTGGTGCAGTTTCCTGTGTTAAAGCCTTTCCTAAGAGCCATCTACCAGGGTTTCATTCTTCAGGATCTGAAATTCAGCCTCTAAAGAAAACCATGATCCATAAAGAAACCTCTGTAAGGTGTTAAGTGCCATGTGGTGTGAAAGCTCACAGGAGCCATGTGCAGTACAAACAGCATGTGAAGGGCAGCAGGCATGGGCTGGAGCAGAATTACCCTCGATAATTACAGGGCTAATCACTACCTGGCTGGGGAGGCTCGTGAGGGCTTTGCAGGGGATCATCAACATTTCCAGCAATGCCTTGACTGTAAAGTCACTGATAAGCTGCAAGCAACACAAAACTGGTGTAAGTAATGGCTTCCAAAACAGGTGTGTTTTATGTAGTGTAATTTCTGTCTCTGCTTCTCAGGAAGATCACCAGAAAGATAGCTCAATGCTTTGAGAAGGAGATACTCAATCACATTACCCTGCCAAAGCTGCTGGTTAGCAGATTAAAATTCCTGTGATCCTCTCTGTGTCCTGCTTTAAATTTTGAACCCAAACAGAAGGAAACCACTAGAACATGGTTGCTCTGTAAGCCCTGTGAACACAGAACCTCTGATTATTCTGAGAGCACAACATGGTATACCTGCTGACATCTGCATCAGCAATGATATGAGGCAGAGGGCCACAAGCCCCACTCTAGGCACGGCTTTCTAACACCAGCAGTATTCAGGGCCAGTGATCTCCCATGTCTGCAAGGTGAAGACTTTAATTAAAACACAACCCATTTGGGAAGCATAAAGGACATTCTTAGTTGTTTTTTCCCTTGTACCATGAACATGCATGACTCCACGAGACAAAATGGCACCTAATTCACATAAAACCTGACAGAAGAGGATAAATCTAGGATAAAGTGGGAAACAAGTACTTCTACTAAAAGTAGAGCTGTATGGTCATGTTTAGTTCTTTGAATGTTCTTAAAAGCATTTGCTATCTAAGGTACCTCCCCTTGGAGGCAGGTGGGAGCTATCACAGCATGAGCTGGAATGCTTAAGCCATTAAGCAAACTAGATGAAAAGCCATTAACCAAACAAACTGAAGTGCCAATAAGAGTGAAAAGATGGCACCAGGGACAGGGTTATTCATGCTGAAGCCCAGACGTCTCTGTCTTCCTCACGCTTGTCATCCAGACTAGCTCAAGTGCATCTACAGGTGCTGCTGGCTCCCCTCCAAGATGCACCCTCCCACTACAACCTTATAGTAGTACTTGTGGC
Organism: Ramphastos sulfuratus; assembly: GCA_013399055.1. Taxonomy (NCBI): domain Eukaryota; kingdom Metazoa; phylum Chordata; class Aves; order Piciformes; family Ramphastidae; genus Ramphastos; species Ramphastos sulfuratus. The sequence goes on along the minus strand of WBNM01044352.1, from coordinate 119,117 downwards.
AGTGAGCGGGGACATCAGGAACTACCAGCAGTAATGCATTTTAACTTTGGTTTTTTTAGGAACAATAGCAACCTGCTAACTCTTGTCAATAACTGTGTTTTGTTGTTTTATCTTTCTCTTCTTTTTTTCCCCTTTTTTGTTACCAGAGTGCCTCTGATGGCTTTTGGAAGTCAGTGGCAACTCGTGTCCCAAGAGAACCTCGTGAGATACGTATCCTGAATCCCTACTTCATCCAGGAGGCAGCTTTCACCTTCATTGGACTGCCTTTCAACAACGGCCTGATGGGCAGAGGGGTAGGTACAAAGTGGAACGAGGAAAACCAAGGGGAAGGACAAGAGACTAAGCAGCAGAATAGACTGCTTATGCACTTCTTACTTTTCCTTTGGGCCTCCACTATTCATAGAATCATAGAATCATAAAATGGTAAGGTTGGAAGGGACCTCAAAGATCATCTAGTTCCAACCCCCTGCCATGGGCAGGGACACCTCCCACTAGAACAGGTCACTCAAGGCCTTGTTCAGCCTGGCCTTGAACACCTCCAGGGAGGGAGCATCCACAACCTCCCTGGGCAATCTGTTCCAGTGTCTCACCACCCTCACTGGAAAGAACTTCCTCCTAACATCAAGTTTAAATCTCCCCTCTGCCAGTTTAAACCCATTGCCCCTTGTCCTGTCATTACAAGACCTTGTAAATAGTCCCTCCCCAGCCTTCCTGTAGGCCCCCTTCAGATACTGGAAGGCTACTATAAGGTCTCCTTGAAGCCTTCTCCAGGCTGCAGAGCCCCAACTCTTGTAGCCTGTCCTCATAGGAGAGCTGCTCCAGCCCTCTGATCATCTTTGTGGCCCTAAGACACCCTATTGGACACTGAAAGGAAGGGACTTTGGCTCTGTGCTCATTTTCCTTAAGATACTTCCTTTCTGAATCAAGGCAATAGCTGTTGCAGAGCCCCTTTGGTGGAGGCAGCTTCCAGCATCAGTGACAGTTTCCTGTCACCCACAGTCTGCCAGAAAGGCACTTGTTTGTGTGGGTGGACAGAGCTCCTTGCCAAAAAGAAGAAAGAACCATGTCCTCTGTACCCTCAGTGCACCTAGAAATACTGTAGATCTCCATAAAGGTCATCCCGTTGATTTACAATTTACTGCCCTTATGGAGACTGCAGCCTAAAATCACTGATACTGCACATCTCAGCCTGTATCCCAGGTTTATAGGAAAAGAGCTTAGAGGTTTGTTTATGAGGCCTTGGATAAGAAACTCTGATGTTAAAGTGACAAGTTTTAGATGTAAAAGATTACAAAAGAAAACAATGTGAAGCACAGGTTTAGGTCATAGTTATTAACAGAATACCTCGATGGTCATTCTAGGATCTGTCACCCCAGTGGAGATTCTTGGAGTATGAAGTAGGTGGTGACTTGAATTTTCTTGATTATCTCACATGGCAACACTCTGTGAGGACCTATTTATATTTGCTTTACCTAATATATCAGCCATTAGAGAAAGTATTGCTTGGGTGAGTAAATTACTCATGTTCGCATGTGTTACAGTTGTTGATAGAGACCACACGTGACATTTTAGGGCACATTAGGTCAGCTGACAAACCCAGAGAGAAGTGCTTTTGCATAGCTTTTGCTCTGTCCCTCTGTTGTACTTGCCATGTGGCAGCATGAATTTGGACTAGCCAGAATAGTGCCTTATTTTCCATGCTCTAATTACGTTATGAAGTCTACAGAAATATTAGAGACGTTTGTTTTGTACAAGTCAGACGGACGAGAATCTGGAGGTAAGAAATTAACTTCTTAAAATGCAGTTTGGAGATGTGCAGGCAAATTCAGGAACATAGAATGGGGCTTTTGTGAAATGCATTGCTGCATGTGTATGTACAGAATCTGTCTTGAGGTTCTGGAATCTCTGGATTTTAACCCTTTGCACTAAAGGTATCTTATTCCAAATATTCCTGTCAGCTAAAAAGTAACTTTGCCTTCTGCGTTTTTCAGAACTTACCCTTAAAAGAATGTGGTCTTGAGCTGTCTTCCAAAAAGTCAAGACTGCTGCCCTAATGAAGGACAGAAATGATCAAGATTTTTGCCTTTATTTTCTCTAGATTTGATTTTATTTTTAAACACATTATTTTAATACACAAGATATTACTTAAGCTGAGAGGAGGAGAGAGAATCCGGAAATGAAAATGCTGTGAACTGAAGTTTATGAGGTTTTGATAGGTTGTTTAACACACATCAGATTGGGAAATGAAGGCATCTTAATTGAAACCTGATGTTTCACTTCATGAAAGTTCGTTTGAGTGTTTAAAAATAGTTTATGAAGCTTTAAGGCAAGCAGTCTTTGCCCATGACCCCAGCTAGATTGTGTAAATTGTAGTTCATTCCTTCAGATGGGGCAGCAGGAGATCTGCAGGTGCACCTGTGGGGCTGAGACATTACTATATCCTGTGCTGTTTGTGCAAGGACACTTTAATATAATGATTCTGTCAGGGTTTAAAAATAGGGAGAGAGTATTTCTAGCATGTAGATACAAATCTTATTACAGCCATCAGCTACAGACTGCTGTCATGGAGCTGCTGGGCCTTCACACTTATTGAATGCTGCTGCATCAGTGCAGATGCTTGAACAGAAGCTACTACTGCTGGCATAAAGAGGAAAGAGGAGTCTGACTAGGATCCCAGCCATACAAATTTGGTACAGACTGAGATTTTAAGTGGGAAGGGTGAAAAATCAGAGCCTCTAGACCAAGATTCTAACTCTCATTAGAGTTTTGAGAGAGATGCAGCAAGATGAGTGAGGAGGTAGAGCAAAAAGAATTATTCCGTGAGAGGCAGCATGACCCAGCAGCTACAGAGCATGGCTAGTTGGGTTCAGCATTATGCTTTAGAGATACGAGACAGCATGGAAAACTTGACTTAAGAAATAATTATATGAACATGGAAGCAGAAGTACAGTGAACAGTCTGTTTCCTGAGTTTTAGGAGGAGAGCTGGGATGAGGGCAGATTGGTGCCCCCATGCTGCAGTGTGCTGTGGTATGCTGGGTAGGCTGCATACAAAAGGATCAAGGCTGGAGGTGCCTTAGTAATCAAGGCCAACATGAAATCCTGATAAAGAGCAGTAATATTCCATTCTTCTTTGGTTCTGATGCCTAAATAAACTTCAGTGCTTCTCTTGCACACCACATATGGTAACAATGTGCTGCCAATTAACTTTGTAATTTGGGGGCTTTTCCAGCAAGGTTGAGGAAAGCTAGCAAAATAGTTTGAGGCTGATCTCAAAGTGGTTTTCCCAGGATTCAATAAAGGGTGAATGTAGTAACATCCTCTGCTTTGATAATATAATTTGGGCCATATGGTTCTGCAGGATGGTAGGGAGGCACAATTCAGATCTGCGTTTTGGTTGTACTTCTGGCATTAGTAGCCAGAAGTCTGAGCAAGGAACAAAACCAGTCACCCACAATGAATAGTGCCCAGTAAAGCTTTTCAGGTGTTTCCTTAGTCCATTTTCTGAAGTCTTCAGAAGAGGGAGAGCTGTTTCCTACGACATGTGGACTTCTTTTTGTGTGATAAGCCGAAGATGATAAAACCACTTTATTTTAGGATCCTAGCAATGTCTGAGTAAAGTTAAACGTTAATGCCTAAAGATGGTTTAGCACCAAAGAAACAAGCTAGTAAAGATCCTCTTTTCAGTTAAAGAATCTTCTTAAGGAGTCGATGCAGGCCACTAGACAAAGGTGTGTGGACATGATTGATGCTTAAGTGGAAGTTCTGTCTGTACAGGTCTTTCAGGCTCAAACCCAGTCATCAGTGGTAATTCAGGCATGCAATAACCTACCTCATGCTGCAGACAGCTTTACTAGAGGATAAGCAGTTCAGAGGCCTGTTGCATGTACAATATTAGGATTGCTCAGTGCTCAGAGCCATTTCAGCAGAGGCTTTCTAACTCCATTGGAAGCCCTGTGCATGGTGTGAGATGGCCAGGAGAACATTTCAAGTGGCACAAATTGTCAGGACTCCAAAGACTCCAGTGCAAACTGGTGTTTGTTCCTCTCTCTGCTGGTGCTATGTATCCGTGAAACTGCTTATAACGCAACTTCTTATGAGATGAAGCTCTGCTCTCCAAACCTGAAAACCTTTGGTTTGTTTGTGTATTGGAAATAGATAAATCTGTACACTCCTTACTAAAGAGATAAAGTATCCTCCTCTGAACTTCATCCAGCCTCAACACCAATTTGGTGAAGGAGGAGCCACCTGCAGGAGGTGTTATCAGGCACCAGGCCTTGGATTAACACCTCTGCAGGGTGCTGACAGCCCTCAAGCACTCAGGGATTAACCTCTGATGCTGGACCTAGCATGTCCTGCTCCAGGGCTTCTCTTTGCTGTTATGTCATTGTGGCAGGCTTTCTGGAGATGCCTGTGGTGACCCTTTGCTCCTCAGGCAGCTTTTCAGCTCTCCTAGCTGGTTATAAAGATGCTTTCTCCCATTAGGATTGGGCTGCCCTGGTGCCAACAAGCTTTGTCCCCCGAACTGTTCTTGCTAGACCATCACTGGTGTGAAAGCTACATCTTGGGGACCTGTTGTGTCTTCAAGGAACAGAAGAGAGGTGGGGATGTGGGAGCAGGGCAGTCTGCCACCCCATCCTTCAGTTTCCTGCCTCCTCTTCTTTTTTTGCATTCCTAAGGACATCATCTAAGGCAGGTAGAAGGACAGGTAAAGGGCCACTGCACCTGCAGTCAGTTAAATATAAAGACATAGTATCACTGTAAGCTTTGAGTTTGCAAGGCAGTACATCTGCTTCATGGGCTGGACTGTTAAATCCATTAACACTGCAGTGTGGCTAGTCCATGGCCTGCTGGGAAATGGCCACTCAGAGAAGCCATTATAGAGTAGCAGGTAAATGCAGACCAGATACTTCATGGTAAATGCCCTAGCACTTGCTTCTGCACAGGACAGACAGATGCAAAGTAACCGAAGGGAGTTTACTTTTCAGTGAAAGGGGAGGCCATGAACTTCCACTTAGCATGGAGTGTAGTGTATGCATGGTTGCCACAGAGCAGCTAGCATGTAGTAAAGTCATGCCCTTGCTTGCCCTCCATTAAATCCTTAGCTCCTTAAGAAATACTCCCTGCATTGCACAGGAATCTGCTTGATGGCAAACAGTGAATCAGAGCTTGTGCATCACGTTAGGTGTCATCAAAGAGATTTGATTTAAGTCCTATAGGAGCTCAGCAGCCAAATGGCAGAATGGAAACCTGCTGGGCAGCTTGTCATGTCTCCAGCACCAGGCCTCTGGCCCTTCCCATTTGCCTTGCTGCAGACCACCAAGTTCTGGAGGCTCTCTCCCACTTACAACAAAGGATAACTAGAGGAGGTGAAGGAATTGTGTTGGAGATGTTCTGCTTTGTCTTCTGAAGCCAAATATTGCAGCTGATTCAGTGCATGGGTGGAGGTAGCTGTGGGAGCAGCCTTACAGGTGCACCTTACTCAAAGACTGCAAGCTCCTGTGACAGAGACCACTCTGCAGAATGCCAGGCTCTTGTCTGCTAACAGTAAGCAATGCCGAATTGCCTTTCATAGCATATTTCCAAGCTTGCCTGCTAAGGAAAGCAAAGTGTGGGGTTAGGGTTGCTTCATTTATGTGCAAACATAAATGAAGAAAAAAAAAATACAGTAACTATTGTGTGTGGTGCCTGTAACAGTTTTGTTCTGTATTTCTTTTGTTTCCACTTTATTGCCATTAAGTGATCAGGTCTGTAACTGATAAAACAAACCTAGCAATTTTTTCCTAGGTGAGCCATTTTTCAAGTTTTCCCTCAAATAAATTATTATACTAGTCAAAGGGATTGGAATATCTAGTTGTATTGCTGTTCTTAGGGAATTTAATCTACAGCAACACTTAGACTTGTAGTGAAAAGGGTAACAATTGGAATAGTCTGAACAATCCAATAGGTCTTACCCCGAGCTAAGTAAAATCCCATAAATAACTGGAATTCATTTAATATATTAAGGGAGTCAAATATTTCCAAAACCAGATTTACAGCAGTCATTTCCTTCCAGTCCAGCAGGCAGTGACACGGGAATGACCCGGGCATGGAATGAAAAGCAAGGAGAGCTTTTCACATGCACCAAGCCAAGAGCAGTTGCAGTCCCCTGGTTCAGTTGCCAGCACCAGATCTTCAGTGCAAGCCTGCAAGGTGATGCTCAGCCTCCATTAAGTGGTGTTCCTTTGGTGACTGGCTTCTTTTCTTCTGTGAGGAGAACTCAATCTTTAAAGCCCCTTCAGGGGGATCAATGGAAGATGAAACAGCAATATCCTGAGGGAAAGTTTTTTGCCAGCAGAAAATAGTGGAGGAGGAGTTAAGAGAACCTGTCCTATGTTTGTTTGCATTTCTAAAGGCATTCCTGGCCCCACGACCTGATGCTACAGACTGGCTATGTTTGCACCATGCAGAGCTTGCAGTGATCCCTAATGAAGCACAATATAAGGAGTCTTTGCCTCTCTTGTCTCTATGCTTTTCTCACCCAGGATCCACCATGCATGTACTAACCTCACCTATGGAGGGCATGTGCCAGGGGTCTCCTGGAAGGAACCACACTCTGGATGCAGAGGCAGCCTTTGCCCAGCACTGCTGAGGTGATGTGTCGCTCACCACTGCTGGGTTTGCTGTTGCTGTTTGTCAGGTGGCCTTTTGTTGTCATGTCTGGCTCCTCTGTCAGTCTGCTGCATTCTCTCAAATGGGACCAGGCAAAGGGCTGGTTCCTGGGGAGCATTATGTAGACAGAAGCATTACATTTTCCAGATGTTTGGGCTTAGATAACCAGTTCAGGCTTGGAGATGTGGACTGTCAATTCAGGTTGATCAGGTTGTCCATGGAGGTTGACCTTGGAGTTGTTTACCAGGGCTGGAGAGAAGATGCTGAACCCAGGACTCCCTGTGGGCCTCAACTGGAACAGACATCTGTAGGACACAGCAGTAAGTACAGAGCTTGCAAGACCAAGTTCAATACTTTTGGCAGGAGACTGTCAGGAAAGAGGCTGCCAATGCTTCCTGGGGTCTTGCCATTCCCAGCTCTCTCTAATTGATGGGCACCGGTTCAGGTCAGAAACTCATGATGGCCACATCTGGAACAGCAGTCTGCTGGGCCACCTCAGACATCTTCCATCCTTCGTCCCATGAGTGGCTAACCCACACTGTCAAGTCTTTGTGCAACTGGACAGTGTCTCAGGGGGCTCAGCTAGGTACTGGGCACAGATAGGTTGCTCTTCATCAACCATTTGGTTGAAAGCAACATTGTTTGGTGGTACAGGAGTACCCAGGCACGTAGAGGGCCGTAAGCAGGAAGGGAGGCTTTGAGCTAAAGAAGGATGTTGGGATTTTGTTTGTTAGGTTTTTTTTTCTCCTTAGCAAAGGCCTAGAATAACAAGAGGCCCTCTCAGTTGTGTTTGAAAGAGTTTTATTTTCATAACTCAATACAGGAGGTGTGGTGGTTGCTTTGGTATGTCTTTGGGGCACGGCACAAGGGTGTGTGTGGTGAGATAGCACTGACGCATTGTGCAGGGCATAGCAAGCCAGGTTTGGCACAGCCATGTCCATGATGCCTAACTTCTTTTGGAGTGACCTGTCCCCCAGTTTGCCCCAAAGGTTGTATGTGGTTCATTAGGTCCAGATTAGAGCATAGAAGCAAATGGATTTATATACCTGTGAATGATCAGGAGAGCTTGGAAGCTGCGTGGATGAAGCCAGAGAATAACTATAGTACTTTTCTCTCTCTGATACATATGCCCTCCCATTTGCTACTTCTCTGCTGAGAGGAGAGCCTTTTCCCCATGACACTGCTGAGTGGGCTTCTCTGCAGCAGCACTCCCCAGGACACATCCCTAGATACTACAGGGCCTTCTCTTTCCTGTGCTGCAAGCTGGGCATGAGGAAATGCATAATTTTCAGTAAAGAGGAGCAGTAGGAGCTCATCAGGCTGTCACGGGAGAAAAGGGGTCAATTTGTATAGCTCAAATGAAATCAGGACCACAGCACTGTACTAACTTAGGAATGACATTTAGTTGGTCAGCAGTTGTACTCATTTCATACTTCTGTTTAAGCTGACTCTTTTTTTTTTTTTTTTTTCCCAAGTCTATCTAATTCTCCTGTTACTGTTTAATCTTTTTTATGGTTGCTACTTTAACATAAGCGGTTTGGATCAAATGTCCAGTTAAGTATATTTGATCCAGATGCCCATGCGTGCGCACACAGAGTTTGTACTCCTCTTCTTCTGGTGCTGTTATCCACACCATTCACCAAGAGTAGGCTCTGCAAGCACCTCTGTGCTGCCCTAATAGTTACTGCCCTCAGTGAGTAACAGGAATAATAATTTTAATACTGTTTTCTAGGTGATCCTCTCTAGCCCACAGGATTGGGACTGGAGCAGTGGGGTGTGAGGCTGCATCTCAGCAGTGAAGGTGTGAATGGCTGTGGGGACACATGCACTAGGCTGTAGCTACCATGGTACCAAAAGGTGCTAACATCAATAAGGCACAATTTAATTTAAAACTGCTATCAGACCATAAGTTTCTGAGTGTGATTTAGGGCAGCATGAAACTGGTTTGATAAGGACACTGTGTGATTTTTCTGATAGTGGTAGGGGTCAAACCAGATACATCTACTAAAATCTGAAGGGTTAGGAGGTCTTCAGTAGTCTTTGCTATTTCAATAATTTTTGAGAGGAGCAGGCAGTACTGAGGTACTGACGTCAAGAACTACTGAAGAACAGAAGCAGAGGAGAAAATTACCTTCCATTTTTCATAAGGGCCATTCAAGGTATCGTACATAGAAGTCAGGCAGGCATTTGGTGACCAAAGGAAAGTTCACTTTTGATTTCTGTAATCTGTTACTCTCCAATCAGAAATAAGAATACGCATGAAAGAAAGTTATGGTGTCTTGGCAGACCTCCCATAAGGTTGGGTAGTATGATTAATTCTTTGTGGTTTGTAAGGCTCACATTAGAAAGTTAGCTCTTAAATGTTAACTTGGCCAGTGAAATTCCCTCCAGGCAAAGACCCTCTGTCTCCCTTGAGCTGTACCGTGGGAATGGGCTTGGTGCAAGGGTGGGTGGTGTTAACACCATCTTATTCCCAAGACTGACACGTTCTCAAGGACAGCACCATTTATTCACTATGTTTTGGACACTGTAACTACAGCTCAGCTGAGGGAAAGGGGTTTGTGGCAAGTCTACTTCCTAGCTGATGCAATACCAGTGACATCCAAATGTCATGTCCTATGTAAAACATAAAGCTGAGAATATCTGAATTTGAACTGCTGTGCCTGGGAAGACAGGATGTTCTTGCATATTTTGAAATTTGGGTGATTTTTCTTGTCCTTGCCTAATAAACTTTTACCATTTTTATTTTTTTAAACCCCTCCTTGATTCTTTATGGCTTCCAGCAAATTAAGAATGAATTAAAGTAACCAGAATTAAACCAATATTGTTTGCGGTGAGTATCAGTTCAAATTAAGCAGTGAGAACAAAATGACTCTGTTGATTTTCCTATCACCTAGAGCTGGCACAGAAGGATGTGGAAAGGCCTTTTCATTTCAGATGTGTACTGTTACAGTGCCACAGCAAACGTTTGAATTTAATGTCTCACTGATTTAGCAATAAGAATTTTTTGCACATTTGTCTTCAGATCAAGATCAGTGTGATTTGAGTGTACTGTGCTGGAATTCTCCATAGCACATGGATTGTGCTCCCAGCTCTGCACGTCTCAGCTAGGGCATGGGTGGCATTCTTTGCTCGGAAACTCTTGGTCTTGGGACTGGTCAGGCAAGAAGAAGTGAGCAAGATAGCATGCTGCCAAAAGCCAGTTCCTTTGAACGAGAGTCAGAGACTCAAACAGTGTGTTCCCAGTCTGTTACAAACATCAAGTGAAATGCAATAGCATTGCTCACTGGTACAGGGTAAACCATTTTAAATGCAACATATAAGCATGCAGTTCATTTCTACATCACAGCTAAGAAACTGTGACCCTTGGTGACTATCTGAGCATGTCCTCTGAATTTGTGATACTTTTGATATGGTGGTACTGGATGCTCTGCAAATGAAGATAAGATATGTGGGTGTATTTCTCAGCCACTCCCTAGCCCCTGGGGTAAAGCTACCTCTGGATTCATCTCGCTAAAGGGGAGCTAGAAGAATCTGTGAGCTAGGGTTTTAACACTGAAAGCTCTCCATCTATCACAGCACTCGTGTTCCTCTGGACACATGAAAGGAGCTGCAGCTATACAGCACTGCTGTTACAGGGCCTTGGCACAAACCACATGAAATGGGAAGGGCTGAGGCTGAACTTAAGTGCAAATGGCAGGTCAGCAGATGGGAGAGGACAGTCAGAGTGTCCCTGCTCAGAGTGCTAGCCCCCATCTCTGGCTTCCCACTGCTCCTCACCTTCCCACTATGCTGTGGTTAGGAAAGATATGGCACAGGCCAGAGTGCTCTTTGCCTGTTGGGATGCCCCTTAGCACAGGAAGGGGTCTCGGCACGCTCTGCCAACTGTGTCTAACTGATCTTCCCTCCATTGCCCAGAGCTGTTTTAAACTGCTTTAGCCATCAATAAAATAGTTTGTAGTGTTTCTTAGTTCTGTGTAGTGGCATAAGTATTCCTCCTTAGACTAGCTGGAAGCCAGTAATGTGCCAAGAATTATAATCCAGCATTTAGTCTGTTTTAATATCAGAAAACTAATATGTCCACTGTAATCCATTCTCCCGGCTTGTCTGCTACCCGTTTTCAGGATGGCAAATTTGTGGGCCTCTGACCATTTGCATTAATCTCTCTGCCCTGCAGTACTCCCCTGGAGAGTCACATCATGAAACCTAGATGCTTTGCAGGAAGCTGGCTAACATACAATTTCTTTACAAGTTAGGAGGCGATTGACAACACAAGCTGGCACTGGGCAGCTAATGTGGCAATATAGCCAAATACCCCGTTCCTGACTTTTTGATTAGTAGCAGCAGTGCCCCTTTAAGCAGAGACAATAAGAGGAAGTCTTTGATTATAGAAATGGCAACCTGCTAATGTTTCCATTCCTGCTTTCTCTCCTCTCAGAACATCCCCACCTTGGGAAGCGTAGCAATAACCATGGCGCTCCACAACTGTGATGAGGTGGCGGTAGCAGGGTTTGGCTATGACATGAGTTCACCCAATGCACCACTGCACTACTATGAGAACATCAAGATGTCTGCCATCAAAGAGGTAGGGAGCTCCTGCCAAGCACATCCTCATCCCAAGCCCGCCGACTACCCTGACTCCAGAGCCTGACTGGGATGGTGATGTCAACTTACAACTTTACTGTGTGGGTCAAAACACAGCTCCACCCATGCATTTGCCTGTAAAATTCTAGACATTCTCCCAAGCACAATGTGTGTTAAAAATGGTTATTTCTGCTGGGAAAATTCCTCTGGAATGTGTATATAATGTGATTCCTTCTTCAAGCAGCAGGGAAAGGATTCACATAAATGTTAACTGGAGTAGGGTGAAAGGGAGCAATTCCACGTTGAGGTTGAAAAGATGTAGCCTCCTCCTGCTTTTTTTCCATTATATTTCTCTCTAATCCATAGGCTTCTTTTGCTAGATGATCCCCTCCTCGGCCCCCGTGAAATGTAGGGGAGGTGAGATTAGCCCATGCGTGTTAGTTCTGATCCTGTTCAGCAGCAGTTAGCTCGTGTAAACACATCACAGCTCGGTGGAAACTGCTCTTTACAGGCAGTTCCACATTAGAAACATTTCCTGGTACTATCACAGTGAGATGAACAGCATTTTTGGAGGAATGAAAGCTCTCATGTTGGTATAATGCAGTAATATAAAGATGCTCTTCAAGGTCTGTCCATTTCTTGTACCAAATTAGACAAGACGTAGACACAGGTCAAAGATTCTACAGCAGGAAGGTTTGCTGCTTTTTTTGGTAGAGCTCAGTATTTTCCAGCATAGATGTAGTCCAGGTCTTTGTAAGATTGCCTCCAGCTCTTCACTAGTTCTTACGCAGGGAAACTTCTCTCCATTCTGATCCACACTGTGAAAAGCATAGTTTGTGGACAGCAGCTGTCTCCTGGCACTTGGCATTCATTCACCTCACACACTTTGCCATTGATCCAGACCAGGAGGGAAGTTGGGAAGTTGTGTTTTTCCAAATCACAAGATTGTACGTGTCCTAGGACTCTCACAGGCTGCAGGCTGCATGACCCTAGGCAGACTGAGAGGAATTAGTAATCAGTGATTACTCAGCTTGAGAAATGAGAAGAGCATGTCTAATTATCAGAGTAATGAGGCTTTGGAATAATCTCTTGGCATAAGCCAAGAGAACAGACTTTGGTAAAAAAAGGTGAGGAAGTCCCAAATATATCAAAGGACTGGACATTGTGATCCAAAGGTACCTTTTGGGCCTGTGGAAGTGGCAAGGAAGTCTACCTCGTTCCATGGAATAACTGCGGACTTAATGAGTCCTGACTGGGAAGCTGAGTGCCTGTGTACAGAATATAAGGGGTATGTCCAGAGAGGAAAACTGAATTGAGTCACTAGGTACAGAGGTGGTGTCTGGCTCATGGAATCCCTGAACTGAAGGTCACTGAAGAATATCATTCTTGCAGTAGTAGAGGAGGTATCACCATTGTCTTGCACACTTCTGACTCTTTCCTGGACATCTACTTGTAACCATTGCCTGAGACAGGACCCTGGGCTACCCAGGCCGAGGTCTGAGTCAGCACAGCTGGTTCCTTAGTCTTCCAGAAAAGACACAGCTACTCCAGAGTGAAAATGGATGCAAATGCCCGGCTCCAGCAGAGGGTACAGAGACTGTTCATGGAAGTTTCAAGAAAAGCTTTCGTTCTGAGGTTTCTTCCTGTTCTTGAGCTTTATGTGGATCAGTGGGAAAAGTAAGCAAAAAGACTTGGATGACAGAGTCTCTGGTTGAATTTGCTAGTAGAGATTACTTGAATCTTTGATTCTAGGGGACAACATCCTCAGTGGGATTCAGAAGCCAGTGGAAGACAGGACAGGAGCACTCTTGGACACCATATGTGGTCTCAGGAATAAACCTTGCATGGCACAGGGCAGTAGATGAGGATGAACACATGAAATGCAAGCAGTAGGGTTTCCTAGAGACCAGTTGGTGCCCAGTGTGTCAGGCCTCTGCTGTCTGGAACATATCAGTCATCATGTCCAGGATGTTCTGTACAGAGGTGAGGGAGTGTTGAAAGGTTCTGGTGAAGCCTCACTGATTCAGATGTCAGTGGATTTGTTTCTGCAGCCAGGGCTGTTGATGAGAGCTCTGCTGGCCAGCGAAGCTGGTTCTAGGAGGAAGGTTCCTGTTCCACATGAAGGCTGGTTATCTGATATGTGTCTGTCCTCACATCCTTGCCCACAGGCTCCTCTTACATTTCACTGCCCTGGTACAAGAAAAGCCATCTGTCCCCAAGTATCAATAATTAATGCTCCTCCTGCCTCTGCCCCTCCCAATATGACAAATTGTTTGTGATATTGTGGAATGTGAAGAGCAGAAAGAGGATTGCATTTCTTTCTCTCCCATTTAATATTAATGGTAGCTGGTAATTGTTGGTCACCTGAGGGTGAAGTTGAAAGGTGAAGGGTGTAGCAGTTGAATTGTGTCTTCTGCAGTTGCCCCCAAATAACAGACAAACAGATTTTCCCCATTCTAGACTGGAAGTGCCCTGCACATCCTGCTTGAAGAAAGACCTGCATGTGGTTTGCTAACTGAGAGGCTGGCCTGCATTGGTATCTTCTACCAAACTTTCTACCAAACTTTTTTGATATAAGACTGACCCAGAGCTAGGCTCCACCAGAGTTTGAGTCTGTTCCATCTGCTGTGATACCCAAAGACCACAAAGCATCCACAGCATTTTCCTCAGTGTTCCTTTGGACCTCTGGTATCACATCTGAGTCTAGTTCTTCCTGGTCTCTTCTACATTTCGGCCTCTAAAGGAGCCACTAAAGCAAATCTTTTCCCTGACTGCTGGGCTCCTCTAGCCTGAACAACAGAAAATCTTCAGTTTAAGCCTGGAGAGCAGCTGCAGGGAAGCACTCCAGCTCCACCCTGAAACCATCACTGTCTTTACAAAGGAAATGTAAACACCAGCAGCCTCCGAGTCTGGAGGTGCTACATGTGTGTGTGGGCTTGTGGGAACCTCCCTATGAACATCCATCAAGAACATCCATCAAACCCCTTCTCTTACCTGCTGTCCACAGAGGGAATGGGCCTGCTGGCAAGTGTAGGTCTTCACAGCAAGGTGTGTCACTGATTTACACTTGAGGCCTGTTTGACATCTCTCTGGACACCCTTGAATCCCTGTGAGTCATCTCCAAGGAATTTGTTCTGATTATATAAAAAAAGCCAGCAAAATGCGTCCGCTTGCTCACAGCTGGGCGGAGATGCCTCTCCCATGCCAAGACTGAGGTGATAAAATCTCTGTGGAAATGAACGTGATTTTTCCTGCTGCTCTGTGGGACTGGTGGCTGAATCTCCACCAGGAGAAACAAGCAGCCTCCAGTGTATAGTTTTGCTTAATCTTTGCTTTCCGCACGAGGGTAGCCCTTGAGGTCCAAGATTGTGCTGCTGTTGCTACCACTGAAGGCAGATGTCTCCACTGCCTCTTCCAGCATCTCTGACTCCTGAGGGATGGGCAGGTATTTGCTGCCCCTGAGGAAAAGGCTCTGCAAGAAGCCATATGCTCTGGAGCTTCATCAGTGCTACCAAAGCCAAGTGTATGGTCTTGGGACTGTGGTCAGTAGTAAGGTTGCAAAACACTTATGGGTTCTCCTGTGATTGTGAATGCTCATGAGAGTCAATTTCTCCAGTTTAGTCTTGTATGGCTTCCTTACCCCTGTCCTGGGTAGCTCAGTGTACTCCAGGCAGGGTACATTCAGGCACGCTTGGTGGAGAAGCCCACTGCTTTTCTGTTCCTCTGTGTGCTCTGGAAAGCTGGAAGTGTGCTGATGTGGTGCTTTCAGTTCCAGGATGTGAGGTGGAAGATCAATGCCTGCAGTGCAAAACTGTCCCTCCATCCCAGCTCTGCTGCCTGGCTCTCATCTTCTCCCCATCATGGCATCAGCAGGGGTTACCTGGGTGGTATGAAGACAGCCTGCTATTTCTTGTCTGTTACTGGGACACCACTGCCCAACAGACCCAGTGCTCTCCCAGATGATTTTTCAACTCTGACCCTATCTCTTTCTTTTAACTTGCAAAATGCAGAATGTCCAAGTGTGTCATCTCCCTTCAGTTACTATATTCCCCATTCCAAGTAGCTTTTCAACAACTTTTGACCCTTGGCTGCTTCCATGAATGCTGTACAGAAAATGATTGACTCCTTGCCAAGGCGTCTGCTCACTCGTTTGTGTTTTTGTGGCAGCGAGTCCATCAGAACGGACTTTGGATGTAGTTGATTGTAGTTTCATTTCTTGCTAAGGTCCTGTAATGCTTCTTCCACAAACACTCCATAAAACTGTATTTTTATCACAGGCCACTGTCTTCTATTAATGTAGAAGTGTCAGATCCACTGGGAACATAGCAAAGGAAATGTGGAATGGATGTGAGGAAAACAAGAACAATTTTAAAACTGCATGAAGTTTTTTTTCAGAAAAAATAAAAACAAAAAGTGGACCTGCCTATAAGGGTTACAGTAGACCTTCACTGCTAATGGCAGAACAGGCTAGTGTTGAAAGCAGAAGGTATTTCAGATGGGAAAGTGACAGTGTTTAGAATAGTAAAAACCTATCTGTAAGGAGCTGATGAAACTGGGAGAGCAGGAGGCAGTGTTAAATCATGGGAATGAAGCACAATACTGGCTCCCAGCATCCCTCCTCTGCCCCACTGCCTTCCTCAGCCTTGCCATCCACAGGTGAGCTTCAGTCATTTCACGTACGAGCAAAAATGTGAACAAGAAGTCATCTTGAACACTGCACAGGGAACACCCCAAGCTGTCTTCTCAGCAGCTGGCTGCAGACTGCCTCATGCACTTGGAGAATGCGTGGTTAAAGGCCACCCTTATCCATCCAGAGCCAGTCTGCAGCGTTGGTGTTGCACGATGGAGCTGCTGACTGGTCTCTTTTTCACTGTAGAAGCAGATCAAGCGCCAGCGCCAGTGTTGTTGGAGGTGTCAGCTCCTTTGATACAGCTGTGCCTGGCACTTCGGTGACTCACTGCCTGACCCGAGGGGGAGGTGGTGTGACTGCCTTTGACGGCTTCCTTCTGATCATTGGCTCTGCTTCCCCAGCAGGTCTTTGTGGGATGCTGGAGGACACCATCTTGAAATGCTTCTTATTCAGCCCGTGTAAGAGTTGTCACAAGGGCCAGGGGAGGTGGCCTGCAGCACACAGTGACACGCAGCTTTGTCTCTGTCTCTCCCCATCAGCAGCTATCTCTCAGAATAATCCACAAACATCAAGTTTGGAGTCTCACGCCATAAAGGCACAAACAATAGTGCTTTATCATCATCTGAGCGCTCTCTGTGAAGCCATACTTTGCATTTTAAATCAACACGAGTTGCTTGGGAGGGGGGGTGATTGGGTTGCTTCGGGTCTCCAAGTACCTTAAAGTTTGCAGTAGCCAACAAGAAGAACAAAACTCCTTTGAAAGCTGGGCAGATGTCTAGCCTGGTGATTTATAGACTGAAAACACAGCTATTGGAGCCCGGCTGATGAATTGCAATTGGAATACAAGGAATGGTGCAGACTGAAATGGAGGTCAGCTTTGGAGGGGGAGGTTAGGGGCTGGGGCAGGGGGACCTCTGAAAGGGCAGTGCTTTTTCTTGGGGCCAGCAGTGATGACTGATGAGGTTTATACGTTTTTCTCTTTGTTTAAAAGCCACCTGTGTGACAGGGTTTTGGCTGAATGAAGGCCTCACATGCTGTTCCTGTGCATAAGAACCATGTGTCTATATAACAGAAATGTGGAACAGATTGATGGAGTGGCAATCACCAGCAGAGCACAGGTATTGCCTTGTTTGGTAAGACAGGAGTATGGTAATGCTCGTGGGGTACCACTGTGCACTAATAGTGGCCAGGAAGGTAAGGCAAAAATGGAACAAAAGTGGGATTGGGATTTGGACAAGAACTTTGCAGGAAAAGAGAGTAGAAGATCTACAGGGGCATGCTAGAGCCCAGCTGCTGACCCCAACATTGAACACAGACCTCAATAGCGGTGGTAGGTACCACCAGTAACTGCACAGTTACAGATGTCCAGTAGGAGCCAGTCTGACTGTCAAGGGAAGAGCCTAGATA
This sequence comes from Ramphastos sulfuratus, assembly GCA_013399055.1. Classification (NCBI taxonomy): domain Eukaryota; kingdom Metazoa; phylum Chordata; class Aves; order Piciformes; family Ramphastidae; genus Ramphastos; species Ramphastos sulfuratus. The sequence goes on along the minus strand of WBNM01044352.1, from coordinate 101,846 downwards.
TTCCCAGATGCAGTAGCTAGCAAAGCTCTCTCTTCTTCTATGAGGGCATAAGGAGAGCTAATGGTCTTCCAGAGCTGTTTTTTAGCAGGTCTGAAGACCTTACAGGAGGACATTTTAGGAAATGGCCTTTGGTTGAGTGCCTTTATGGTTAAATTACATGGAAAGGCAACAGAAAACATGTTGTAACTCAGATTTTGCTTCCAAAAGGAGAAGGCTTGATAAGTAGGTCTGTTATTATACTGCGAGGTGTCACTCAACAGTGCTGGTAGTGTGCTCAGTGGAACCAGGATGTATGTTCAGAGTGGCCTCTCTGAATTTAGGCCTAGCCTGGGAGAGTGGGCTGTCCAAGGGAAATGCACTGAAAAGCTTATGGACTCATTGTAGATGTGAAATATTTTTTTGACAAGTGCAAAAAGCTATCATCAATTCATGTTTGCAGGAAGAGGGAACTGGCAGACAAAGGCTGTAGATGTAACTTCATAAATCGCTGCTTCACAGTGCTGTTAAAAGTAACAGGAGTGGAGGAGAGCATCAAGAGACTTCACACTGTGTTTGGAAAGGACAAAGATAAAATGGAAACTGGCAAGTCATGTTGAATTAGCTCTTGGAAAGGAAAATAAACAAACATTGGACAGTCCCACTGCCAAACAAATAATATGGAAACAAAAGGAAAGGATTACCAGGGCTGTGGCATCTAGGGAGGTGAAGGAAACAGAAGACTTAGGGATTAAAGAGACAAAGTGGGAACCACGTGAATTAATATATTACCTCCCTAAGGGTGATATGATGAATGTCAGAGAAAGGGTGGCTTATGGTGAGAAGTTCATAAAAACAGAAATGGACTGGGTCAGCAGCAAAAGGCAAAAGCTGTTGGAGATAATGCAGTAGGTGTAAGAGCTTGAGAGATCTCTCCCAACCACTGTGCTGCTGAGCCAATTAAGCTATGAGTCCAGAGGAAAAGGTCCTAAATAAATCTATCAGGTTACACATGAATTCACAGGATTAGATTGCAGTGGATGTAATACCTCTTTTTCCTTTGTTTTTTGGGGGGATGGGAGTGAAGCAAGGAAAGTAATCCTGTCAAATTCAGACCTCTTAATCTGGCCTCAAAGGTACTATTCAGAACTTCAGAGCAGAGTTTAAATGAAAGAATAATTAAATCCCTAGAGCAAACATAACATGGGTTTACCAAAGGCAGGTTACAAAAACTTAATTTAATATCTTTGTTTGATTAAAAAAAAACAAACCCAAAAATATTCTGGGAGCAGAAGAAGTGTAGTAGCCCAGACTGTCTGAAGCTGAGTTAAGCACGTGGTGCTGTGCTGTGTGAGACATTATTAGTTAAGCTTCAGAAGCTACGGTTTGGTGCAACACCTGTATGTGAATTGTCTCTTTAAAGGAGAATGCAAAGAGCAACACTGAATGGACAGCTGGGAGTTCCCCCAGGGGAGGTCATGTTTAGTGTTTGCTTTAGTGATTTTTGGCACAGAAGGCAATGGTGTGCAAGTGGAATTTGTGATGAGACAAAACCAGGTGTGGTCAATACAAGGGAGGATCAAAATAGCATCCAGGAAGACCATGTGAGCACCTTGAGAAACCTTAAGAACAGGAGTAAAATGGGTGGCATGAAACCTAAGAGTATGAATGGAAGGTCATGCTGTTTGGGGCAATACCAGAAATCTTGGCTGGTGTAGCTAGTTGAGATAAAACATTATTTGGTAATGGGGAGAGGGGAGGGGAGGGGAGGG